>CM026398.1:72556423-72592445 GCA_014843695.1 Archivesica marissinica | reverse complement strand
ATGTGGGATATAGCTAGATATCTATGTGGGATATAGTTAGATATATATGTGGGATATAGCTAGATATCTATGTGGGATATAGTTAGATATATATGTGGGATATGGTTAGATATCTATGTGGGATATGGCTAGATATCTATGTGGGATATGGCTAGATATATATGTGGGATATGTGGGATATGTGGGATATAGCTAGATATCTATGTGGGATGGTTTAGATATCTATGTGGGATATGTGGGATATGTGGGATATAGCTAGATATATGTGGGATATGGCTAGATATCTATGTGGGATATGGCTAGATATCTATGTGTGATATGGCTTAGATATATTGTGGGTTGTGTTTTGTGGGTTGTGTTTTGGGTTTTGTTTTGTGGGTTGTGTTTTTTTGGTTGGTTGTTTTGTGGGTTGTGGGATATGGCTAGATATATATGTGGGATATGGCTAGATATATATGTGGGATATGGCTAGATTATATGTGGATATGGCTAGATATATATGTGGGATATGGCTAGATATCTATGTGGGATATAGCTAGATATCTATGTGGGATATAGCTAGATATCTATGTGGGATATGGCTAGATATCTATGTGGGATATGGCTAGATATCTATGTGGGATATAGCTAGATATTTATGTGGGATATAGCTAGATATCTATGTGGGATATAGCTAGATATCTATGTGGGATATGGCTAGATATCTATGTGGGATATGGTTAGATATCTATGTGGGATATAGTTAGATATCTATGTGGGATATGGTTAGATATCTATGTGGGATATAGTTAGATATCTATGTGGGATATGGCTAGATATCTATGTGGGATATGGTTAGATATCTATGTGGGATATAGCTAGATATCTATGTGGGATATAGTTAGATATCTATGTGGGATATGGTTAGATATCTATGTGGATATGTGGGATATGGTTAGATATCTATGTGGGATATGGTTAGATATCTATGTGGGATATGTGGGATATAGTTAGATATCTATGTGGGATAAGCTAGATATTATGTGGATATAGTTAGATATCTATGTGGGATATAGTATATTCTATGTGGGATATAGTTAGATATCTATGTGGGATATTTAGATATCTATGTGGGATATGGCTAGAATCTATGTGGGATATAGTTAGATATCTATGGTGATATAGTTAGATATCTATGTGGGATATGTTAGATATCTATGTGGGATATAGTTAGATATCTATGTGGGATATAGTTAGATATCTATGTGGGATATGGTTAGATATCTATGTGGGATATGGCTAGATATCTATGTGGGATATGTGGGATATAGTTAGATATCTATGGGGATATGTGGGATATGGTTAGATATCTATGTGGGATATGGTTAGATATCTATGTGGGATATGTGGGATATAGTTAGATATATATGTGGGATATAGCTAGATATCTATGTGGGATATAGCTAGATATATATGTGTGATATGTGGGATATAGTTAGATATCTATGTGGGATATGTGGGATATAGCTAGATATATATGTGGGATATGTGGGATATAGCTAGATATCTATGTGGGATATAGTTAGATATCTATGTGGGATATAGTTAGATATCTATGTGGGATATGTGGGATATAGCTAGATATATATGTGGGATATGTGGGATATAGCTAGATATCTATGTGGGATATAGTTAGATATCTATGTGGGATATAGCTAGATATCTATGTGGGATATGTGGGATATAGCTAGATATCTATGTGGGATATGTGGGATATAGCTAGATAGCTATGTGGGATATAGTTAGATATATATGTGGGATATAGTTAGATATATATGTGGGATATAGTTAGATATATATGTGGGATATAGCTAGATATCTATGTGGGATATGGTTAGATATCTATGTGGGATATAGCTAGATATCTATGTGGGATATGGTTAGATATCTATGTGGTTAGATACATGTATAAAGAAAATATGCAGAAAGAAGATTCAGCTATAAGTTGAACTATACCTTTGCGCCTTTTCCAGGTTTCTGGTTATGAGATCATGGTCCATGTAGAAAAGCCCTATCCTAATTAAGTGGAACACTAGGTCGAGTCTATATCCCAGCGTAACTGTCTTCTCCTGCGTCTTCCTGAACTGGGATAGACACTCCTCCTACAACATAACAACACTCCGTCTGATCCATCAGTTTACACTCTGCCTGACACATCAGTTTACACCCTGTCTGACACATCAGTTTACACTCTGTCTGACACATCAGTTTACACTCTGTCTGACACATCAGTTTACACTCTGTCTGACACATCAGTTTACACCCTGTCTGACACATCAGTTTACACTCTGTCTGACACATCAGTTTACACCCTGTATGATCCATCAGTTTACACTCTGTCTGATCCATCAGTTTACACCCTGTATGATCCATCAGTTTACACTCTGTCTGACACATCAGTTTACACCCTGTCTGACACATCAGTTTACACTCTGTCTGACACATCAGTTTACACTCTGCCTGATCCATCAGTTTACACTCTGCCTGACACATCAGTTTACACTCTGCCTGACACATCAGTTTACACTCTGTCTGACACATCAGTTTACACTCTGTCTGACACATCAGTTTACACTCTGCCTGACACATCAGTTTACACTCTGTCTGATCCATCAGTTTACACCCTGTCTGATCCATCAGTTTACACTCTGTCTGACACATCAGTTTACACTCTGTCTGACACATCAGTTTACACTCTGTCTGACACATCAGTTTACACTCTGCCTGACACATCAGTTTACACTCTGTCTGACACATCAGTTTACACTCTGTCTGACACATCAGTTTACACTCTGTCTGACACATCAGTTTACACTCTGTCTGACACATCAGTTTACACTCTGTCTGACACATCAGTTTACACTCTGTCTGACACATCAGTTTACATTCTGTCTGACACATCAGTTTACACTCTGTCTGACACATCAGTTTACACTCTGTCTGACACATCAGTTTACACTCTGTCTGACACACCAGTTTACACTCTGTCTGACACATCAGTTTACACTCTGTCTGACACATCAGTTTACACTCTGCCTGACACATCAGTTTACACTCTGCCTGACACATCAGTTTACACTCTGTCTGATCCATCAGTTTACACCCTGTCTGATCCATCAGTTTACACTCTGTCTGACACATCAGTTTACACTCTGCCTGACACATCAGTTTACACTCTGCCTGACACATCAGTTTACACTCTGTCTGATCCATCAGTTTACACCCTGTCTGATCCATCAGTTTACACTCTGTCTGACACATCAGTTTACACTCTGTCTGACACATCAGTTTACACTCTGTCTGACACATCAGTTTACACTCTGTCTGATCCATCAGTTTACACTCTGTCTGACACACCAGTTTACACTCTGTCTGACACACCAGTTTACACTCTGTCTGACACATCAGTTTACACTCTGCCTGACACACCAGTTTACACTCTGTCTGACACATCAGTTTACACTCTGCCTGACACACCAGTTTACACTCTGTCTGACACACCAGTTTACACTCTGTCTGACACATCAGTTTACACTCTGCCTGTAGACAGAATATATACCCATTAGTATCTAATCCAGTAATATATGCAGCTAATCTGCTCATGCCCAGACATCTAGGATTATTGTTGACTCACTAATAACAATCAAATACCTTATCACCAATAGAACACAGGTACTCCGCTTTCTTCAACATATTTTCACGTATTTCAGATTCTCCAAGGTTTTTTTCTGCATCAGCAATAGCTTCATCTAACTTCTTCACCTCGGCTTCGTTTGCTGCTCTCATATTCTTCAATGATGTTTGGTCAATCTTCCATCCCAGACAATGGCATAGCTCCTCATAGAAAGGTGCCATATCTATAAATAGAAAAACAAAGTGCACAATTTGAGGAAATAAAAGGTGAAGATATATAGTGAAGGATATAAACGTAGGAGAGTTAGGCATAGTGAGTGGCAAGTTTACCTTTGAAAGCATCAACTGTACTAAATGACATGATGTCTTCTGGAAGCTTGTTCCATTCCCTGATGGTGCGTGGGAAGGATTGAAATCTTGAGGTATGGTAGTACCTGTTCTTGGAATCTGGAAGGAGTGTAGTTGTGTGTGGTAGAAGGAGTGTGGTGGAAGGAATGAGGTTGTGTGTGGTAGAAGGAGTGTGGTGGAAGGAGTGAGGTTGTGTGTGGTAGAAGGAGTGTGGTGGAAGGAGTGAGGTTGTGTGTGGTAGAAGGAGTGTGGTGGAAGGAGTGAGGTTGTGTGTGGTAGAAGGAGTGTGGTGGAAGGAGTGAGGTTGTGTGTGGTAGAAGGAGTGTGGTTGTGTGTGGTGGAAGGAGTGTGATGGAGGAGTGTGGTGGAAGGAGTGAGGTTGGTGGTAGAAGGAGTGTGGTGGAAGGAGTGTGGTGGAAGGAGTGGTGTGGTTGTGTGTGGTAGAAGGAGTGTGGTGGAAGGAGTGAGGTTGTGTGTGGTAGAAGGAGTGTGGTGGAAGGAGTGAGGTTGTGTGTGGTGGAATGAGTGAGGTTGTGTGTGGTAGAAGGAGTGTGGTGGAAGGAGTGAGGTTGTGTGTGGTAGAAGGAGTGTGGTGGAAGTAGTGTGGTGGAAGGAGTAAGGTTGTGTGTGGTGGAAGGAGTGTGACGAGAGAGTTTAATAGGTGGTAATAAGTATTTTGTCTTGACGATGGTGACCAAGTTGTTTTCTACTTTGTATCTAGAGCAGGGTTGGCTTTCTTCCGGGAAGAAAGGTATTTCTTCCCTTCCGTGGGAAGAAACATGGGAAAAAAGGGAAGAAACACCTTTCTTCCCGGAAGAAATGGGAGAAACTAGGAAGAAACTGGGAATAAAGTGTGATATTTTTATTGCATCACTGTCAGCAACTATAAGAGAATAATATTTACATATATACATTAGCACAATGTTCTCACAATTAGCAGTCTTCACATCAGGTAGATAAGCATGTAAAAACAGCAGTTAATAATCAATCTCAAGATCACCTCTCAGGAGCCGGAAACAGAACACTAACTTTCCTGCAGTTTGATTTCCTAGTTTGTTCCTAATTTTACTGTGGATCTGTCCAAAGTTGGAAAATATACCTCTACTGACGCTGAGGAAGCTGGTGCCTGTAGAAGACATACCACAAAGTCTACAAAGTCAGAATTTACACCACTGGATTTAGCTGCTTTCCACCAGGTAACTGGATCCATCCGAAGTGCTGCCTCATTGAAAAATGCAGCAGGGTATGGTGTGGATTTGGCTTGAAAGGCAATCAGCTCAGTGATGAAGGCAGGACTCTTGGACATAATAAAGTCATTAACAATCTCCAATTGTCAAGCAGATAGTTTAACACCCTGATATGCTGGATGTAGTTTGTAAGCTGTAAAGTGTTCTGGTATGATTGCTTGCTTAAACCGCTTTGTGACAAGGGTCTTGTGCGCTGGTGACTGAAGATTGGGATTATCCAGAAGAGACAGCCATGTATGGCACGCTGATGCCAGAGAGGAGTAGTCTGCCTGGCAAGCATCAATAGCAGTTGCTACAGGGCGAAGCAGCTCTGCCATGTCCTTGGAATTCCTATAGATATTGATATCCTGTATCTTTTTGGCAATGGTTTGGTCAATCTCATCCTCATGGTCCTGAACAATCTTCATGTAGCTGGTTCTGTTGGCAATATAGCTGTCCAAACAGGTGAGTTGAGACTTCCATCGTGTTTCTCCAGGGAGCTGTGGTTTCTTACTTTCGGCACACTCAGACAGCCAAGCACATGGCTTATGGTGGTTGCGAAAATACTTCTGTACTTCCACAACATGCTTCATCACTGACTGTGAAGTTAGATCCAGCCCAAGTAAGTTGAGCCAGTGGGCAGAGCAGCCATACACAGTGAGGTCTGGGTCATCTTCTTGTAAGGCAGCACGCATTTTTTCCATGTTCTTAGCATTGTCAGTACATACTCCAGATACAGTGCAGTTGTAGTTTTCCCTTGCCTTTTTGATGGACTCCTGACACAACATCTTGCAATTGTCCCCTGTTTATGACATATATCCAGTAGGCAACTTGCAATTATAGGTTCGTTGTGGCAATTACTCCAGCCGTCTTGTACAATAATTGCAGTTTTTCCGCCAATGACATGCTTCATATCCTCCTGGAGTTGATCATACACAGTGTCTAGGAGTTTTCCGGCTATCTGCTTCCTGTGGCTGATATACTGCTCGTAGTGTACTCATCATCTTTTTGTACTGTGGATGGTCAGCGGCATTGAATGGTATATTGCATGCGTAGAAGAATTTGGCAATCTCCAAGTCAATGGCATTTTTCTGGTTTAGAGATGTCTTCACAACACAACTATCCATGTCTGGTTGGATTGAGATAGCTTGTCGTTTGGTTGGTGGAGGAGATGGAGATCTCCGTCTTTTTACTGACATAGGCTGCTCAAGGATCTCTTTTTCTGCTGGTAAGTGGTATGCTGCACTGCATTTCGCATAATGGAGTTTTAGACGGCAAGCTTTAGGAAGCTGCTGGTTCTCACAAAGTTTGCACCTAGCATACTCTTTTCCAGCCACTGTCACAGAAACAAAGTGTTCCCAAATAGTGTCACGAGGTCTGCCACCCCTATACATTATGATTTAAATAGAACTGATGAGAAAAATAAATGTCAACTTTGTGATAATGGTTCCCAGTTTAACGCAAAGGCACTGTCAGTTTCTGAATTTAAATTACTTCTCTCGCTTGGTTATATAGTGAAAATGTAATCAATGGGATGCCTTGAAACATATAACAATAGCTAGTAATTATAACAGGTTGGTTGGTGTGACCCAGCTTATGGGACTTCACTATACAATCTAATTGACACCTGTCAATTGGACTTGATCAACAGATGTTATTGTTGAAGCAATATTAATCATAATATATACATTTTATCTATATTTTGTGCATATATTACTAAACAAATTGACAACAAGGAGGTTTCTTCCATTTCTTCCCAGTAGTAGGGAAGAAACGTATTTCTTCCGTATCGGAAAAAACCGGGAACAAACCACGGTTTTTTCCCTATAGGGAAGAAACCTGCCAACCCTGATCTAGAGAATTGTGAGGTGGGCATCCCAGGTCCGTCCTGCAGGGATTTCCAGTTCAGATCGGATCCTGGATCATCTCTAGTCACACTCGACCTGTTGTGTTACAGGTTCTTCATAAACCTAGCCCCCCGTCGTTGCATCATCTCTAGTCGTCTGATATCTCCCTTTTCCTGAGACATGACACACGGTTACAACAGTGTAACTGTTTATCTATCTATCTATCTTCCTTTAATGTAAAACCCCTCGCGGCGACGTAGACATGTTGATACATAGACAGGCCACGAATGTAGTGTCATTGAGCAAGGAACCTCACACACATTGCTTAGTACTGGTTTGCGCAACTCGCTACGTAAAGCTGTTTGATACTCGGTCATGCCACGTATGTTGCGTCATTGATCAAGGCATCTCACACACATTGCATAGGTTAGCTAAGCCTGCTCATGAAAACATGTCTATGTCCCCGCAAGTCGTTTGACATTAATGGAACATGCATAAAAGGGAAGAAGTGCTCAGTTTCTACCCCACCCACTTGAAATACATTAGAAACAATGACATGACAAAATTCGAACTACGAAACTGTCGTATATTTACTATTTTCTACAATGAAATCCATCATTTTCTGTTTAATCTCTTTGTCATCTTTGTATATGTCTGTTGTTAATAGAAATTTCCATTCTGCAAGCTGCAAATTTGGATTTTTAGCAAGCCCTTCCTCTTCTAAATTTTCGATCGGCATTTTTACGGTATTCTGTGAGAACAATAGACCGTGATAATTACATTATTATTTAATGTTAGCTTTCGTTATATTTATAAATATATAATAAGAATTGTAACACAAGTTGCTTTAATTAAATATTACACATATCGACGAATACATATGAGAACAATTTTCATCCAAATATATCTTTTTTATTCACTCCGCATATCACGATTGGTCACTTCCTGTTTCGAACTTATTATATTTTTTGCAATTAGTCAATGAATATTGACCTTTTATGTCTTAATCGGTTATTGTCTACGCATTATAATCACCATGCCGGAACTGCCCAAGCTGCATCTTGAGGATGCACTTGAAGACAGTCCACAGGTAGTTCTACTTTTCTCACAAACTACAGAAACTCCTGGTAGTCTACAATTAATGCAAAGTTGGAACCAAGGGAAGTAACTCGTCCAAATAATCTGTCAAACTTGTCAAAACTGTTGTAGTGTAAATTCTAAGGATTTTTGCATATCTTCCGGACTAATCATCAAGTAAGCAACATTAAATGAGACCAAAACACTTGTCTTTGCCTCAAAAGGGCAACTGCAGGTCTGGGCACCATTGCATTCCTTCAACAGTTCCATGATTGTCTACAAAGTAACAAACATTTGAGCAAATACATCAAAGAGCAACTGCAGGTCTGGGCAGCATTGTATGTTCCATTTATGTCAAACCCCGTTGGGGGACCCAGACATGTTTTCTGGACATGCTTAGCCAATATGTGAATTCCTTGGTCCAGTGGTACAGCATCTGATACAGGGCATGTATGTAGTGTCATTGAGCAAAGCAAAGCACCTCACACACATTGCTACGTTACTGCATAAAACTGTTTGTTTACTTTTCTCAATTAATATTCGACCACAAAGGAATGGTCCCGTGCAGGCTCGCAAAGTGGCGTGATTTGTCTCTATTCAACAAGGTCATGACCACGTTTGCTCATAAGCTCACCTTCTTTTCTGTGATTTAGTAGAATTTGTAGGCATTTGTACAAGCTACTCGCATAACCCAATTTAACAGAAGGAAATTCTGCACATGCTACAATAGAACGTTATATACTGTTATGTCCGATCCTGACAATGTGGAAAGTGGTAGAAAGTTTCGTTCAAAGCACAGGCATGTGGGTTTATAGTCACTTCCACCGAGGCATGTGGGTGACTGGTTTCTCTTGTTTATAGTCACCTCCACTGAGGCATGTGGGTGACTGGTTTCTCTTGTTTATAGTCACCTCCACTGAGGCATGTGGGCGACTGGTTTCTCTTGTTCATAGTCGCCTCCACCGAGGCATGTGGGCGACTGGTTTCTCTTGTTTATAGTCACCTCCACTGAGGCATGTGTGCGACTGGTTTCTCTTGTTTATAGTCACCTCCACTGAGGCATGTGGGCGACTGGTTTCTCTTGTTTATAGTCACCTCCACTGAGGCATGTGTGCGACTGGTTTCTCTTGTTTATAGTCACCTCCACTGAGGCATGTGTGCGACTGGTTTCTCTTGTTTATAGTCACCTCCACTGAGGCATGTGTGCGACTGGTTTCTCTTGTTTATAGTCACCTCCACTGAGGCATGTGGGCGACTGGTTTCTTTATGGAGTTTATTTTTGCTATGCTGTTGTGGGTCTGGTAGACATCCTGAAACAGCTTCCTCTTTGGGCCAGGTTAACAAGTCCTGCTTCTTTCTGTAAACTGTCCCTTTTAGGCCCACATGCTGCACCATTTGTCAGCTAAGCAGCAGCAAGAATGGTTCTGGTTTCATCGCTGGGGTCCTCGTCGCTACCGGATTAGGGTGAAAGCCGCATCCCGGCGTCTCCATCGAGGATCAGGCTAAAACCATCCGAAGTCTACAGCACCGAGCATTGCTAGCTCGCCATGTAAGGAAGTTACTTTCAGTGTGTCTCCCAGATCTAGCTCAGAATCTATGTGTTTTCTTACAGACAAGAAACCTTCTCTCGGTGTTTGAGAAAGATGCCATGGTACTGAAGAAGTACAGTGTAGGCCTGCACAACTGCTGCCAGAGAGTGATGAGTGCACAGAATGAGCTCTGTGCTGCTACACAGTCCCTCTCTCAACATCTGAGGAACTATGAACTGCAGGTACACAGTCTATCTCTAACTCTTAATGAAATTGCATGTGAAACTATTACATCATTATTTGAATATAGTAACTAAAGAATAGCACCCAGAGAGATGACTGCTTGTATTTGGCACTGTTTGTGGACATGATAACTAAAACAAAATGTTGATGTATTTTTATGATACATTGTTGATATAGAGGGTTGGTCAAGGAGGATTTGATTTGAAGTTGTGAGGAATCGGTCATGGTCTCACTCTTTGTCCACTCCATTGACAGATTATTTCACAGACGGATCTGTAGTCGCAGTGGTAACACTCTGGACTGGTAATCCAGGGATCGTAGGTTCGATCCCCCTGTCTGACCCTAATAAAATTAACAGTCTTTCAGATGGGACGTTAAACCGAGGTCTCGTGTCGGTGCTGTACACTGTGCACGTAAAAGAACCAGAGGAGACTCTGGAATGGGTCTCTGTCTGTATCATTGCACTATCCTCCAAAATCAAAAATTACTAATCTCTTCAGGAGGCATCGCTCATATGGGCAACCGGTAGCGATGATAAATAAACGTAAAACACCCACACGCTCCATTGATTTCTATATTAAAGTAGACACCTTGCTGACACACCACCCTGACCGCAGTCAATGACCGATTTCTCCCGAAATGTAACCACTCCCTCCTAGATGAACCTGCTATATATCCACAAAGTCTCATCAAAATTCATCAGCAACTTTTTTGAATGATCCTGTATACTAAAATGTGATGCTGGCCTACAGTACTGTACTATCTGGTTACAATGTAAATGGAGACAATACTAGACATATGTAAGCCAGTACTCTGTGTTTCATATCTGTACTATATCTGTGTGTGTCCGTATAGCACACGGTTACAGCTCATCATTACTGGTACAATAGAGGTGATACTCCTTGCATTCCGATATTCTTACGAAATTAAATACCTTGTCTGTATAATATTTCATTGCTGGTGTACAGGTATACAAGTGTAGATACCTTGCCTGTATAATATTTCATTGCTGACTTACGGGTATACACATGTAGATACCTTGCCTGTATAATATTTCATTGCTGACTTACGGGTATACACATGTAGATGGTGAAATGGTATGTGTAGACAAGAGTCATATAAGGTACACTCTCAATGTTTACAAATATCTTATAGTCATACAAGGTACACTCTTAATGTTTACAAATATCTTATAGTCATATAAGGTACACTCTTAATGTTTACAAATATCTTATAGTCATACAAGGTACACTCTCAATGTTTACAAATATCTTATAGTCATACAAGGTACACTCTCAATGTTTACAAATATCTTATAGTCATACAAGGTACACTCTCAATGTTTACAAATATCTTATAGTCATACATGGTACACTCTCAATGTTTACAAATATCTTATAGTCATACATGGTACACTCTTAATGTTTACAAATATCTTATAGTCATACATGGTACACTCTCAATGTTTACAAATATCTTATAGTCATATAAGGTACACTCTCAATGTTTACAAATATCTTATAGTCATACATGGTACACTCTCAATGTTTACAAATATCTTATAGTCATACATGGTACACTCTCAATGTTTACAAATATCTTATAGTCATATAAGGTATAAACACCGCACGATAATCCTAACATTATCGGAAGAGTCCATTGACTTGTTATAGGTGTTTTATAGTACTATTTATCATGCGGTATTTATACACTCTCAATGTTTACAAATATCTTATAGTCACACATGGTACACTCTCAATGTATACAAATATCTTATAGTCACACATGGTACACTCTCAATGTTTACAAATATCTTATAGTCATACATGGTACACTCTCAATGTTTACAAATATCTTATAGTCATACATGGTACACTCTCAATGTTTACAAATATCTTCATTTTTCACTTGGACACACCATCAAAATGAGTATGCATTGTATTTCTTTCAGAAATTTCCACTGGAGACAGAAAATAGCATCTTGACATCAACATTGGAACAATTTGCTGCTTATCTGGATAATGTAAGCATCTTCACTTGTCGTCCCATCAGCCTCTTCACTTGTCTCCCCATCAGCCTCTTCACTTGTCTCCACATCAGCCTCTTCACTTGACTCCCCACTTGTCTCCCCACTTGTCTCTTCACTGGTTTTCCTATCAGCCTCTTCACTGGTTTCCCTATCAGCCTCTTCACCGGTTTCCCTATCAGTCTCTTCACTGGTCTCCCCATCAGCCTCTTCACTGGTTTTCCTATCAGCCTCTTCACTGGTCTCCCCATCAGCCTCTTCACTGGTTTCCCTATCAGCCTCTTCACTGGTCTCCCCATCAGCCTCTTCACTGGTCTCCCCATTAACCTCTTCACTGGTTTCCCTATCAGTCTCTTCACTGTTCTTCCCATCAGCCCATTCACTGGTTGCCACATCAGCCTCTTCACTGGTATCCCCATCATCCTCTTCACTGGTTTCCCTATCAGTCTCTTAACTGGTCTTCCCATCAGCCTCTTCACTGGTTCCCCATCAGCCTCTTCACTGGTTTCCCTATTCAGCCTCTTCACTGGTCTCCCCACTAGCCTCTTCAGTGGTCTTCCCATCAGCCTCTTCACTGGTTTTCCCATCAGCCTCTTCACTGGTTTCCCCATCAGCCTCTTCACTGGTTTCCCCATCAGCCTCTTCACTGGTTTCCCATCAGCCTCTTCACTGGTTTTCCCATCTGCCTCTTCACTGGTTTCCCCATCAGCCTCTTCACTGGTTTCCCTATCAGCCTCTTCACTGGTCTCCCCACCAGCTTCTTCACTGGTCTTCACATCATCCTCTTCACTTGTTTCCCCATCAGCCTCTTCACTTGTCTCCACATCAGCCTCTTTAATTGTCTCCCCATCAGCCTCTTCACTGGTCTCTCCACCAGCCTCTTCACTGGTCTCTCCATCAGCCTCTTCACTGGTCTCTCCATCAGCCTCTTCAGTTGTCTCCACATCAGCGTCTTCAGTTGTATCCACATCAGCCTCTTCAATTGTCTCCCCATCAGCCTCTTCACTGGTCTCTCCATCAGCCTCTTCAGTTGTATCCACATCAGCTGTGCATTGTAAAGGCTACTGCAGTCAATGTCAGAGGGGGTGGGTGTTCCTAGCTGGCCCGTTTTCGAACATATAGGTACACCCAGGAGAGAAATAATGCAGTGGGCATGCTCCTCTGTGGAAATTGTTTGATAGTTAGATGCTCTAAGGTGACCATACAGACCAGGCAAATTCCTTGGTTCCGAAATTTTCACTTCTTTGCTAATTAAAAAAAATCCCTCTGTAAACCAGAACCTCTCTTGTCTGAATACCGAAAAGATTTTTTAAAAATGTGCATTTTCAACTGTAATTTAACCCTTTAAACCGAACAGCTACTTGTCTTTGATCAAGAGTGAAAATGATTATTCTTTTAAGCAAACAAACTTTCAGCTATATTTTCAGAATAATGTACTGTACACTTAAAATGAATAAGTTCTTTACTAACTGCCAAACTATGAACATGTCTCGCCCTCCTTCTAATCATTGCCAGTTGAATTGTTCATTCAGGAGAAATCTACACCCCTTCTAAACTGAGAACCCTTCCAAACCGAGAACCCTTCTAAATCGAGAACCCTTCCAAACCAAACTTACACCTTGTCGCCTCTCGGTTTATAGGTTTACTGTACTGCGAATGTTGTACCTCAGGACAATCACATTCTCACCTTGTTTTTACTTTACAGATCAGTTCCTTACAGCAGGTTCTGTCGGCTCAATTCTCCGAAGCAATGATGTATCCGATGACAAAAGCTATCCAGGCAGATCTAGATGGTAAGATCTCTATTTTCCATAGCAATGGTGTGTCCTACTACAGAGGCCATCATGGATTCCATCAGGAATGAGATCTCGAGAGTGATTAATATAAGTTGTAAGAACTTGTTTTGCAATCAAGGTAAAAAATAAATTTGTATAAACTAATCTAATGACTGTAGTATTCTGAGAATAGAACACGGGTTTTACTTGATCTCCTCAAAATAAACTTAATGTTCAGTAGACATGAAACTTTAAATCACTTTTCTCTTTCCAGAAATCTCAACAATGTATGAAATGTTCCAAATAGCTACACATGGTATGTATAATAAATAGTGTGGATTTTGTAACATTTTAATTCTAAATTGATACTGGTCAAAGGAAACCAACATTGTGGGTGTGGTCTATTATTCTGGTCGTAGGAAACCAACATTGTGGGTGTGGTCTATTATTCTATCTATCTATCTATCTTCCTATTAGTCAAACCCCTTCTGGTCGAAGGAAACCAACAGTGTGGGTGTGGTCTATTATTCTGGTCCAAGGAAACCAACATTGTGGGTGTGGTCTATTATTCTGGTCGAAGGAAACCAACATTGTGGGTGTGGTTTATTATTCTGGTCCAAGGAAACCAACATTGTGGGTGTGGTCTATTATTCTGGTCCAAGGAAACCAACATTGCAGGTGTGGTCTATTATTCTGGTTGTAGGAAACCAACATTGTGGGTGTGGTCTATTATTCTGGTTGTAGGAAACCAACATTGTGGGTGTGATCTATTATTCTGGTCATAGGAAACCAACATTGTGGGTGTGATCTATTATTCTGGTCGAAGGAAACCAACATTGTGGGTGTGATCTATTATTCTGGTCAAAGGAAACCAACATTGTGGGTGTGATCTATTATTCTGGTCGAAGGAAAACCAACATTGTGGGTGTGGTCTATTATTCTGGTCCAAGGAAACCAACATTGTGGGTGTGATCTATTATTCTGGTCCAAGGAAACCAACATTGTGGGTGTGATCTATTATTCTGGTCCAAGGAAACCAACATTGTGGGTGTGATCTATTATTCTGGTCGTAGGAAACCAACATTGTGGGTGTGGTCTATTATTCTGGTCATAGGAAACCAACATTGTGGGTGTGATCTATTATTCTGGTCCAAGGAAACCAACATTGTGGGTGTGATCTATTATTCTGGTCCAAGGAAACCAACATTGTGGGTGTGATCTATTATTCTGGTCCAAGGAAACCAACATTGTGGGTGTGATCTATTATTCTGGTCCAAGGAAACCAACATTGTGGGTCTGATCTATTATTCTGGTCGTAGGAAACCAACACTGTGGGTGTGGTCTATTATTCTGGTCGTAGGAAACCAACATTGTGGGTGTGGTCTATTATTCTGGTCGTAGGAAACCAACACTGTGGGTGTGGTCTATTATTCTGGTCGTAGGAAACCAACATTGTGGGTGTGGTCTATTATTCTGGTCGTAGGAAACCAACATTGTGGGTGTGGTCTATTATTCTGGTCATAGGAAACCAACACTGTGGGTGTGATCTATTATTCTGGTCATAGGAAACCAACACTGTGGGTGTGGTCTATTATTCTGGTCATAGGAAACCAACATTGTGGGTGTGATCTATTATTCTGGTCGTAGGAAACCAACATTGTGGGTGTGATCTATTATTCTGGTCGAAGGAAACCAACATTGTGGGTGTGATCTATTATTCTGGTCGTAGGAAACCAACATTGTGGGTGTGGTCTATTATTCTGGTCGTAGGAAACCAACACTGTGGGTGTGGTCTATTATTCTGGTCGTAGGAAACCAACATTGTGGGTGTGATCTATTATTCTGATCGTAGGAAACCAACATTGTGGGTGTGATCTATTATTTTGGTCGAAGGAAACCAACATTGTGGGTGTGATCTATTATTCTGGTCGTAGGAAACCAACATTGTGGGTGTGGTCTATTATTCTGGTCGTAGGAAACCAACATTGTGGGTGTGATCTATAATTCTGGTCGTAGGAAACCAACATTGTGGGTGTGATCTATTATTCTGGTCGAAGGAAACCAACATTGTGGGTGTGATCTATTATTCTGGTCGAAGGAAACCAACATTGTGGGTGTGATCTATTATTCTGGTCGAAGGAAACCAACATTGTGGGTGTGATCTATTATTCTGGTCGTAGGAAACCAACATTGTGGGTGTGGTCTATTATTCTGGTCGTAGGAAACCAACACTGTGGGTGTGGTCTATTATTCTGGTCGTAGGAAACCAACATTGTGGGTGTGATCTATTATTCTGGTCATAGGAAACCAACACTGTGGGTGTGATCTATTATTCTGGTCATAGGAAACCAACACTGTGGGTGTGGTCTATTATTCTGGTCATAGGAAACCAACATTGTGGGTGTGATCTATTATTCTGGTCGTAGGAAACCAACATTGTGGGTGTGATCTATTATTCTGGTCGAAGGAAACCAACATTGTAGGTGTGATCTATTATTCTGGTCGTAGGAAACCAACATTGTGGGTGTGGTCTATTATTCTGGTCGTAGGAAACCAACACTGTGGGTGTGGTCTATTATTCTGGTCGTAGGAAACCAACATTGTGGGTGTGATCTATTATTCTGATCGTAGGAAACCAACATTGTGGGTGTGATCTATTATTTTGGTCGAAGGAAACCAACATTGTGGGTGTGATCTATTATTCTGGTCGTAGGAAACCAACATTGTGGGTGTGGTCTATTATTCTGGTCGTAGGAAACCAACATTGTGGGTGTGATCTATAATTCTGGTCGTAGGAAACCAACATTGTGGGTGTGATCTATTATTCTGGTCGAAGGAAACCAACATTGTGGGTGTGATCTATTATTCTGGTCGAAGGAAACCAACATTGTGGGTGTGATCTATTATTCTGGTCGAAGGAAACCAACATTGTGGGTGTGATCTATTATTCTGGTCGTAGGAAACCAACATTGTGGGTGTGGTCTATTATTCTGGTCGTAGGAAACCAACACTGTGGGTGTGGTCCATTATTCTGGTCGTAGGAAACCAACATTGTGGGTGTGGTCTATTATTCTGGTCGTAGGAAACCAACATTGTGGGTGTGATCTATTATTCTGGTCATAGGAAACCAACACTGTGGGTGTGGTCTATTATTCTGGTCATAGGAAACCAACATTGTGGGTGTGGTCTATTATTCTGGTCATAGGAAACCAACATTGTGGGTGTGGTCTATTATTCTGGTCGTAGGAAACCAACATTGTGGGTGTGATCTATTATTCTGGTCATAGGAAACCAACACTGTGGGTGTGGTCTATTATTCTGGTCGAAGGAAACCAACATTGTGGGTGTGATCTATTATTCTGGTCGAAGGAAACCAACATTGTGGGTGTGATCTATTATTCTGGTCGTAGGAAACCAACATTGTGGGTGTGATCTATTATTCTGGTCGTAGGAAACCAACATTGTGGGTGTGATCTATTATTCTGGTCGAAGGAAACCAACATTGTGGGTGTGATCTATTATTCTGGTCGAAGGAAACCAACATTGTGGGTGGATCTATTATTCTGGTCGTAGGAAACCAACATTGTGGGTGTGGTCTATTATTCTGGTCATAGGAAACCAACATTGTGTGTGTGATCTATTATTCTGGTCGAAGGAAACCAACATTGTGGGTGTGATCTATTATTCTGGTCGAAGGAAACCAACATTGTGGGTGTGGTCTATTATTCTGGTCAAAGGAAACCAACATTGTGGGTGTGATCTATTATTCTGGTCGAAGGAAACCAACATTGTGGGTGTGATCTATTATTCTGGTCGAAGGAAACCAACATTGTGGGTGTGATCTATTATTCTGGTCGTAGGAAACCAACATTATGGGTGTGGTCTATTATTCTGGTCATAGGAAACCAACATTGTGGGTGTGGTCTATTATTCTGGTCGTAGGAAACCAACATTGTGGGTGTGGTCTATTATTCTGGTCATAGGAAACCAACATTGTGGGTGTGATCTATTATTCTGGTCGTAGGAAACCAACAGTGTGGGTGTGGTCTATTATTCTGGTCGTAGGAAACCAACATTGTGGGTGTGATCTATTATTCTGGTCGTAGGAAACCAACATTGTGGGTGTGGTCTATTATTCTGGTCGAAGGAAACCAACATTGCGGGTGTGGTCTATTATTCTGGTCGTAGGAAACCAACATTGTGGGTGTGGTCTATTATTCTGGTTGTAGGAAACCAACATTGTGGGTGTGGTCTATTATTCTGGTCATAGGAAACCAACATTGTGGGTGTGGTTTATTATTCTGGTCGTAGGAAACCAACATTGTGGGTGTGGTCTATTATTCTGGTCGAAGGAAACCAACATTGTGGGTGTGGTCTATTATTCTGGTCGTAGGAAACCAACATTGCGGATGTGGTCTATTATTCTGGTCGTAGGAAACCAACATTGTGGGTGGGGTCTATTATTCTGGTCGTAGGAAACCAACATTGTGGGTGTGATCTATTATTCTGGTCGTAGGAAACCAACATTGTGGGTGTGGTCTATTATTCTGGTCCAAGGAAACCAACATTGTGGGTGTGATCTATTATTCTGGTAGTAGGAAACCAACATTGTGGGTGTGGTCTATTAATCTGGTCGTAGGAAACCAACAGTGTGGGTGTGGTCTATTATTCTGGTCATAGGAAACCAACATTGTGGGTGTGGTCTATTATTCTGGTCATAGGAAACCAACATTGTGGGTGTGGTCTATTATTCTGGTCGTAGGAAACCAACATTGTGGGTGTCGTCTATAATTCTGGTCGAAGGAAACCAACATTGTGGGTGTGGTCTATTATTCTGGTCGAAGGAAACCAACATTGTGGGTGTGGTCTATTATTCTGGTCGTAGGAAACCAACATTGCGGGTGTGGTCTATTATTCTGGTCATAGGAAACCAACATTGCGGGTGTGATCTATTATTCTGGTCGTAGGAAACCAACATTGTGGGTGTGATCTATTATTCTGGTCGTAGGAAACCAACATTGTGCGTGTGGTCTATTATTCTGGTCATAGGAAACCAACATTGTGGGTGTGGTCTATTATTCTGGTCATAGGAAACCAACATTGCGGGTGTGGTCTATTATTCTGGTCATAGGAAACCAACATTGTGGGTGTGGTCTATTATTCTGGTCGTAGGAAACCAACATTGTGGGTGTGGTCTATTATTCTGGTCATAGGAAACCAACATTGTGGGTGTGGTCTATTATTCTGGTCGAAGGAAACCAACATTGTGGGTGTGGTCTATTATTCTGGTCATAGGAAACCAACATTACGGGTGTGGTCTATTATTCTGGTCATAGGAAACCAACATTGTGGGTGTGGTCTATTATTCTGGTCGTAGGAAACCAACATTGTGGGTGTGGTCTATTATTCTGGTCGTAGGAAACCAACATTGTGGGTGTGGTCTATTATTCTAATCATAGGAAACCAACATTGTGGGTGTGGTCTATTATTCTAGTCGTAGGAAACCAACATTGCGGGTGTGGTCTATTATTCTGGTCGAAGGAAACCAACATTGCGGGTGTGGTCTATTATTCTGGTCGAAGGAAACATTGCGGGTGTGGTCTATTATTCTGGTCATAGGAAACCAACATTGTGGGTGTGGTCTATTATTCTGGTCGTAGGAAACCAACATTGCGGGTGTGGTCTATTATTCTGGTCGTAGGAAACCAACATTGTGGGTGTGGTCTATTATTCTGGTTGTAGGAAACCAACATTGTGGGTGTGGTCTATTATTATGGTCGAAGGAAACCAACATTGTGGGTGTGGTCTATTATTCTGGTCATAGGAAACCAACATTGCGGGTGTGGTCTATTATTCTGGTCATAGGAAACCAACATTGTGGGTGTGGTCTATTATTCTGGTCGTAGGAAACCAACATTGTGGGTGTGGTCTATTATTCTAGTCATAGGAAACCAACATTGTGGGTGTGGTCTATTATTCTAGTCGTAGGAAACCAACATTGCGGGTGTGGTCTATTATTCTGGTCGAAGGAAACCAACATTGTGGGTGTGGTCTATTATTCTGGTCGTAGGAAACATTGCGGGTGTGGTCTATTATTCTGGTCGTAGGAAACCAACATTGTGGGTGTGGTCTATTATTCTGGTCGTAGGAAACCAACATTGTGGGTGTGATCTATTATTCTGGTCGTAGGAAACCAACATTGTGGGTGTGGTCTATTATTCTGGTCGTAGGAAACCAACATTGTGGGTGTGATCTATTATTCTGGTCGTAGGAAACCAACATTGTGGGTGTGGTCTATTATTCTGGTCGAAGGAAACCAACATTGTAGGCGTTGTCTATTATTCCATGCCTTTTATGAAAGTGGGGGGGGGATGATATAGATATTTAGAAATGCCCTGCCATCTGTTTTCATTCAGCACAGAAAAAGTGTGTTTCCTTAATAGCTGTAAGCTCTCTACACCAAAACTCGCAGCCATATTGTGTGAGGAAAGCTAAATAATTCCGGAGATGTCCTCTGATATTTGCATTTTTTCTTTTTGATACTGTAATGAATCTGTCGAACAAGTATTTAGAATACTGGTATATTGGTTATTGTATATTTTGTACAAAATACAAATAGGAATTTATAGTAAAACTCATTCATCAATATATGATATGAATAAGGACTTCATAGTTGCTAAAGTATTATATGCTCTCCAGAAACATTGACCCCTACTGGGTTGATGGTGAAGTATTATATGCTCTCCAGAAACATTGACCCCTACTGGGTTGATGGTGAAGTATTATATGCTCTCCAGAAACATTGACCCCTACTGGGTTGATGGTGAAGTATTATATGCTCTCCAGAAACATTGACCCCTACTGGGTTGATGGTGAAGTATTATATCAGAAACATTGACCCCTACTGGGTTGATGGTGAAGTATTATATGCTCTCCATAAACACTGATCCCTACTGGGTTGATGGTGAAGTATTATATGCTATCCAGAAACATTGATCTCTACTGGGTTGATGGTGAAGTATTATATGCTATCCAGAAACATTGCTCCTTACTGGGTTGATGGTGAAGTATTATATGCTATCCAGAAACACTGATCCCTACTGGGTTGATGGTGCAGTATTATATGCTATCCAGAAACATTGATCTCTACTGGGTTGATGGTGAAGTATGATCTCTACTGGGTTGATGGTGAAGTATTATATGCTCTCCAGAAACATTGACCCCTACTGGGTTGATGGTGAAGTATTATATGCTCTCCAGGAACATTGATCCCTACTGGGTTGATGGTGAGGTATTATATGCTCTCCAGGAACATTGCTCCCTACTGGGTTGATGGTGAGGTATTATATGCTCTCCAGAAACATTGATCTCTACTGGGTTGATGGTGAAGTATTATATGCTATCCAGGAACATTGATCCCTACTGGGTTGATGGTGCAGTATTATATGCTATCCAGAAACATTGATCTCTACTGGGTTGATGGTGAAGTATGATCTCTACTGGGTTGATGGTGAAGTATTATATGCTCTCCAGAAACATTGACCCCTACTGGGTTGATGGTGAAGTATTATATGCTCTCCAGGAACATTGATCCCTACTGGGTTGATGGTGAGGTATTATATGCTCTCCAGGAACATTGCTCCCTACTGGGTTGATGGTGAGGTATTATATGCTCTCCAGAAACATTGATCCCTACTGGGTTGATGGTGAAGTATTATATGCTATCCAGGAACATTGACCCTACTGGGTTGATGGTGAAGTATTATATGCTCTCCAGGAACATTGACCCTACTGGGTTGATGGTGAAGTATTATATGCTCTCCAGAAACATTGATCCCTACTGGGTTGATGGTGAAGTATTATATGCTCTACAGAAACATTGACCCCTACTGGGTTGATGGTGAAGTATTATATGCTCTCCAGAAACATTGATCCCTACTGAGTTGATGGTGAAGTATTATATGCTCTCCAGGAACATTGCTCCCTACTGGGTTGATGGTGAAGTATTATATGCTCTCCAGAAACATTGATCCCTACTGACTATCCAGAAACATTGACCGCTACTGGGTTGATGGTGAAGTATTATATGCTCTCCAGAAACATTGACCCCTACTGGGTTGATGTTGAAGTATTATATGCTCTCCAGAAACATTGATCTCTACTGGGTTGATGGTGAAGTATTATATGCTCTCCAGGAACATTGATCCCTACTGGGTTGATGGTGAAGTATTATATGCTCTCCAGAAACATTGATCCCTACTGGGTTGATGGTGAAGTATTATATGCTATCCAGGAACATTGACCCTACTGGGTTGATGGTGAAGTATTATATGCTCTCCAGGAACATTGACCCTACTGGGTTGATGGTGAAGTATTATATGCTCTCCAGAAACATTGATCCCTACTGGGTTGATGGTGAAGTATTATATGCTCTACAGAAACATTGACCCCTACTGGGTTGATGGTGAAGTATTATATGCTCTCCAGAAACATTGATCCCTACTGGGTTGATGGTGAAGTATTATATGCTCTCCAGGAACATTGCTCCCTACTGGGTTGATGGTGAAGTATTATATGCTCTCCAGAAACATTGATCCCTACTGGCTATCCAGAAACATTGACCCCTACTGGGTTGATGGTGAAGTATTATATGCTCTCCAGAAACATTGATCCCTACTGGGTTGATGTTGAAGTATTATATGCTCTCCAGAAACATTGATCTCTACTGGGTTGATGGTGAAGTATTATATGCTCTCCAGGAACATTGATCCCTACTGGGTTGATGGTGAAGTATTATATGCTATCCAGAAACATTGATCCCTACTGGGTTGATGGTGAAGTATTATATGCTCTCCAGAAACATTGATCTCTACTGGGTTGATGGTGAAGTATTATATGCTCTCCAGGAACATTGATCCCTACTGGGTTGATGGTGAAGTATTATATGCTATCCAGAAACATTGATCCCTACTGGGTTGATGTTGAAGTATTATATGCTCTCCAGAAACATTGATCTCTACTGGGTTGATGGTGAAGTATTATATGCTCTCCAGGAACATTGATCCCTACTGGGTTGATGGTGAAGTATTATATGCTATCCAGAAACATTGATCCCTACTGGGTTGATGTTGAAGTATTATATGCTCTCCAGAAACATTGATCTCTACTGGGTTGATGGTGAAGTATTATATGCTATCCAGGAACATTGATCCCTACTGGGTTGATGGTGAAGTATTATATGCTATCCAGAAACATTGATCCCTACTGGGTTGATGGTGAGGTATTATATGCTCTCCAGGAACATTGATCCCTACTGGGTTGATGGTGAAGTATTATATGCTCTCCAGGAACATTGATCCCTACTGGGTTGAGAGTTTGAAGTTAGTGGATACAATAATATTCTTTGTCCCGCCTATTACTTCTATAGTTCAAGGGGTATAGTTGTATTGTTCTCTGAATCAGGGTCAAGGGGTATCACCTGATTGATCCGATATTTGACATGATCCAGGCCATGGTTTTCACTTTTCAGTGTTGACATGTTTATCGACAGGTGTGTCTTTATTTAGTCGAATACCTGTGAGGTTTGGAATGAGGTTTATATACGTAAATCCTTTGGTTATAAGCTGCTTTTACTGCTGGCATCTACGTAATTATCCATGCTCTCAGGCTTGATGTGTGGTGTAAGGATCTTACTGGCTTCTATACATAGGGGTCTCTGTGTGTTTGGTATGTCTGCCATTCTCCCCATTTTGAGAGGTAGTTATTGCTCTCAGTTCTCCGATGCTTGTCTTTACAAGTGACTGTATAGTGCTGGCAGAAGTAGAGGCAGAAGTAATTGACCTTTCTGCAAACGCTACTTAGGCATGCCCCCCATAGTTACCGGTGCTCTCTGTAACCATGCGAGACAAGCTATCTAACAAAATGGCATCTAACGCAGTCCTGCATCGAGTTAATCTAGATAAAATTCCGTCGAATTTCTCGGTTTTATTTCACCCAGATAAGAATATCTCGTTCAGTGAAGGTTATTTCTCTAAAGTATAGATATATTTAACGGATGAGGACGTGTTAAGTGTTCATGGAAAATGCTTTTGCAATCAACGGAAGAGTGAACAACCATATCGTGTCAACTTTGACATCAAAAGAAATGAAATATGCCACCGTCTTGAGAGACTCGACCCTATGCCTCCTAGAAGACTCGAACATTAGGCCCAAAAACTGAACACTGAGCTAATATGGGAATCCCACAGCTCTGCACATGCATGGGTACTAGTAATACTATCTGATCCCTAGTCCACCATCCACGACAATATGTATGAACCACATGTATAATTTTAATCACCATTATACTCACATATCTCTTGTGAACAGTAAATCTATAAATGCAGAATATATTTTTTCGAAATATTTTATTATGCATAAATAAATTAATTTCAACTTACTTTTGTGCAAATATATCTGTTTGCATTAATTTTGGATGTATTCAGCTGGTCGTCCACACAACTTAATTCACCTTAGACATGTTTCAAGATTTGTCTTAGGTTTTGGAAATGGCACGAATTTAACGTCACCTATCAATCGATCTGGATATCCACTATCACTGTCACACAGACCGTAACTACATCTTTTCACCATTGTCAATGACAGACAGCATTAATGAATTTGTAATTATTTTTCAAAACATAATTTCAGATCACGATCACTCGTTATCAGATTTGATTAAAACTTTACTAAATAACTCGTTTGTCTGACAGAATGATAAAACAATGACTCAGTGTAGTAATCAATTATTTAATTATGTGCACACATTTTATAATTGACCAATTAGCACAATCAGTGCTAAATTCCGATGTGCAATACTTTGATCTTGATAATAGCAGTAGGCCCCTATCGGGATATTATAAAGTCGGCGGTCTCTGTGATGTACCGGTATTCGGTAAGTTGTTGATTACTCCCAATAAACTGTGACACGCTTAAATTTGATTGCTGTGTTTGCTAGAAAAGAATGACTATATGGGGTTAGTCAGTGTTTTTATAGATGCATTGTTTTTAAAGCAGCTGTCTGGTATTTTGTGGTTCATATACACACTTTTAGATTTGTCCAAGGATTTTGAAATGGGTTGAATTTAACGTCGATCACCAGGATATCGACTAATTTTGTACTATAACTAACCCACACACCAAAGCTACACATTTTCAACATCATTAAAACAATTTTAAACCCGTATTTTCGATCAAATTCACGCCTTTTCAAATTTGTCTACTCGTTACTAGTTTGTCTAATATGCATTGTTTGTCTAACAAGATGGCGGCGATAAGCCGTTGCCGGGGGTGTGCGTGAATGGTGCGATGCGATTGGCTAACGCCAGCTGTCAATCAAAATCGGCAGAAAGGTCAATTGTGATTGAGCTGCTTAATGAATCGTGTATGCAAGTATAGCTCCCAATGTTTGTAGGATTTGTATAGTGGCTGACTGTATTATCTGGTATATAGTGGCTGACTGTATTATCTGGTATATAGTGGCTGACTGTATTATCTGGTATATAGTGGCTGACTGTATTATCTGGTATATAGTGGCTGACTGTATTATCTGGTATATAGTGGCTGACTGTATTATCTTGTATATAGTGGCTGACTGTATTATCTTGTATATAGTGGCTGACTGTATTATCTTGTATATAGTGGCTGACTGTATTATCTTGTATATAGTGGCTGACTGTATTATCTGGTATATAGTGGCTGACTGTATTATCTTGTATATAGTGGCTGACTGTATTATCTTGTATATAGTGGCTGACTGTATTATCTGGTATATAGTGGCTGACTGTATTATCTGGTATATAGTGGCTGACTGTATTATCTTGTATATAGTGGCTGACTGTATTATCTTGTATATAGTGGCTGACTGTATTATCTGGTATATAGTGGCTGACTGTATTATCTGGTATATAGTGACTGACTGTATTATCTGGTATATAGTGGCTGAATGTATTATCTGGTATATAGTGGCTGACTGTATTATCTTGTATATAGTGGCTGACTGTATTATCTGGTATATAGTGGCTGACTGTATTATCTTGTATATAGTGGCTGACTGTATTATCTTGTATATAGTGGCTGACTGTATTATCTGGTATATAGTGGCTGACTGTATTATCTGGTATATAGTGGCTGACTGTATTATCTGGTATATAGTGGCTGACTGTATTATCTGGTATATAGTGGCTGACTGTATTATCTTGTATATAGTGGCTGACTGTATTATCTTGTATATAGTGGCTGACTGTATTATCTTGTATATAGTGGCTGACTGTATTATTTGGTATATAGTGGCTGACTGTATTATCTTGTATATAGTGGCTGACTGTATTATCTGGTATATAGTGGCTGACTGTATTATCTTGTATATAGTGGCTGACTGTATTATCTGGTGTATAGTGGCTGACTGTATTATATGGTGTATAGTGGCTGACTGTATTATCTGGTGTATAGTGGCTGACTGTATTATCTGGTGTATAGTGGCTGACTGTATTATCTGGTGTATAGTGGCTGACTGTATTATCTGGTGTATAGTGGCTGACTGTATTATCTGGTGTATAGTGGCTGACTGTATTATCTTGTATATAGTGGCTGACTGTATTATCTGGTATATAGTGGCTGACTGTATTATCTGGTATATAGTGGCTGACTGTATTATCTGGTATATAGTGGCTGACTGTATTATCTGGTATATAGTGGCTGACTGTATTATCTGGTATATAGTGGCTGACTGTATTATCTGGTATATAGTGGCTGACTGTATTATCTGGTATATAGTGGCTGACTGTATTATCTGGTATATAGTGGCTGACTGTATTATCTGGTATATAGTGGCTGACTGTATTATCTGGTATATAGTGGCTGACTGTATTATCTGGTATATAGTGGCTGACTGTATTATCTGGTATATAGTGGCTGACTGTATTATCTTGTATATAGTGGCTGACTGTATTATCTGGTATATAGTGGCTGACTGTATTATCTGGTATATAGTGGCTGACTGTATTATCTGGTATATAGTGGCTGACTGTATTATCTGGTATATAGTGGCTGACTGTATTATCTGGTATATAGTGGCTGACTGTATTATCTGGTATATAGTGGCTGACTGTATTATCTGGTATATAGTGGCTGACTGTGTTATCTTGTATATAGTGGCTGACTGTATTATCTTGTATATAGTGGCTGACTGTATTATCTGGTATATAGTGGCTGACTGTATTATCTGGTATATAGTGGCTGACTGTATTATCTTGTATATAGTGGCTGACTGTATTATCTGGTATATAGTGGCTGACTGTATTATCTGGTATATAGTGGCTGACTGTATTATCTGGTATATAGTGGCTGACTGTATTATCTGGTATATAGTGGCTGACTGTATTATCTTGTATATAGTGGCTGACTGTATTATCTTGTATATAGTGGCTGACTGTATTATCTGGTATATAGTGGCTGACTGTATTATCTGGTATATAGTGGCTGACTGTATTATCTTGTATATAGTGGCTGACTGTATTATCTTGTATATAGTGGCTGACTGTATTATCTGGTATATAGTGGCTGACTGTATTATCTGGTATATAGTGGCTGACTGTATTATCTTGTATATGGTGGCTGACTGTATTATCTTGTATATAGTGGCTGACTGTATTATCTTGTATATAGTGGCTGACTGTATTATCTTGTATATAGTGGCTGACTGTATTATCTGGTATATAGTGGCTGACTGTATTATCTTGTATATAGTGGCTGACTGTATTATCTTGTATATAGTGGCTGACTGTATTATCTTGTATATAGTGGCTGACTGTATTATCTTGTATATAGTGGCTGACTGTATTATCTTGTATATAGTGGCTGACTGTATTATCTGGTATATAGTGGCTGACTGTATTATCTTGTATATAGTGGCTGACTGTATTATCTTGTATATAGTGGCTGACTGTATTATCTGGTATATAGTGGCTGACTGTATTATCTGGTATATAGTGGCTGACTGTATTATCTTGTATATAGTGGCTGACTGTATTATCTGGTATATAGTGGCTGACTGTATTATCTTGTATATAGTGGCTGACTGTATTATCTGGTATATAGTGGCTGACTGTATTATCTGGTATATAGTGGCTGACTGTATTATCTGGTATATAGTGGCTGACTGTATTATCTTGTATATAGTGGCTGACTGTATTATCTGGTATATAGTGGCTGACTGTATTATCTGGTATATAGTGGCTGACTGTATTATCTGGTATATAGTGGCTGACTGTATTATCTGGTATATAGTGGCTGACTGTATTATCTGTATATAGTGGCTGACTGTATTATCTGGTATATAGTGGCTGACTGTATTTCTGTATATAGTGGCTGACTGTTTTGGTATATAGTGGCTGACTGTATTATCTTGTATATAGTGGCTGACTGTATTATCTGTATATAGTGGCTGACTGTATTATCAACTTGTATCTGTTAGGCTTTAGTTTATTACAGATGTGTAATACATTCAGTAGGTGTTGGTTTGAAGGTCTATCGTCTGTTCGGGTTTTACACCTTCATCAGCACCATTATGGGCTATATCGCCAGGGGCAGTTTACCTAACAATACCTTTCACGGCTGCTCCAGCGATAAACCATTACTTGCTGCACCAACCTCCATAAGAAACTGTCAACCTTTTCTTATAAACAGACATGGTCTGAGTGGGGCTCGAACCAGTATCCATCAGTGATGATATGTTACAGTGGTATGCAAGTCAGCGACCCTAACCATTCGACCACGGAGGTTGAATATACCAACATTGGTGGTCCGGTTTGAAGGTCTATGTTATAGAGATCAATGTCACAGCATGTGGACCTAGATCTGTTACAATCATTTCTAGTTGTATTTGTTAATGGATTTAATGAACATTTTAGAGCACGAACAAGCGATGAAATCTTTCATGAAAATGCCCAAAAAGAAAGATGTACATGACACAAACGAGGAGCTGTATTTAACGAGGAAAAACATCATAGGTATAATATGCTGTATTTAACGAGGGAAAACATCACCAGGTATAATATGCTGTATTTAACGAGGAAAAAATATCACCAGGTATAATATGCTGTATTTAACGAGGAAAAACATCATAGGTATAATATGCTGTATTTAACGAGGGAAAACATCACCAGGTATAATATGCTGTATTTAACGAGGAAAAAATATCACCAGGTATAATATGCTGTATTTAACGAGGAAAAACATCATAGGTATAATATGCTGTATTTAACGAGGGAAAACATCACCAGGTATAATATGCTGTATTTAACGAGGAAAAAATATCACCAGGTATAATATGCTGTATTTAACGAGGAAAAACATCATAGGTATAATATGCTGTATTTAACAAGGGAAAAACATCATAGGTATAATATGCTGTATTTAACGAGGAAAAACATCATAGGTATAATATGTTGTATTTAACGAGGAAAATCATCATAGGTATAATATGCTGTATATAACGAGGGAAAACATCACCAGGTATAATATGCTGTATTTAACGAGGGAAAACATCATAGGTATAATATGCTGTATTTAACCAGGGAAAAACATCATAGGTATAATATGCTGTATTTAACCAGGGAAAAACATCATAGGTATAATATGCTGTATTTAACAAGGGAAAACATCACCAGGTATAATATGCTGTATTTAACGAGGGAAAACATCATAGGTATAATATGCTGTATTTAACAAGGAAAAACATCACCAGGTATAATATGCTGTATTTAACAAGGAAAAAATATCATCAGGTATAATATGCTGTATTTAACGAGGGAAAACATCACCAGGTATAATATGCTGTATTTAACGAGGAAAAAATATCATCAGGTATAATATGCTGTATATAATGAGGACAAAATATCATCAGGTATAATATGCTGTATATAATGAGGACAAAATATCATCAGGTATAATATGCTGTATATAATGAGGACAAAATATCACCAGGTATAATATGCTGTATTTAACGAGGACAAAATATCACCAGGTATAATATGCTGTATTTATCACGGGTTCGAGCCCCGCTCAGGCCGTGTCTCATTTATATGAAAAAGTTGGCAGTTTCTTATGGAGGTTGGTGCACCCAAGTACTGGTTAACCGCTGGAGCCTGCCCAGGAAAGGTGTTGTTAGGTAAACTGCCCGCCGGCGATATAGCCCAAAATGGTGCTGATGCAGGCGTAAAACCCGAATCATAACATATATGCTGTATTTAACGAGGAAAAACATCATAGGTATAATATGCTGTATTTAACGAGGAAAAAATATCAGGTATAATATGCTGTATTTAAAGAGGAAAAAATATTCTACTGGACGGATTCTACTAGACCCCTGGACGGATTCTACTAGACCACTGGACGGATGGACGGATTCTACTAGACCACTGGACAGATTCTACTAGACCCCTGGACGGATGGACGGATTCTACTAGACCACTGGACAGATTCTACTAGACCACTGGACGGATGGACGGATTCTACTAGACCACTGGACAGATTCTACTAGACCCCTGGACGGATTCTACTAGACCACTGGACGGATTCTACTAGACCCCTGGACGGATTCTACTAGACCACTGGACGGATTCTACTAGACCACTGGACATATTCTACCAGACCACTGGACAGATTCTACTAGACCCATGGACTGATTCTACTAGACCCCTGGACGGATTCTACTAGACCACTGGGCGGATTCTACTAGACCACTGGACGGATTCTACCAGACCCCTGGACGGATTCTACTTACTAGACCCCTGGACAGATTCTACTAGACCCCTGGATGGATTAGACCCCTGGACCTATTCTACTAGACCCCTGGACGGATTCTACTAGACCACTGGATGGATTCTACTAGACCACTGGACGGATTCTACTAGACCCCAGGACAGATTCTACTAGACCCCTGGACGGATTCTACTAGACCACTGGACGGATTCTACTAGACCTGGACGGATTCTACTAGACCCTGGACAGATTCTACTAGACCCCTGGATGGATTAGACCCCTGGACGGAATCTACTAGACCCCAGGACGGATTCTACTAGACCACTGGATGGATTCTACTAGACCACTGGACGGATTCTACTAGACCCCAGGACAGATTCTACTAGACCCCTGGACAGATTCTACTAGACCACTGGACGGATTCTACTAGACCACTGGACGGATTCTACTAGACCTGGACGGATTCTACTAGACCCCTGGACAGATTCTACTAGACCCCTGGATGGATTAGACTCCTGGACGGAATCTACTAGACCCCTGGACGGATTCTACTAGACCACTGGACAGATTCTACTAGACCCCTGGACAGATTCTACTAGACCACTGGACCTATTCTACTAAGACCCCTGGACAGATTCTACTAGACCACTGGACAGATTCTACTAGACCACTGGACAGATTCTACTAGACCCCTGGACAGATTCTACTAGACCACTGGACGGATTCTACTAGACCCCTGGACAGATTCTACTAGACCACTGGACAGATTCTACTAGACCCCTGGACGGATTCTACTAGACCACTGGACGGATGGACGGATTCTACCAGACCCCTGGACAGATTCTACTAGACCACTGGACGGATTCTACTAGACCCCTGGACAGATTCTACTAGACCACTGGACGGATTCTACTAGACCCCTGGACAGATTCTACTAGACCACTGGACAGATTCTACTAGACCCCTGGACGGATTCTACTAGACCCCAGGACAGATTCTACTAGACCCCTGAACGGATTCTACTAGACCCCAGGACAGATTCTACTAGACCCCTGGACGGATTCTACTAGACCACTGGACGGATGGACGGATTCTACCAGACCCCTGGACAGATTCTACTAGACCACTGGACGGATTCTACTAGACCCCTGGACAGATTCTACTAGACCACTGGACGGATTCTACTAGACCCCTGGACGGATTCTACCAGACCCCTGGACGGATTCTACCAGACCCCTGGATTGATTCTACTAGACCCCTGGACGGATTCTACTAGACCCCTGGACAGATTCTACTAGACCACTGGACGGATTCTACTAGACCCCAGGACAGATTCTACTAGACCACTGGACAGATTCTACTAGACCCCAGGACAGATTCTACTAGACCCCTGGACAGATTCTACTAGACCCCTGGACGGATTCTACTAGACCCCTGGACGGATGGACGGATTCTACCAGACCCCTGGACAGATTCTACTAGACCCCTGGACGGATTCTACTAGACCCCTGGACGGATTCTACTAGACCCCTGGACAGATTCTACTAGACCCCTTGACGGATTCTACTAGACCCCAGGACAGATTCTACTAGACCACTGGACGGATTCTACTAGACCCCAGGACAGATTCTACTAGACCCCTGGACGGATTCTACTGGACGGATGGACGGATTCTACCAGACCCCTGGACAGATTCTACTAGACCCCTGGACGGATTCTACTAGACCCCTGGACGGATTCTACTAGACCCCTGGACAGATTCTACTAGACCCCTGGACGGATTCTACTAGACCACTGGACAGATTCTACTAGACCCCTTGACGGATTCTACTAGACCCCTGGACAGATTCTACTAGACCCCTGGACGGATTCTACTAGACCACTGGACGGATTCTACTAGACCTGGACGGATTCTACTAGACCCCTGGACAGATTCTACTAGACCCCTTGACGGATTCTACTAGACCACTGGACAGATTCTACTAGACCCCTGGACGGATTCTACTAGACCTGGACGGATTCTACTAGACCACTGGACGGATTCTACTAGACCCCTGGACGGATTCTACTAGACCACTGGACGGATTCTACCAGACCCCTGGACGGATTCTACCAGACCCCTGGATTGATTCTACTAGACCCCTGGACGGATTCTACTAGACCCCTGGATGGATGGACGGATTCTACTAGACCACTGGATGGAAGGACGGATTCTACTAGACCCCTGGATGGATGGACGGATTCTACTAGACCCCTGGACAGATTCTACTAGACTGATTTCAACAAAATTTACAGTGCAACACCTAGTTATGCATAACATTATCAGCATTTTGAACACAGTAATGAAGAACGTTTGTCCGTACTAGTTATTGTTAAACATCTGTGAGGATTTCAGAGAAAGATCGGTAACAAAGTCCAGTTGATATTGTCATCTCTGCTTTCTACTCAACAGATAGTTTTGTCATTGAGGCTTCCGGAGAATACCCTTGAACTCGGACAGTTTCAGTTTTATCAAAGCCGTGATGTGGTTGTGTTGCTCACCATCCGTGATGTTTCTAGTTTAATTCTGTATGAACTACTGTTTAATCTTTACCATGCTGTAGGCGAAGTGAGCAAATAATAAATGTCTTATATTTTTCTTAGAAAGTAGGCCGTGTGACATCTCATTCAAATCTTCTCATTTCGCCTACAGCTAAAGGTTAATAACTATAAATTTACTTCCTATCTATGGTATGTGAGGTAGCCGAGTGATTACGATGTGACATGGTATGTGAGGTAGCCGAGTGATTACGATGTGACATGGTATGTGAGGTAGCCGAGTGATTACGATGTGACATGGTATGTGAGGTAGCCGAGTGATTACGATGTGACATGGTATGTGAGGTAGCCGAGTGATTACGATGTGACATGGTATGTGAGGTAGCCGAGTGATTACGATGTGACATGGTATGTGAGGTAGCCGAGTGATTACGATGTGACATGGTATGTGAGGTAGCCGAGTGATTACGATGTGACATGGTATGTGAGGTAGCCGAGTGATTACGATGTGACATGGTATGTGAGGTAGCCGAGTGATTACGATGTGACATGGTATGTGAGGTAGCCGAGTGATTACGATGTGACATGGTATGTGAGGTAGCCGAGTGATTACGATGTGACATGGTATGTGAGGTAGCCGAGTGATTACTGTGTGACATTGTATGTGAGGTAGCCGCGTGATTACTGTGTGACATTGTATGTGAGGTAGCCGCATGATTACGATGTGACATTGTATGTGAGGTAGCCGCATGATTACTGTGTGACATTGTATGTGAGGTAGCCGCATGATTACGATGTGACATGGTATGTGAGGTAGCCGAGTGATTACTGTGTGACATGGTATGTGAGGTAGCCGAGTGGTTACTGTGTGACATGGTATGTGAGGTAGCCGTGTGATTACTACTGTGTGACATGGTATGTGAGGTAGCCACGTGATTACTGTGTGACATGGTATGTGAGGTAGCCGCGTGATTACTGTGTGACATGGTATGTGAGGTAGCCGAGTGATTACTGTGTGACATGGTATGTGAGGTAGCCGAGTGATTACTGTGTGACATGGTATGTGAGGTAGCCGAGTGATTACTGTGTGACATGGTATGTGAGGTAGCCGAGTGATTACTGTGTGACATGGTATGTGAGGTAGCCGAGTGATTACTGTGTGACATGGTATGTGAGGTAGCCGAGTGATTACTGTGTGACATGGTATGTGAGGTAGCCGAGTGATTACTGTGTGACATGGTATGTGAGGTAGCCGAGTGATTACTGTGTGACATGGTATGTGAGGTAGCAGCGTGATTACTGTGTGACATGGTATGTGAGGTAGCCGAGTGATTACGGTCGCATGCTTTAAATCTCTTTGCCTCTCACTGCTATATATTCAAATCCCACTGGGGATGTCAAATTGTTTCATGTGAGGAAGCTATCGCGCTCCGTATGCAGACGACCACTAGGCCATAGAGACAGTATATATTGCATGAGAAATGTGTTCATTTGTTCACAGACTGCGCTACATTACTACTCAGCACTAAATGCAATCCAGTACAAACGAAAGTGCTTCCTCCTCGATCCAGTTATTGGTTACCTACACGCACAGAGGGCTTACTTCGGTATGGGACAAGAAACCGTATGCAAACCAGAAATGGAAGAATTTCTTCAAAATATTAGTGTTAGCATTCAGGGGTAAGTTGTAAGAATTTCCTCTACTTGGATACACAGATCACAAGTACCTCATTTGCTCACCTGTGGGTCGAATTGTGTCTTGAAATTCAGTTGGTTTGTGACCCAGTTAGCAAAACCCCATGTTTCAGCATCATAATTTAGAGACAATATCTCCATATTATAAACTATTAATTGTTGTGTTCATATCACATGAGTGCATATATGGGAGCATACAGAACCCACATACTCGATTAAGTCCAAGTATACAGGAGTTAACCAGATCCAAGTATGTGGGAGGTAACTAGATCCAAGTATGTGGGAGGTAACTAGATCCAAGTATACAGGAGTTAACCAGATCCAAGTATGTGGGAGGTAACTAGATCCAAGTATGTGGGAGGTAACTAGATCCAAGTATATGGGAGTTAACTAGATCCAAGTATATGGGAGGTAACTAGATCTAAGTATACAGGAGGTAACTAGATCCAAGTATACAGGAGGTAACTAGATCCAAGTATATGGGAGGTAACTAGATCCAAGTATACAGGAGTTAACTAGATCCAAGTATACAGGAGGTAACTAGATCCAAGTATACAGGAGTTAACTAGATCCAAGTATACAGGAGGTAACTAGATCCAAGTATATGGGAGGTAACTAGATCCAAGTATATGGGAGGTAACTAGGTCCAAGTATATGGGAGGTAACTCGATCCAAGTATATAGGAGGTAACTAGATCTAAGTATGCGGGAGGTAACTAGATCCAAGTATACGGGAGGTAACTAGATCCAAGTATATGGGAGGTAACTAGATCCAAGTATATGGGAGGTAACTAGGTCCAAGTATATGGGAGGTAACTAGATCCAAGTATATGGGGGTAACTAGATCCAAGTATTTGGGAGGTAACTAGGTCCAAGTATATGGGAGGTAACTAGATCCAAGTATATGGGGGTAACTAGATCCAAGTATACAGGAGGTAACTAGATCCAAGTATATGGGAGGTAACTAGATCCAAGTATATGGGAGGTAACTAGATCCAAGTATATGGGAGGTAACTAGATCCAAGTATATGGTAGGTAACTAGATCCAAGTATATGGGAGGTAACTAGATTCAGGTATATGGGAGTTAACTAGATCCAAGTATATGGGAGGTAACTAGATCCAAGTATATGGGAGGTAACTAGATCCAAGTATATGGGAGGTAACTAGATCCAAGTATATGGGAGGTAACTAGATCCAAGTATACAGGAGTTAACTAGATCCAAGTATACAGGAGGTAACTAGATCC
>CM026398.1:72530237-72555423 GCA_014843695.1 Archivesica marissinica | reverse complement strand
AGGTAACTAGATCCAAGTATACGGGAGGTAACTAGATCCAAGTATATGGGAGGTAACTAGATCCAAGTATATGGGAGGTAACTAGGTCCAAGTATATGGGAGGTAACTAGATCCAAGTATATGGGGGTAACTAGATCCAAGTATTTGGGAGGTAACTAGGTCCAAGTATATGGGAGGTAACTAGATCCAAGTATATGGGGGTAACTAGATCCAAGTATACAGGAGGTAACTAGATCCAAGTATATGGGAGGTAACTAGATCCAAGTATATGGGAGGTAACTAGATCCAAGTATATGGGAGGTAACTAGATCCAAGTATATGGTAGGTAACTAGATCCAAGTATATGGGAGGTAACTAGATTCAGGTATATGGGAGTTAACTAGATCCAAGTATATGGGAGGTAACTAGATCCAAGTATATGGGAGGTAACTAGATCCAAGTATATGGGAGGTAACTAGATCCAAGTATATGGGAGGTAACTAGATCCAAGTATACAGGAGTTAACTAGATCCAAGTATACAGGAGGTAACTAGATCCAAGTATACAGGAGTTAACTAGATCCAAGTATACAGGAGGTAACTAGATCCAAGTATATGGGAGGTAACTAGATCCAAGTATATGGGAGGTAACTAGGTCCAAGTATATGGGAGGTAACTCGATCCAAGTATATAGGAGGTAACTAGATCTAAGTATGCGGGAGGTAACTAGATCCAAGTATACGGGAGGTAACTAGATCCAAGTATATGGGAGGTAACTAGATCCAAGTATATGGGAGGTAACTAGGTCCAAGTATATGGGAGGTAACTAGATCCAAGTATTTGGGAGGTAACTAGATCCAAGTATACAGGAGGTAACTAGATCCAAGTATATGGGAGGTAACTAGATCCAAGTATATGGGAGGTAACTAGATCCAAGTATATGGGAGGTAACTAGATCCAAGTATATGGTAGGTAACTAGATCCAAGTATATGGGAGGTAACTAGATTCAGGTATATGGGAGTTAACTAGATCCAAGTATATGGGAGGTAACTAGATCCAAGTATATGGGAGGTAACTAGATCCAAGTATATGGGAGGTAACTAGATACAAGTATATGGGAGGTAACTAGATCCAAGTATACAGGAGGTAACTAGATCCAAGTATATGGGAGGTAACTAGATCCAAGTATATGGGAGGTAACTAGATCCAGTGGAAGTCGTGATAGCGCAGTGGATAGGCGTTCGCTCCAGGTGCGAAAGGTCCGGAGTTCGAGCCCCACTGGAGCCGTTACGATTGTGCCCTTAGGCAAGGCATTTAAATTCCACATTGCCTCTTCTCTCTCCCTCGTGGCAATGGATTCCATCAGGAATGAAGTCTCGAGAGTGATTTATATAAGTTGAAATAACTTGTTTCGCAATCGAGCTAAACTAGATCCAAGTATATGGGAGGTAACTAGATCCAAGTATATGGGAGGTAACTAGATCCAAGTATATGGGAGGTAACTAGATCCAAGTATACGGGAGGTAACTAGATCCAAGTATGTGGGAGGTAACTAGATCCAAGTATACGGGAGGTAACTAGATCCAAGTATATGGGAGGTAACTAGATCCAAGTATATGGGAGGTAACTAGATCCAAGTATATGGGAGGTAACTAGATCCAAGTATATGGGAGGTAACTAGATCCAAGTATATGGGAGGTAACTAGATCCAAGTATATGGGAGGTAACTAGATCCAAGTATATGGGAGGTAACTAGATCCAAGTATATGGGAGGTAACTAGATCCAAGTATGTGGGAGGTAACTAGATCCAAGTATATGGGAGGTAACTAGATCCAAGTATATGGGAGGTAACTAGATCCAAGTATATGGGAGGTAACTAGATCCAAGTATATGGGAGGTAACTAGATCCAAGTATATGGGAAGTAACTAGATCCAAGTATATGGGAGGTAACTAGATCCAAGTATATGGGAGGTAACTAGATCCAAGTATATGGGAGGTAACTAGATCCAAGTATACAGGAGGTAACTAGATCCAAGTATATGGGAGGTAACTAGATCCAAGTATATGGGAGGTAACTAGATACAAGTATATAGGAGGTAACTAGATCCAAGTATACAGGAGGTAACTAGATCCAAGTATATGGGAGGTAACTAGATCCAAGTATATGGGAGGTAACTAGATCCAGTGGAAGTCGTGATAGCGCAGTGGATAGGCGTTCGCTCCAGGTGCGAAAGGTCCGGAGTTCGAGCCCCACTGGAGCCGTTACGATTGTGCCCTTAGGCAAGGCATTTAAATTCCACATTGCCTCTTCTCTCTCCCTCGTGGCGATGGATTCCATCAGGAATGAAGTCTCGAGAGTGATTTATATAAGATGAAATAACTTTTTCGCAATCGAGCTAAACTAGATCCAAGTATATGGGAGGTAACTAGATCCAAGTATATGGGAGGTAACTAGATCCAAGTATATGGGAGGTAACTAGATCCAAATATATGGGAGGTAACTAGATCCAAGTATGTGGGAGGTAACTAGATCCAAGTATACGGGAGGTAACTAGATCCAAGTATATGGAGGTAACTAGATCCAAGTATATGGGAGGTAACTAGATCCAAGTATATGGGAGGTAACTAGATCCAAGTATATGGGAGGTAACTAGATCCAAGTATATGGGAGGTAACTAGATCCAAGTATATGGGAGGTAACTAGATCCAAGTATGTGGGAGGTAACTAGATCCAAGTATATGGGAGGTAACTAGATCCAAGTATATGGGAGGTAACTAGATCCAAGTATATGGGAGGTAACTAGATCCAAGTATATGGGAGGTAACTAGATCCAAGTATATGGGAGGTAACTAGATCCAAGTATATGGGAGGTAACTAGATCCAAGTATATGGGAGGTAACTAGATCCAAGTATATGGGAGGTAACCAGATCCAAGTATATGGGAGGTAACTAGATCCAAGTATACAGGAGGTAACTAGATCCAAGTATATGGGAGGTAACTAGATCCAAGTATATGGGAGGTAACTAGATCCAAGTATGTGGGAGGGAACTAGATCCAAGTATATTGGAGGGAACTAGATCCAAGTATACGGGAGGTAACTAGATCCAGGTATATGGGAGGTAACTAGATCCAAGTATGTGGGAGGTAACTAGATCCAAGTATATGGGAGGTAACTAGGTCCAAGTATATGGGAGGTAACTAGATCCAAGTATATGGGAGTTAACTAGATCCAAGTATACAGGAGTTAACTAGATCCAAGTATACAGGAGGTAACTAGATCCCAAGTATATGGGAGTTAACTAGATCCAAGTATATGGGAGGTAACTAGATCCAAGTATATGGGAGTTAACTAGATCCAAGTATACAGGAGTTAACTAGATCCAAGTATACAGGAGGTAACTAGATCCAAGTATATGGGAGGTAACTATATCCAAGTATATGGGAGGTAACTAGGTCCAAGTATATGGGAGGTAACTAGATCCAAGTATATGGGAGGTAACTAGATCCAAGTATATGGGAGGTAACTAGATCCAAGTATATGGGAGGTAACTATATCCAAGTATACAGGAGTTAACTAGATCCAAGTATACAGGAGGTAACTAGATCCAAGTATATGGGAGGTAACTAGATCCAAGTATATGGGAGGTAACTAGATCCAAGTATATGGGAGGTAACTAGATCCAAGTATATGGGAGGTAACTAGATCCAGGTATATGGGAGGTAACTAGATCCAGGTATACAGGAGGTAACTAGATCCAAGTATACGGGAGGTAACTAGATCCAAGTATATGGGAGGTAACTAGATCCAAGTATATGGGAGGTAACTAGATCCAGGTATATGGGAGGTAACTAGATCCATGTATATGGGAGGTAACTAGATCCAGGTATACGGGAGGTAACTAGATCCAAGTATATGGGAGGTAACTAGATCCAAGTATATGGGAGGTAACTAGATCCAAGTATATGGGAGGTAACTAGATCCAAGTATATAGGAGGTAACTAGATCCAAGTATACAGGAGGTAACTAGATCCAAGTATACAGGAGGTAACTAGATCCAAGTATACAGGAGGTAACTAGATCCAAGTATATGGGAGGTAACTAGATCCAAGTATATGGGAGGTAACTAGATCCAAGTATACGGGAGGTAACTAGATCCAGGTATACAGGAGGTAACTAGATCCAAGTATACGGGAGGTAACTAGATCCAAGTATATGGGAGGTAACTAGATCCAAGTATATGGGAGGTAACTAGATCCAGGTATATGGGAGATAACTAGATCCAAGTATATGGGAGGTAACTAGATCCAGGTATACGGGAGGTAACTAGATCCAAGTATACAGGAGTTAACTAGATCCAAGTATACAGGAGGTAACTAGATCCAAGTATACGGGAGGTAACTAGTAACTAAATCCAGGTATATGGGAGGTAACTAGATCCAAGTATATGGGAGGTAACTAGATCCAAGTATACAGGAGGTAACTAGATCCAAGTATATGGGAGGTAACTAGATCCAAGTATATGGGAGGTAACTAGATCCAAGTATACAGGAGGTAACTAGATCCAAGTATACAGGAGGTAACTAGATCCAAGTATACGGGAGGTAACTAGATCCAAGTATACAGGAGGTAACTAGATCCAAGTATACAGGAGGTAACTAGATCCAAGTATATGGGAGGTAGCTAGATCCAAGTATACGGGAGGTAACTAGATCCAGGTATGTGGGAGGTAACTAGATCCAAGTATATGGGAGGTAACTAGATCCAAGTATATGGGAGGTAACTAGGTCCAAGTATATGGGAGGTAACTAGATCCAAGTATATGGGAGGTAACTAGATCCAAGTATATAGGAGGTAACTAGATCCAAGTATATGGGAGGTAACTAGATCCAAGTATGTGGGAGGGAACTAGATCCAAGTATATTGGAGGGAACTAGATCCAAGTATACGGGAGGTAACTAGATCCAGGTATATGGGAGGTAACTAGATCCAAGTATGTGGGAGGTAACTAGATCCAAGTATATGGGAGGTAACTAGGTCCAAGTATATGGGAGGTAACTAGATCCAAGTATATGGGAGGTAACTAGATCCAAGTATATGGGAGGTAACTAGATCCAAGTATACAGGAGTTAACTAGATCCAAGTATACAGGAGGTAACTAGATCCCAAGTATATGGGAGGTAACTAGATCCAAGTATATGGGAGTTAACTTGATCCAAGTATATGGGAGGTAACTAGATCCAAGTATATGGGAGGTAACTAGATCCAAGTATATGGGAGGTAACTAGATCCAGGTATATGGGAGGTAACTAGATCCAAGTATACAGGAGTTAACTAGATCCAAGTATATGGGAGGTAACTAGATCCAAGTATATGGGAGGTAACTAGATCCAAGTATATGGGAGGTAACTAGATCCAAGTATATGGGAGGTAACTAGATCCAGGTATACGGGAGGTAACTAGATCCAAGTATACGGGAGGTAACTAGATCCAAGTATATGGGAGGTAACTATATCCAGGTATATGGGAGGTAACTAGATCCAAGTATATGGGAGGTAACTAGATCCAGGTATATGGGAGGTAACTAGATCCAAGTATATGGGAGGTAACTAGATCCAAGTATATGGGAGGTAACTAGATCCAAGTATATAGGAGGTAACTAGATCCAAGTATACAGGAGGTAACTAGATCCAAGTATACAGGAGGTAACTAGATCCAAGTATACAGGAGGTAACTAGATCCAGGTATATGGGAGGTAACTAGATCCAAGTATATGGGAGGTAACTAGATCCAAGTATACAGGAGGTAACTAGATCCAAGTATATGGGAGGTAACTAGATCCAAGTATACGGGAGGTAACTATATCCAAGTATACAGGAGGTAACTAGATCCAAGTATACAGGAGGTAACTAGATCCAAGTATATGGGAGGTAACTAGATGCAAGTATACAGGAGGTAACTAGATCCAAGTATATGGGAGGTAACTAGATCCAAGTATAAGGGAGGTAACTAGATCCAGGTATACAGGAGGTAACTAGATCCAAGTATACAGGAGGTAACTAGATCCAAGTATATGGGAGGTAACTAGATCCAAGTATATGGGAGGTAACTAGATCCAAGTATGTGGGAGGGAACTAGATCCAAGTATATTGGAGGGAACTAGATCCAAGTATACAGGAGGTAACTAGATCCAGGTATATGGGAGGTAACTAGATCCAAGTATGTGGGAGGTAACTAGATCCAAGTATATGGGAGGTAACTAGGTCCAAGTATATGGGAGGTAACTAGATCCAAGTATATGGGAGGTAACTAGATCCAAGTATATGGGAGGTAACTAGATCCAAGTATACAGGAGTTAACTAGATCCAAGTATACAGGAGGTAACTAGATCCCAAGTATATGGGAGGTAACTAGATCCAAGTATATGGGAGTTAACTAGATCCAAGTATACAGGAGTTAACTAGATCCAAGTATACAGGAGGTAACTAGATCCCAAGTATATGGGAGTTAACTAGATCCAAGTATATGGGAGGTAAGTAGATCCAAGTATATGGGAGTTAACTAGATCCAAGTATACAGGAGTTAACTAGATCCAAGTATACAGGAGGTAACTAGATCCAAGTATATGGGAGGTAACTAGATCCAAGTATATGGGAGGTAACTAGGTCCAAGTATATGGGAGGTAACTAGATCCAAGTATATGGGAGGTAACTAGATCCAAGTATATGGGAGGTAACTAGATCCAAGTATATGGGAGGTAACTATATCCAAGTATACAGGAGTTAACTAGATCCAAGTATACAGGAGGTAACTAGATCCAAGTATATGGGAGGTAACTAGATCCAAGTATATGGGAGGTAACTAGATCCAAGTATATGGGAGGTAACTAGATCCAAGTATATGGGAGGTAACTAGATCCAGGTATATGGGAGGTAACTAGATCCAGGTATACAGGAGGTAACTAGATCCAAGTATACGGGAGGTAACTAGATCCAAGTATATGGGAGGTAACTAGATCCAAGTATATGGGAGGTAACTAGATCCAGGTATATGCGAGGTAACTAGATCCATGTATATGGGAGGTAACTAGATCCAGGTATACGGGATGTAACTAGATCCAAGTATATGGGAGGTAACTAGATCCAAGTATATGGGAGGTAACTAGATCCAAGTATATGGGAGGTAACTAGATCCAAGTATATAGGAGGTAACTAGATCCAAGTATACAGGAGGTAACTAGATCCAAGTATACAGGAGGTAACTAGATCCAAGTATACAGGAGGTAACTAGATCCAAGTATATGGGAGGTAACTAGATCCAAGTATATGGGAGGTAACTAGATCCAAGTATACGGGAGGTAACTAGATCCAGGTATACAGGAGGTAACTAGATCCAAGTATACGGGAGGTAACTAGATCCAAGTATATGGGAGGTAACTAGATCCAGGTATACGGGAGGTAACTAGATCCAAGTATACGGGAGGTAACTAGATCCAAGTATACGGGAGGTAACTAGATCCAAGTATATGGGAGGTAACTATATCCAGGTATATGGGAGGTAACTAGATCCAAGTATATGGGAGGTAACTAGATCCAGGTATATGGGAGGTAACTAGATCCAAGTATATGGGAGGTAACTAGATCCAAGTATATGGGAGGTAACTAGATCCAAGTATATAGGAGGTAACTAGATCCAAGTATACAGGAGGTAACTAGATCCAAGTATACAGGAGGTAACTAGATCCAAGTATACAGGAGGTAACTAGATCCAGGTATATGGGAGGTAACTAGATCCAAGTATATGGGAGGTAACTAGATCCAAGTATACAGGAGGTAACTATATCCAAGTATACAGGAGGTAACTAGATCCAAGTATATGGGAGGTAGCTAGATCCAGGTATGTGGGAGGTAACTAGATCCAAGTATATGGGAGGTAACTAGGTCCAAGTATATGGGAGGTAACTAGATCCAAGTATATGGGAGGTAACTAGATCCAAGTATATAGGAGGTAACTAGATCCAAGTATATGGGAGGTAACTAGATCCAAGTATGTGGGAGGGAACTAGATCCAAGTATATTGGAGAGAACTAGATCCAAGTATACGGGAGGTAACTAGATCCAGGTATATGGGAGGTAACTAGATCCAAGTATGTGGGAGGTAACTAGATCCAAGTATATGGGAGGTAACTAGGTCCAAGTATATGGGAGGTAACTAGATCCAAGTATATGGGAGGTAACTAGATCCAAGTATATGGGAGGTAACTAGATCCAAGTATACAGGAGTTAACTAGATCCAAGTATACAGGAGGTAACTAGATCCCAAGTATATGGGAGGTAATTAGATCCAAGTATATGGGAGTTAACTTGATCCAAGTATATGGGAGGTAACTAGATCCAAGTATATGGGAGGTAACTAGATCCAAGTATATGGGAGGTAACTAGATCCAGGTATATGGGAGGTAACTAGATCCAAGTATACAGGAGTTAACTAGATCCAAGTATACAGGATGTAACTAGATCCAAGTATATGGGAGGTAACTAGATCCAAGTATATGGGAGGTAACTAGATCCAAGTATATGGGAGGTAACTAGATCCAGGTATACGGGAGGTAACTAGATCCAAGTATACGGGAGGTAACTAGATCCAAGTATACGGGAGGTAACTAGATCCAAGTATATGGGAGGTAACTATATCCAGGTATATGGGAGGTAACTAGATCCAAGTATATGGGAGGTAACTAGATCCAGGTATATGGGAGGTAACTAGATCCAAGTATATGGGAGGTAACTAGATCCAAGTATATGGGAGGTAACTAGATCCAAGTATATAGGAGGTAACTAGATCCAAGTATACAGGAGGTAACTAGATCCAAGTATACAGGAGGTAACTAGATCCAAGTATACAGGAGGTAACTAGATCCAGGTATATGGGAGGTAACTAGATCCAAGTATATGGGAGGTAACTAGATCCAAGTATACAGGAGGTAACTATATCCAAGTATACAGGAGGTAACTAGATCCAAGTATACAGGAGGTAACTAGATCCAAGTATATGGGAGGTAACTAGATGCAAGTATACAGGAGGTAACTAGATCCAAGTATATGGGAGGTAACTAGATCCAAGTATAAGGGAGGTAACTAGATCCAGGTATACAGGAGGTAACTAGATCCAAGTATACGGGAGGTAACTTGATCCAAGTATATGGGAGGTAACTAGATCCAGGTATATGGGAGGTAACTAGATCCAAGTATATGGGAGGTAACTAGATCCAAGTATACAGGAGGTAACTAGATCCAGGTATATGGGAGGTAACTAGATCCAAGTATGTGGGAGGTAACTAGATCCAAGTATATGGGAGGTAACTAGGTCCAAGTATATGGGAGGTAACTAGATCCAAGTATATGGGAGGTAACTAGATCCAAGTATATGGGAGGTAACTAGATCCAAGTATACAGGAGTTAACTAGATCCAAGTATACAGGAGGTAACTAGATCCCAAGTATATGGGAGGTAACTAGATCCAAGTATATGGGAGTTAACTAGATCCAAGTATACAGGAGTTAACTAGATCCAAGTATACAGGAGGTAACTAGATCCCAAGTATATGGGAGTTAACTAGATCCAAGTATATGGGAGGTAAGTAGATCCAAGTATATGGGAGTTAACTAGATCCAAGTATACAGGAGTTAACTAGATCCAAGTATACAGGAGGTAACTAGATCCAAGTATTGGGAGGTAACTAGATCCAAGTATATGGGAGGTAACTAGGTCCAAGTATATGGGAGGTAACTAGATCCAAGTATATGGGAGGTAACTAGATCCAAGTATATGGGAGGTAACTAGATCCAAGTATATGGGAGGTAACTATATCCAAGTATACAGGAGTTAACTAGATCCAAGTATACAGGAAGTAACTAGATCCAAGTATATGGGAGGTAACTAGATCCAAGTATATGGGAGGTAACTAGATCCAAGTATATGGGAGGTAACTAGATCCAAGTATATGGGAGGTAACTAGATCCAGGTATATGGGAGGTAACTAGATCCAGGTATACAGGAGGTAACTAGATCCAAGTATACGGGAGGTAACTAGATCCAAGTATATGGGAGGTAACTAGATCCAAGTATATGGGAGGTAACTAGATCCAGGTATATGCGAGGTAACTAGATCCATGTATATGGGAGGTAACTAGATCCAGGTATACGGGATGTAACTAGATCCAAGTATATGGGAGGTAACTAGATCCAAGTATATGGGAGGTAACTAGATCCAAGTATATGGGAGGTAACTAGATCCAAGTATATAGGAGGTAACTAGATCCAAGTATACAGGAGGTAACTAGATCCAAGTATACAGGAGGTAACTAGATCCAAGTATACAGGAGGTAACTAGATCCAAGTATATGGGAGGTAACTAGATCCAAGTATATGGGAGGTAACTAGATCCAAGTATACGGGAGGTAACTAGATCCAGGTATACAGGAGGTAACTAGATCCAAGTATACGGGAGGTAACTAGATCCAAGTATATGGGAGGTAACTAGATCCAAGTATATGGGAGGTAACTAGATCCATGTATATGGGAGATAACTAGATCCAAGTATATGGGAGGTAACTAGATCCAGGTATACGGGAGGTAACTAGATCCAAGTATACAGGAGTTAACTAGATCCAAGTATACAGGAGGTAACTAGATCCAAGTATACGGGAGGTAACTAGTAACTAAATCCAGGTATATGGGAGGTAACTAGATCCAAGTATATGGGAGGTAACTAGATCCAAGTATACAGGAGGTAACTAGATCCAAGTATATGGGAGGTAACTAGATCCAAGTATACGGGAGGTAACTAGATCCAAGTATACAGGAGGTAACTAGATCCAAGTATACAGGAGGTAACTAGATCCAAGTATACGGGAGGTAACTAGATCCAAGTATACAGGAGGTAACTAGATCCAAGTATACAGGAGGTAACTAGATCCAAGTATATGGGAGGTAGCTAGATCCAGGTATGTGGGAGGTAACTAGATCCAAGTATATGGGAGGTAACTAGGTCCAAGTATATGGGAGGTAACTAGATCCAAGTATATGGGAGGTAACTAGATCCAAGTATATAGGAGGTAACTAGATCCAAGTATATGGGAGGTAACTAGATCCAAGTATGTGGGAGGGAACTAGATCCAAGTATATTGGAGGGAACTAGATCCAAGTATACGGGAGGTAACTAGATCCAGGTATATGGGAGGTAACTAGATCCAAGTATGTGGGAGGTAACTAGATCCAAGTATATGGGAGGTAACTAGGTCCAAGTATATGGGAGGTAACTAGATCCAAGTATATGGGAGGTAACTAGATCCAAGTATATGGGAGGTAACTAGATCCAAGTATACAGGAGTTAACTAGATCCAAGTATACAGGAGGTAACTAGATCCCAAGTATATGGGAGGTAATTAGATCCAAGTATATGGGAGTTAACTTGATCCAAGTATATGGGAGGTAACTAGATCCAAGTATATGGGAGGTAACTAGATCCAGGTATATGGGAGGTAACTAGATCCAAGTATACAGGAGTTAACTAGATCCAAGTATACAGGATGTAACTAGATCCAAGTATATGGGAGGTAACTAGATCCAAGTATATGGGAGGTAACTAGATCCAAGTATATGGGAGGTAACTAGATCCAGGTATACGGGAGGTAACTAGATCCAAGTATACGGGAGGTAACTAGATCCAGGTATATGGGAGGTAACTAGATTCAAGTATATGGGAGGTAACTAGATCCAGGTATATGGGAGGTAACTAGATCCAAGTATATGGGAGGTAACTAGATCCAAGTATATGGGAGGTAACTAGATCCAAGTATATAGGAGGTAACTAGATCCAAGTATACAGGAGGTAACTAGATCCAAGTATACGGGAGGTAACTAGATCCAAGTATACAGGAGGTAACTAGATCCAAGTATACAGGAGGTAACTAGATCCAAGTATACAGGAGGTAACTAGATCCAAGTATACAGGAGGTAACTAGATCCAAGTATATGGGAGGTAGCTAGATCCAAGTATACGGGAGGTAACTAGATCCAAGTATACGGGAGGTAACTAGATCCAAGTATATGGGAGGTAACTAGATCCAAGTATATGGGAGGTAACTAGATCCAAGTATACGGGAGGTAACTAGATCTAAGTATATGGGAGGTAACTAGATCCAAGTATACGGGAGGTAACTAGATTCAAGTTACAGGAGGTAACTAGATCCAAGTATATGGGAGGTAACTAGATCCAAGTATATGGGAGGTAACTAGATCCAAGTATATGGGAGGTAACTAGATCCAAGTATATGGGAGGTAACTAGATCCAAGTATATGGGAGGTAACTAGATCCAAGTATATGGGAGGTAACTAGATCCAAGTATACGGGAGGTAACTAGATCCAAGTATACAGGAGGTAACTAGATCCAAGTATACAGGAGGTAACTAGATCCAAGTATACGGGAGGTAACTAGATCCAAGTATATGGGAGGTAACTAGATCCAAGTATACAGGAGGTAACTAGATCCAAGTATACAGGAGGTAACTAGATCCAAGTATATGGGAGGTAACTGATCCAAGTATATGGGAGTTAACTAGATCCAAGTATACGGGAGTTAACTAGATCTAAGTATATGGGAGGTAACTAGATCCAAGTATATGGGAGTTAACTAGATTCAAGTTATGGGAGGTAAGTAGATCCAAGTATATGGGTGTTAACTAGATCCAAGTATATGGGAGTTAACTAGATCCAAGTAAGGAGGTAACTAGATCCAAGTATATGGGAGGTAAAGATCCAAGTATATGGGAGTAACTAGGTCCAAGTATATGGGAGGTAACTAGATCCAAGTATATGGGAGGTAACTAGATCCAAGTATATGGGAGGTAACTAGATCCAAGTATATGGGAGGTAACTATATCCAAGTATACAGGAGTTAACTAGATCCAAGTATACAGGAGGTAACTAGATCCAAGTATATGGGAGGTAACTAGATCCAAGTATATGGGAGTTAACTAGATCCAAGTATACAGGAGGTAACTAGATCCAAGTATATGGGAGGTAACTAGATCCAAGTATATGGGAGGTAACTAGATCCAGGTATATGGGAGGTAACTAGATCCAAGTATATGGGAGGTAACTTGATCCAGGTATATGGGAGGTAACTAGATCCAAGTATATGGGAGGTAACTAGATCCAGGTATATGGGAGGTAACTATATCCATGTATATGGGAGGTAACTAGATCCAGGTATACGGGAGGTAACTAGATCCAAGTATATGGGAGGTAACTAGATCCAAGTATATGGGAGGTAACTAGATCCAAGTATATGGGAGGTAACTAGATCCAAGTATATAGGAGGTAACTAGATCCAAGTATACAGGAGGTAACTAGATCCAAGTATACAGGAGGTAACTAGATCCAAGTATATGGGAGGTAACTAGATCCAAGTATATGGGAGGTAACTAGATCCAAGTATATGGGAGGTAACTAGATCCAAGTATATGGGAGGTAACTAGATCCAAGTATATGGGAGGTAACTAGATCCAAGTATACGGGAGGTAACTAGATCCAAGTATATGGGAGGTAACTAGATCCAAGTATATAGGAGGTAACTAGATCCAAGTATATGGGAGGTAACTAGATCCAAGTATATGGGAGGTAACTAGATCCAAGTATACAGGAGGTAACTAGATCCAAGTATAGGGGTTGTGTTGGGGTTGTGTTGGGGTTGATCCAAGTATATGGGAGGTAACTAGATCCAAGTATATGGGAGGTAACTAGATCCAAGTATACAGGAGGTAACTAGATCCAAGTATATGGGAGGTAACTAGATCCAAGTATATGGGAGGTAACTAGATCCAAGTATACAGGAGGTAACTAGATCCAAGTATACAGGAGGTAACTAGATCCAAGTATATGGGAGGTAACTAGATCCAAGTATATGGGAGGTAACTAGATCCAAGTATACAGGAGGTAACTAGATCCAAGTATATGGGAGGTACTAGATCCAGTATGTGGGAGGTAACTAGATCCAAGTATATGGGAGGTAACTAGGTCCAAGTATATGGGAGGTAACTAGATCCAAGTATATGGGAGGTAACTAGATCCAAGTATATAGGAGGTAACTAGATCCAAGTATATGGGAGGTAACTAGATCCAAGTATATGGGAGGTAACTAGATCCAAGTATATGGGAGGTAACTAGATCCAAGTATATGGGAGGTAACTAGATCCAGGTATATGGGAGGTAACTAGATCCAAGTATATGGGAGGTAACTAGATCCAAGTATATGGGAGGTAACTAGATCCAAGTATATGGGAGGTAACTAGATCCAAGTATATAGGAGGTAACTAGATCCAAGTATATGGGAGGTAACTAGATCCAAGTATACAGGAGGTAACTAGATCCAAGTATACAGGAGGTAACTAGATCCAAGTATATGGGAGGTAACTAGATCCAAGTATATGGGAGGTAACTAGATCCAAGTATATGGGAGGTAACTAGATCCAAGTATACGGGAGGTAACTAGATCCAAGTATACGGGAGGTAACTAGATCCAAGTATACAGGAGGTAACTAGATCCAAGTATACAGGAGGTAACTAGATCCAAGTATATGGGAGGTAACTAGATCCAAGTATATGGGAGGTAACTAGATCCAAGTATAAGGGAGGTAACTAGATCCAGGTATACGGGAGGTAACTAGATCCAAGTATACGGGAGGTAACTAGATCCAGTTGGGTTGTAGTATATGGGAGGTAACTAGATCCAAGTATACAGGAGGTAACTAGATCCAAGTATATGGGAGGTAACTAGATCCAAGTATATGGGAGGTAACTAGATCCAAGTATACAGGCGGTAACTAGATCCAAGTATACAGGAGGTAACTAGATCCAAATATACAGGAGGTAACTAGATCCAAGTATACGGGTGGTAACTAGATCCAAGTATACAGGAGGTAACTAGATCAAAGTATACAGGAGGTAACTAGATCCAAGTATATGGGAGGTAGCTAGATCCAAGTATACGGGAGGTAACTAGATCCAAGTATACGGGAGGTAACTAGATCCAAGTATATGGGAGGTAACTCGATCCAAGTATATGGGAGGTAACTAGATCCAAGTATACGGGAGGTAACTAGATCTAAGTATATGGGAGGTAACTAGATCCAAGTATACAGGAGGTAACTAGATTCAAGTTACAGGAGGTAACTAGATCCAAGTATATGGGCGGTAACTAGATCCAAGTATATGGGAGGTAACTAGATCCAAGTATATGGGAGGTAACTAGATCCAAGTATATGGGAGGTAACTAGATCCAGGTATATGGGAGGTAACTAGATCCAAGTATATGGGAGGTAACTAGATCCAAGTATACGGGAGGTAACTAGATCCAAGTATACGGGAGGTAACTAGATCCAAGTATATGGGAGTTAACTAGATCCAAGTATATGGGAGGTAACTAGATCCAAGTATATGGGAGGTAACTAGATCCAAGTATATGGGAGGTAACTAGATCCAGGTATATGGGAGGTAACTAGATCCAAGTATACAGGAGTTAACTAGATCCATGTATACAGGAGGTAACTAGATCCAAGTATATGGGAGGTAACTAGATCCAAGTATATGGGAGGTAACTAGATCCAAGTATATGGGAGGTAACTAGATCCAAGTATATGGGAGGTAACTAGATCCAGGTATACGGGAGGTAACTAGATCCAAGTATACGGGAGGTAACTAGATCCAAGTATATGGGAGGTAACTATATCCAGGTATATGGGAGGTAACTAGATCCAAGTATATGGGAGGTAACTAGATCCAGGTATATGGGAGGTAACTAGATCCAAGTATATGGGAGGTAACTAGATCCAAGTATATGGGAGGTAACTAGATCCAAGTATATAGGAGGTAACTAGATCCAAGTATACAGGAGGTAACTAGATCCAAGTATACAGGAGGTAACTAGATCCAAGTATACAGGAGGTAACTAGATCCAGGTATATGGGAGGTAACTAGATCCAAGTATATGGGAGGTAACTAGATCCAAGTATACAGGAGGTAACTAGATCCAAGTATATGGGAGGTAACTAGATCCAAGTATACGGGAGGTAACTATATCCAAGTATACAGGAGGTAACTAGATCCAAGTATACAGGAGGTAACTAGATCCAAGTATATGGGAGGTAACTAGATGCAAGTATACAGGAGGTAACTAGATCCAAGTATATGGGAGGTAACTAGATCCAAGTATAAGGGAGGTAACTAGATCCAGGTATACAGGAGGTAACTAGATCCAAGTATACGGGAGGTAACTAGATCCAAGTATTTGGGAGGTAACTAGATCCAGGTATATGGGAGGTAACTAGATCCAAGTATATGGGAGGTAACTAGATCCAAGTATACAGGAGGTAACTAGATCCAAGTATATGGGAGGTAACTAGATCCAAGTATACGGGAGGTAACTAGATCCAAGTATACAGGCGGTAACTAGATCCAAGTATACAGGAGGTAACTAGATCCAAGTATACGGGAGGTAACTAGATCCAAATATACAGGAGGTAACTAGATCCAAGTATACGGGAGGTAACTAGATCCAAGTATACAGGAGGTAACTAGATCCAAGTATACAGGAGGTAACTAGATCCAAGTATATGGGAGGTAGCTAGATCCAAGTATACGGGAGGTAACTAGATCCAAGTATACGGGAGGTAACTAGATCCAAGTATATGGGAGGTAACTCGATCCAAGTATATGGGAGGTAACTAGATCCAAGTATACGGGAGGTAACTAGATCTAAGTATATGGGAGGTAACTAGATCCAAGTATACAGGAGGTAACTAGATTCAAGTTACTGGAGGTAACTAGATCCAAGTATATGGGAGGTAACTAGATCCAAGTATATGGGAGGTAACTAGATCCAAGTATATGGGAGGTAACTAGATCCAGGTATATGGGAGGTAACTAGATCCAAGTATATGGGAGGTAACTAGATCCAAGTATACGGGAGGTAACTAGATCCAAGTATACGGGAGGTAACTAGATCCAAGTATATGGGAGTTAACTAGATCCAAGTATATGGGAGGTAACTAGATCCAAGTATATGGGAGGTAACTAGATCCAGGTGTATCTATAGTATAGTCTGTTTTGGTATAGCTCACGTCGTAGCTTCTTTTATCCATAAGTTCTGTAGGTTCAAATCCCACTGGGGGTGTCAAATTCTTTCATGTGGAGAAGCATTCCATCTTGCATACAGCAGGTCGGTGGTTCTACCCTGGTGCCCTTCCGTGCCTGAAATACTGCTTGGAGGGGCACCAATAAACAGAAATATGACTTTAAACGGTTAAATTTACAGTAACTGTTTCACAGAACAATTTCTTAAAATCATTTGTTACACGACCCTTTGCACTCTAGCGGCAGATAAAATCACTTTTGCAAACAGCATAGAACACATTCTGTGCCGTCTCATCAGGCTCTATGCTGTTTACTATTCAGATAGTGGAGCTAAAACACTTGGCCGAATAGCAAACATCCTAACGCCACGTCTGATCTAGATCTATGTTGTTTGCAAATGTGATTTTATTTACTCAGCAGGCAGAGGGTTAATGTGTAGGTTATGTATTATAGAGTACAAGCAGAGTTACAGATAGAAACGAAGAAAACGGTGGAAATCATCGACAGCCTGGAGCAACAGAGTCAACACATGTACCACGCAGAACCACCCATCAACATGCCTTACATACCACCCAACATCAGCCTCGCTCAAAAAGCAGGATACCTATTCCTACGCAGGTACAAACTCGTCTTATGTAGCTGTGAACAGGCTTTAAATAGAATAGAAACTAGTATCTATGGTTCAGAAGTGTTATGTAGCTGTGAACAGGCTTTAAATAGAACAGAAACTAGCATCTACGGTTCAGAGGTTAAAGTGTTATGTAGCTGTGAACAGGCTTTAAATAGAACAGAAACTAGCATCTACGGTTCAGAGGTTAAAGTGTTATGTAGCTGTGAACAGGCTTTAAATAGAATTGAAACTAGTAGCTATGGTTCAGAAGTGTTATGTAGCTGTGAACAGACTTTAAATAGAATAGAAACTAGTAGCTACGGTTCAGAAGTGTTATGTAGCTGTGAACAGGCTTTAAATAGAACGGTTACGGTCATTGACATCAAATCACTGCCACTAACTGCTCCGAATCCACTGGGGGGGTCTAATTGTTTCAAGTGAGGCAGCCATTCAGCTGGCTTGAGGTAGGTCCGTGGTTCTACCCATGTGTCCTCCACCAATAGTAGCCGGACATTCGCCATATGACCTAAACTATTGTTGCGACTTTAAATTCCCCAAAACAAACAAGCAAATATTGTTTATGATATTAATGAAGGTACTGCACCATTGGTAAGAAAGAGATAAATACAGGTCATGCCATCTCGCTACGCTGTATTAGTTTAAACTATATTTTATTTCAATATGTGTACTTAAATTGTCATTTATTAAGAAGAAAGTATAAAATACTTATGTAGATCCCTCTCATGTAAAGGAGCTGTATTAATCGTGATGCAGTAAACAGTTGATAGGTCGTGATACTTGTATATTACAGTAAACAGTTGATAGGTCGTGATACTTGTATATTACAGTAAACAGTTGATAGGTAACAAGGAGCTATATTAATTGTGACGCTTGTATATTACAGTAAACAGTTGATAGGTAACAAGTGGGAGAGATCGTTCTTCTTCACACAAGGAGGCAATCTGATGAGTCAGACCCGGGATGAGGTAATACCCACTGTTACATATACCGTACTTACTGTCCTATAACACGGCATACTTACCACCAGATTATTGTCTCAAAATATAATTGTTAATGGTAAATCTATATGTCATTTGACAGCCTGGAAATTGACTCTGTGAGGCATATTAAACTAATCTCCCCCCGACATCTGGATACTTGCCGTAATCCAATCAACTCAATACAGTTAATATGCATAGCCAATCAGCATCGCCGAAGCAAACATATTTACATAATTCCTAGTTTAATTAACATAAATAGCCGGATGATATTATCCGAACTATCGATGTTGTAAGAAACTAGATACCAATTTATAACAATCAGTGTTGAAATACAGGTCAGTGCTAAAATTTAGTCATTTTCGAAAATATGTGCGAAAATTGAATTAAAAAAATCAATTTGCTTGAAATTGGAAGGTCACAAAGCTATTTACGGAAAATTACTCGGGTCAAGGTAATAGTCTGTGGTCGTGACTAAATTTATCGGGTTGGCATACAAATTATTTCAGTGCCTATATATATGCAGTGTATATATAATCAGCCTGTCGTAGAATCATGCATTTTGAATATGCCAATCGCAAAGTATCTGATGCCAGTGATGGATAAAACTTCCTTGTAGCCAAAATTACTTGTTGTCATAGTAAATCCGTCGCTATCTTACATTATGAATGAAATTTTTCGGATTCGACTTTTAGTTGATTTCTCAAATGATACGATTTATACATACATGTTATATATACATACAACTGTGTATAAATTCAAAGTTACATATATATTGAAATGCATATAATCGCTTTATATAAGTAGTAATCTATGCTGATCAACGGCATTACAATGTCGTGGAACCGTACTCGATCCGTTTCATACCGATTTCATCCATAATAAATTTAATTGTTTAATTTTGAAATATAACGGATAAATGTCTAAAAAAATGTAGCTATTTCATGTATTTTCACACGTTTGTTAGTGCTAAATGTCACTTGTTCTTCACATGCTAATTCACTGTCATTCTGTCACTAACACATATAGAAGGGAAGGGTATGTGATCATTTGGAGCATTCACCCGCAGTCACATAGTGTCATCCCATTCACAGTCACATCCTACTATAGTCTCATCCCATTCACAGTCACATCCTACTATAGTCTCATCCCACCCACAGTCACATCCCACACGTAGTCACATCCCACACGTAGTCACATCCCACACACAGTCACATCCTACTATAGTCTCATCCCACCCACAGTCACATCCCACACATAGTCACATCCCACACATAGTCACATCCCACACACAGTCACATCCTACTATAGTCTCATCCCACCCACAGTCACATCCCACACATAGTCACATCCCACACGTAGTCACATCCCTACTATAGTCTCATCCCATTCACAGTCACATCCCACACATAGTCACATCCCACACGTAGTCACATCCCACACGCAGTCACATCCTACTATAGTCTCATCCCACACGCAGTCACATCCTACTATAGTCTCATCCCATTCACAGTCGCATCCCACACGTAGTCACATCCCACACGTAGTCACATCCCACACGCAGTCACATCCTACTATAGTCTCATCCCACCCACAGTCCCATCCCACCCGCAGTCACATCCTACTATAGTCCCATCCCACACGCAGTCACATCCTACTATAGTCTCATCCCATTCACAGTCACATCCCACACGTAGTCACATCCTACTATAGTCTCATCCCATTCACAGTCTCATCCCACCCACAGTCACATCCCACCCACAGTCACATCCCACACGCAGTCACATCCTACTATAGTCTCATCCCATTCACAGTCTCATCCCATTCACAGTCACATCCCACACATAGTCACATCCTACTATAGTCTCATCCCACCCACAGTCACATCCCACACGTAGTCACATCCTACTATAGTCTCATCCCATTCACAGTCACATCCCACACGTAGTCACATCCCACACGTAGTCACATCCTACTATAGTCTCATCCCACCCACAGTCACATCCCACACGTAGTCACATCCTACTATAGTCTCATCCCACCCACAGTCACATCCCACACGTAGTCACATCCTACTATAGTCTCATCCCACCCACAGTCACATCCCACACGTAGTCACATCCTACTATAGTCTCATCCCATTCACAGTCACATCCCACACGTAGTCACATCCTACTATAGTCTCATCCCATTCACAGTCACATCCCACACGTAGTCACATCCCACCTGCACTCACATCCCACCCACACTCACATCCCACCCACAGTCACATGTCACCCACAGTCACATGTCACCCACAGTCACATCCCACCCACACTCACATCCCACCCACAGTCACATGTCACCCACAGTCACATGTCACCCACAGTCACATGTCACCCACAGTCACATCCCACCCACACTCACATCCCACCCACAGTCACATGTCACCCACAGTCACATGTCACCCACATTCACATCCCACCCACACTCACATCCCACCCACAGTCACATGTCACCCACAGTCACATGTCACCCACATTCACATCCCACCCACACTCACATCCCACCCACAGTCACATGTCACCTATATCTGCACAACACATTTTCTTCTTAGCTTAACATTTTTGCACAACTTCTATCAACATTTTTGCACAACTTCTATCAACATTTTTGCACAACTTTTATCAACATTTTTGCACAACTTTTATCAATCAGTTTGCACAACTTTTATCAATCAGTTTGCACAACTTTTATCAATCAGTTTGCACAACTTTTATCAATCAGTTTGCACAACTTTTATCAACCAGTTTGCACAACTCTCCCTGAGCTGCGTTAATTCTCTCTATTTGCAGCTCAATTTGTTTTCATATACTTTGCACTATAGTGCTGACATTAACTCTTTGCACTATAGTGCTGACATTAACTCTTTGCACTATAGTGCTGACATTAACAGTCAAATAAGTCACGCAATTCCATTAGAATTATGAAATTCTGTGACATAGTTTTCAGTTACAAATAAGAAAAATACTTTATTGAATTAGTTTAAACTTTATATATTTTACAACGATTGCGAAGCAAGTTCTAACAACTTATATTAATCACTCTCGTTGGCGCTGATGAGAGCGTAAATGTGGTCATTCATGTGGGAGGAAACCGGAGTATCCAGAGAAAACCCATCTGTCCGCTCTGGCGACCACCGTACCATCTCACATACTTCCCTGTCCGAGGATCGAACCCGGGTTGCATTGGTGAGAAGCGAGCGCGCTAACCACTGCGCTAATCGGACAGCCTATATTAATGAATTGTCTGCTACAATTATTTGAATTATTTGAATTATTTATAACCATTTATAACCATTTGTTTACCCAGCATGCACAAAGTTAACATAGTAGACCATTGGCTGAGACAAACAAACTCTTGTAGCTGAATATTCCCATATTCTGAATATATAGCGTAGTGTAAGCTCGGGTACCAACGGTGATTGGTGTGACTGTATGAACTGCATGCTGGTCTGTGAATGGTGTGACTGTATGAACTGCATGCTGGTCTGTGAGTGTGAATGGTGAGATTGTATGAACTGCATGCTGGCCTGTGAGTGTGAATGGTGTGACTGTATGAACTGCATGCTGGTCTGTGAGTGTGAATGGTGTGACTGTATGAACTGCATGCTGGCCTGTGAGTGTGAATGGTGAGACTGTATGAACTGCATGCTGGCCTGTGAGTGTGAATGGTGAGACTGTATGAACTGCATGCTGGCCTGTGAGTGTGAATGGTGTGGCTGTATGAACTGCATGCTGGTCTGTGAATGGTGTGACTGTATGAACTGCATGCTGGCCTGTGAGTGTGAATGGTGAGACTGTATGAACTGCATGCTGGCCTGTGAGTGTGAATGGTGTGACTGTATGAACTGCATGCTGGTCTGTGAGTGTGAATGGTGAGACTGTATGAACTGCATGCTGGTCTGTGAGTGTGAATGGTGTGACTGTATGAACTGCATGCTGGTCTGTGAGTGTGAATGGTGAGACTGTATGAACTGCATGCTGGTCTGTGAATGGTGTGACTGTATGAACTGCATGCTGGTCTGTGAATGGTGAGACTGTATGAACTGCATGCTGGTCTGTGAATGGTGTGACTGTATGAACTGCATGCTGGCCTGTGAGTGTGAATGATGTGACTGTATGAACTGCATGCTGGTCTGTGAATGGTGTGACTGTATGAACTGCATGCTGGTCTGTGAATGGTGTGACTGTATGAACTGCATGCTGGTCTGTGAATGGTGTGACTGTATGAACTGCATGCTGGTCTGTGAATGGTGTGACTGTATGAACTGCATGCTGGTCTGTGAGTGTGAATGGTGTGACTGTATGAACTGCATGCTGGTCTGTGAATGGTGAGATTGTATGAACTGCATGCTGGTCTGTGAGTGTGAATGGTGTGACTGTATGAACTGCATGCTGGTCTGTGAATGGTGAGACTGTATGAACTGCATGCTGGCCTGTGAGTGTGAATGGTGTGACTGTATGAACTGCATGCTGGCCTGTGAGTGTGAATGATGTGACTGTATGAACTGCATGCTGGTCTGTGAGTGTGAATGGTGTGACTGTATGAACTGCATGCTGGTCTGTGAGTGTGAATGGTGTGACTGTATGAACGGCATGCTGGTCTGTGAATTGTGTGACTGTATGAACTGCATGCTGGTCTGTGAATGGTGTGACTGTATGAACTGCATGCTGGTCTGTGAGTGTGAATGGTGTGACTGTATGAACTGCATGCTGGTCTGTGAGTGTGAATGGTGTGACTGTATGAACTGCATGCTGGCCTGTGAGTGTGAATGGTGTGACTGTATGAATGAACTGCATGCTGGTCTGTGAGTGGTGTGACTGTATGAACTGCATGCTGGTCTGTGAATGGTGAGACTGTATGAACTGCATGCTGGCCTGTGAGTGTGAATGGTGAGACTGTATGAACTGCATGCTGGTCTGTGAGTGTGAATGATGTGACTGTATGAACTGCATGCTGGTCTGTGAGTGTGAATGGTGTGACTGTATGAACTGCATGCTGGTCTGTGAGTGTGAATGGTGTGACTGTATGAACTGCATGCTGGTCTGTGAATGGTGTGACTGTATGAACTGCATGCTGGTCTGTGAGTGTGAATGATGTGACTGTATGAACTGCATGCTGGTCTGTGAGTGTGAATGGTGTGACTGTATGAACTGCATGCTGGCCTGTGAGTGTGAATGATGTGACTGTATGAACTGCATGCTGGTCTGTGAGTGTGAATGGTGTGACTGTATGAACTGCATGCTGGTCTGTGAGTGTGAATGGTGTGACTGTATGAACGGCATGCTGGTCTGTGAATTGTGTGACTGTATGAACTGCATGCTGGTCTGTGAATGGTGTGACTGTATGAACTGCATGCTGGTCTGTGAGTGTGAATGGTGTGACTGTATGAACTGCATGCTGGTCTGTGAATGGTGAGACTGTATGAACTGCATGCTGGCCTGTGAGTGTGAATGGTGAGACTGTATGAACTGCATGCTGGTCTGTGAGTGTGAATGATGTGACTGTATGAACTGCATGCTGGTCTGTGAGTGTGAATGGTGTGACTGTATGAACTGCATGCTGGTCTGTGAGTGTGAATGGTGTGACTGTATGAACTGCATGCTGGTCTGTGAATGGTGTGACTGTATGAACTGCATGCTGGTCTGTGAGTGTGAATGATGTGACTGTATGAACTGCATGCTGGTCTGTGAGTGTGAATGGTGTGACTGTATGAACTGCATGCTGGCCTGTGAGTGTGAATGGTGTGACTGTATGATCTGCATGCTGGTCTGTGAGTGTGAATGGTGTGACTGTATGAATGAACTGCATGCTGGTCTGTGAGTGGTGTGACTGTATGAACTGCATGCTGGTCTGTGAGTGTGAATGGTGAGACTGTATGAACTGCATGCTTGTCTGTGAATGGTGTGACTGTATGAACTGCATGCTGGTCTGTGAGTGTGAATGCTGTGACTGTATGAACTGCATGCTGGCCTGTGAGTGTGAATGGTGTGACTGTATGAACTGCATGCTGGTATGTGAGTGTGAATGGTGTGACTGTATGAACTGCATGCTGGTCTGTGAGTGTGAATGGTGTGACTGTATTAACTGCATGCTGGCCTGTGAGTGTGAATGGTGTGACTGTATGAACTGCATGCTGGTCTGTGAGTGTGAATGGTGTGACTGTATGAACTGCATGCTGGTCTGTGAGTGTGAATGATGCATGCTGGTCTGTGAGTGTGAATGATGCATGCTGGTATGTGAGTGTGAATGATGCATGCTGGTCTGTGAGTGTGAATGATGCATGCTGGTCTGTGAGTGTGAATGATGCATGCTGGTCTGTGAATGTGAATGATGCATGCTGGTCTGTGAGTGTGAATGAT
>CM026398.1:72449927-72529237 GCA_014843695.1 Archivesica marissinica | reverse complement strand
GCTGGTCTGTGAGTGTGAATGATGCATGCTGGTCTGTGAATGTGAATGATGCATGCTGGTCTGTGAGTGTGAATGATGCATGCTGGTCTGTGAGTGTGAATGATGCATGCTGGTCTGTGAGTGTGAATGATGCATGCTGGTCTGTGAGTGTGAATGATGCATGCTGCATGCTGGTCTGTGAGTGTGAATGATGCATGCTGCATGCTGGTCTGTGAGTGTGAATGATGCATGCTGGTCTGTGAGTGTGAATGATGCATGCTGGTATGTGAGTGTGAATGATGCATGCTGGTCTGTGAGTGTGAATGATGCATGCTGGTCTGTGAGTGTGAATGATGCATGCTGGCCTGTGAGTGTGAATGATGCATGCTGGTCTGTGAGTGTGAATGATGCATGCTGGTCTGTGAGTGTGAATGATGCACGCTGCATGCTGGTCTGTGAGTGTGAATGATGCATGCTGGCCTGTGAGTGTGAATGATGCATGCTGGCCTGTGAGTGTGAATGATGCATGCTGGTCTGTGAGTGTGAATGATGCATGCTGGCCTGTGAGTGTGAATGATGCATGCTGGTCTGTGAGTGTGAATGATGCATGCTGGTCTGTGAGTGTGAATGATGCATGCTGCATGCTGGTCTGTGAGTGTGAATGATGCATGCTGCATGCTGGTCTGTGAGTGTGAATGATGCATGCTGGTCTGTGAGTGTGAATGATGCATGCTGGTATGTGAGTGTGAATGATGCATGCTGGTCTGTGAGTGGGAATGATGCATGCTGGTCTGTGAGTGTGAATGATGCATGCTGGCCTGTGAGTGTGAATGATGCATGCTGGCCTGTGAGTGTGAATGATGCATGCTGGTCTGTGAGTGTGAATGATGCATGCTTGTCTGTGAGTGTAAATGATGCATGCTGGTCTGTGAGTGGGAATGCTGCATGCTGGTCTGTGAATGTGAATGATGCATGCTTGTCTGTGAGTGTGAATGATGCATGCTGGTCTGTGAGTGTGAATGATGCATGCTGGTCTGTGAGTGTGAATGATGCATGCTGGCCTGTGAGTGTGAATGATGCATGCTGGTCTGTGAGTGTGAATGATGCATGCTGGTCTGTGAGTGTGAATGATGCATGCTGGTCTGTGAGTGTGAATGATGCATGCTGGTCTGTGAGTGGGAATGATGCATGCTGGTCTGTGAGTGTGAATGATGCATGCTGGTCTGTGAGTGTGAATGATGCATGCTGGCCTGTGAGTGTGAATGATGCATGCTGGTCTGTGAGTGTGAATGATGCATGCTGGTCTGTGAGTGTGAATGATGCATGCTGGCCTGTGAGTGTGAATGATGCATGCTGGTCTGTGAGTGTGAATGATGCATGCTGGCCTGTGAGTGTGAATGATGCATGCTGGTCTGTGAGTGTGAATGATGCATGCTGGTCTGTGAGTGTGAATGATGCATGCTGGTCTGTGAGTGGGAATGATGCATGCTGGTCTGTGAGTGGGAATGATGCATGCTGGCCTGTGAGTATCTGTGCTGGAATAGTGGTGTGTTTCTGGACTTGAGATTGCTATGTTATGATGACAGGATGAATTAGCGCTATATAAACATCTGCTAATAGTACTACTCAGCTATATAAATATCTGCTAATAGTACCACTAAGCTATATAAACATCTGCTAATAGTACTACTAAGCTATATAAACATCTGCTAATAGTACTACTCAGCTATATAAACATCTGCTAATATTACTACTAAGCTATATAAACATCTGCTAATAGTACTACTCAGCTATATAAACATCTGCTAATAGTACTACTAAGCTATATAAACATCTGCTAATAGTACTACTCAGCTATATAAACATCTGCTAATACTACTACTAAGCTATATAAACATCTGCTAATAGTACTACTCAGCTATATAAACATCTGCTAATACTACTACTAAGCTAATCCACTCTTACAGTATATTTTTCCATTTGACATATTATTTTCACGTTTATTTGGTCATGATGTAGCAATTTATGATTTATTATCATGTACACAACAATCATGCATACATGTACGTTGTGCAGGTTGCCGGTAGCCTCGTTCTAGATCTCAATGACAACGGTGTGTATGCTGAACCCGCAGAAGCTGATGACAGAAGAAATGTCTTTCAACTTTCAACTGCTAAACATCGAAGGTATGTCCTGGTAGTGGTTTCCCGGTAGTGGTTTCATGGTAGTGGTTTCCCAGTAGTGGTTTCCTGGTAGTGGTTTCATAGTAGTGGTTTCCCAGTAGTGGTTTCATGGTAGTGGTTTCCCAGTAGTGGTTTCATGGTAGTGGTTTCACGGTAGTGGTTTCCCAGTAGTGGTTTCCCAGTAGTGGTTTCCCGGTAGTGGTTTCCCGGTAGTGGTTTCCCGGTAGTGGTTTCATGGTAGTGGTTTCCCGGTAGTGGTTTCATGGTAGTGGTTTCCCGGTAGTGGTTTCATGGTAGTGGTTTCCCAGTAGTGGTTTCATGGTAGTGGTTTCCCGATAGTGGTTTCCCGGTAGTGGTTTCATGGTAGTGGTTTCCCAGTAGTGGTTTCCCAGTAGTGGTTTCATGGTAGTGGTTTTACAGTAGTGGTTTCCCAGTAGTGGTTTCACGGTAGTGGTTTCCCAGTAGTGGTTTCATGGTAGTGGTTTCCAGTAGTGGTTTCAAGGTAGTGGTTTCACGGTAGTGGTTTCCCGGTAGTGGTTTCATGGTAGTGGTTTCCCAGTAGTGGTTTCCCAGTAGTGGTTTCATGGTAGTGGTTTCCCAGTAGTGGTTTCCCAGTAGTGGTTTCATGGTAGTGGTTTCCCAGTAGTGGTTTCACGGTAGTGGTTTCCCAGTAGTGGTTTCATGGTAGTGGTTTCACGGTAGTGGTTTCCCAGTAGTGGTTTCATGGTAGTGGTTTCATGGTAGTGGTTTCACGGTAGTGGTTTCCCAGTAGTGGTTTCATGGTAGTGGTTTCACGGTAGTGGTTTCCCAGTAGTGGTTTCGTGGTAGTGGTTTCCCAGTAGTGGTTTCATGGTAGTGGTTTCACGGTAGTGGTTTCCCAGTATTGGTTTCATGGTAGTGGTTTCCCAGTAGTGGTTTCATGGTAGTGGTTTCCCAGTAGTGGTTTCATGGTAGTGGTTTCATGGTAGTGGTTTCCCAGTAGTGGTTTCGTGGTAGTGGTTTCATGGTAGTGGTTTCACGGTAGTGGTTTCACGGTAGTGGTTTCATGGTAGTGGTTTCATGGTAGTGGTTTCCCAGTAGTGGTTTCATGGTAGTGGTTTCCCAGTAGTGGTTTCATGGTAGTGGTTTCACGGTAGTGGTTTCACGGTAGTGGTTTCCCAGTAGTGGTTTCATGGTAGTGGTTTCATGGTAGTGGTTTCACGGTAGTGGTTTCATGGTAGTGGTTTCCCAGTAGTGGTTTCATGGTAGTGGTTTCCCAGTAGTGGTTTCATGGTAGTGGTTTCACGGTAGTGGTTTCCCAGTAGTGGTTTCATGGTAGTGGTTTCCCAGTAGTTGTTTCATGGTAGTGGTTTCCCAGTAGTGGTTTCCCGGTAGTGGTTTCCCGGTAGTGGTTTCATGGTAGTGGTTTCATGGTAGTGTTTTCCCGGTAGTGGTTTCATGGTAGTGGTTTCACGGTAGTGATTTCATGGTAGTGGTTTCCCAGTAGTGGTTTCATGGTAGTGGTTTCCTGGTAGTGGTTTCCCGGTAGTGGTTTCATGGTAGTGGTTTCCCAATAGTGGTTTCCTGGTAGTGGTTTCCTGGTAGTGGTTTCACAGTAGTGGTTTCCCAGTAGTGGTTTCCCAGTAGTGGTTTCCCGGTAGTGGTTTCATGGTAGTGGTTTCATGGTAGTGGTTTCCCGGTAGTGGTTTCATGGTAGTGGTTTCACGGTAGTGGTTTCCCAGTAGTGGTTTCATGGTAGTGGTTTCACGGTAGTGGTTTCCCGGTAGTGGTTTCATGGTAGTGGTTTCACGGTAGTGGTGTCCCAGTAGTGGTTTCCCAGTAGTGGTTTCCCGGTAGTGGTTTCCCAGTAGTGGTTTCATGGTAGTGATTTCACGGTAGTGGTTTCATGGTAGTGGTTTCACTTCTCATGAAGATTTTATTGGAAGATTCATATGTGTAATTTCTAGCTTGTTTGTTAGTTATACAAATTTATTTTAGCTTTATTGCGAAACAAGTTCTTACAACTTATATTAATCTCTCTCGAGACCTCATTCCTAATGGAATCCATCACCACGAGGGAGAGAGAAGAGGCAATGTGGAAATTAAATGCCTTGCCTAAGGACACAATTGTAACGGCTCCAGCGAGGCTCGAACTCCAGACTTTCGCACCTGAAGCGAACGCGCATCATCCACTGCGCTATCACGACTTCCACGTTTGTTAGGAGTGAGTAAATCTTATATTCTCATATCCAATACAAAATGGACCAGTTTGTTTCTGTGTTATTTTGCATTTGTATTTTTGAATGTAAATGTACATTTCCAATTGCATTGACAAATATAATAAATATCAGCTAGTACATGTACATGAATGTGTTAACAAAAATACTTTTATATTTTACAATTCTTAAAAGCATAATTGTGAAGCTTAATCATTTTCTATCAATTTGTTGTTTTTATATTCGTTCATCCCCATAATATTTTCACCCCATAGCTGGTCACACTTGCAAACGGTCACTTGGAGCAAAACTGTCCAAATTGACTGGTTAGGGATTATTACCTTGTACTATGTTTATAAAACTGTAAAGTTTCGTCTCAGTCCAGTTCCGTTCATGTTGAAGATTTGTTCAGGTCTCTAGCCCTCACATAGTGACGGTGATCTTAATTGCTGTCGATACTGATTAGGTTGACGATGAATCAAGGATTGTCTGATTCGATGATTGTCGGATTCTTTACTTAAAGTTAACATTAATCACAGCTGATTCTGTCAACATTAACCACAGATAAATCTGTCAACATTAACAACAGCTGAATCTGTCCACATAAATCACAGCTGAATCTGTCAACATTAATCACAGCTGATTCTGTCAACATTAACCACACCTGAATCTGTCAACATTAACCACAGCTGATTCTGTCAACATTAATCACAGCTGAATCTGTCAACATTAACCAAAGCTCATGCTGTCAACATTAATCACAGCTGAATCTGTCAATGTCAATCACAGCTCATGCTGTCAACATTAATCACAGCTGAATCTGTCAACATCAATCACAGCTGAATCTGTGAACATTAACCAAAGCTGAATCTGTCAATGTCATTCACAGGTGAATCTGTCAACATTAATCACAGCTGAATCTGTCAACATTAATCACAGCTGAATATGTCACCATCAATCACAGCTGAATCTGTCAACATTAATCAAAGCTGAATCTGTCAACATTAATCAAAGCTGAATCTGTCAATGTCAATCACAGGTGAATCTGTCAACATTAATCACAGCTGAATCTGTCAACATCAATCACAGTTGAATCTGTCAACATTAACCACAGCTGAATCTGTCAACATTAACCAAAGTTCATGCTGTCAACATTAATCACAGCTGAATCTGTCAACATCAATCACAGCTGAATCTGTCAACATCAATCACAGCTGAATCTGTCAACATTAATCACAGCTGAATCTGTCAACATTAACCACAACTGAATCTGTCAACATCAATCACAGCTGAATCTGTCAACATCAATCACAGCTGAATCTGTCAACATCAATCACAGCTGAATCTGTCAACACCAATCACAGTTGAATCTGTCAACATCAATCACAGCTGAATCTGTCAACATCAATCACAGCTGAATCTGTCAACATTAACCACAGCTGAATCTGTCAACATCAATCACAGCTGAATCTGTCAACATCAATCACAGCTGAATCTGTCAACATCAATCACAGCTGAATCTGTCAACATTAATCAAAGCTGAATCTGTCAACATTAATCAAAGCTGAATCTGTCAATGTCAATCACAGCTGAATCTGTCAACATCAATCACAGCTGAATCTGTCAACATCAATCACAGCTGAATCTGTCAACATCAATCACAGCTGAATCTGTCAACATCAATCACAGCTGAATCTGTCAACATCAATCACAGCTGATTCTGTCGGTATTGAAAGGTATCAATCCGTTATTATTTAAACTGATCACAGACCGTAAAATGCTTGAAGACCAATTAATACGAGACAACTGTGAGATTAATCCAGTATTCGTATTTATAACACACCATGTGTAGGAACTCATGTTACAACTGCCATTTACAGGTCTTGGTTTATTTATATACACACTTGGATTGGATTGTCTAGTTGTCACATAGACCAGGATTTTTGACATGATTGGCATGAATTTAGAGGTCGCTGGGCACATCTCGAGTGCTTTGACCAATATACTACAAGTGTTCAGAAAAGGTCTGGGTCGGAGGTTTTAAAACTTTTCTCAGATCTCAGACTCAAGCTCCAGTTAGGTGATTGGCTGATTCTGAGATTTACTCTCAGCTGAACCAATCAGAAGCGTGAGACTGAATTTGAGATTGGAGAAAAGTTTTATAACGTTGGGGCCAGTTGTCTTCCTGTGCAGAAACGTAACATAACAATAATGATTGAATGACAAATGATTGAATGACAAACGATTGATAGACTGTGATGCCATAATCATCCTTCATCATCAGATCAATTCTCTTGTTTCAGAATGGTTGTCATGCAAGCAGAAAATGAGAGAGAAAGGGACGAGGTAAAAAATGTGCACAAACTAGCTTCAAAATCCTAATGCTGGCATGTTGCATTGCCAGTGGGGTTTGCTGGACGTGTTGCATTGCCAGTGGGGTTTGCTGGGCATGTTTCATTGCCAGTGGGATTTGCTGGGCGTGTTGCATTGCCAGTGGGGTCTGCTTGGCGTGTTGCATTGCCAGTGTGGTTTGCTGGATGTGTTGCATTGTCAGTGGGGTTTGCTGGGCGTGTTGCATTGCCAGTGAGGTTTGCTGGATGTGTTGCATTGCCAGTGAGGTTTGCTGGATGTGTTGCATTGCCAGTGAGGTTTGTTGGAAGTGTTGCATTGCCAGTGGGGTTTGCTGGATGTGTTGCATTGCCAGTGAGGTTTGCTGGATGTGTTGCATTGCCAGTGGGGTTTGCTGGGCGTGTTTCATTGCCAGTGGGGTATGCTGGACGTGTTTCATTGCCAGTGGGGTTTGCTGGGCGTGTTGCATTGCCAGTGGGGTTTGCTGGGCATGTTGCATTGCCAGTGGGGTTTGCTGGGCGTGTTGCATTGCCAGTGGGGTTTGCTGGCCGTGTTTCATTACCAGTGGGGTTTGCTGGGCATGTTGCATTGCCAGTGGGGTTTGCTGGCCGTGTTGCATTGCCAGTGGGGTTTGCTGGATGTGTTTCATTGCCAGTGGGGTTTGCTGGCCGTGTTTCATTGCCAGTGGGGTTTGCTGGGCATGTTGCATTGCCAGTGGGGTGTACTGGGCATGTTGCATTGCCAGTGGGGTATGCTGGGCGTGTTGCATTGCCAGTGGGGTTTGCTGGGCGTGTTGCATTGCCAGTGGGGTTTGCTGGCCGTGTTTCATTGTCAGTGGGGTTTGCTGGGTGTGTTGCATTGCCAGTGGGGTGTACTGGGCGTGTTTCATTGCCAGTGGGGTTTGATGTCTTTCTCCCACTTCAGTTCAACGATGAGGCCTTGCAACGCATTGTGACCATTGTTCCACTATGTCTCAAATACTACTTGCAAATATTTTGTTTTTACTACATCTTGACTAATGTGTGGCTTATATAGTTAACTGTGTCTTTATTCTAAAGCTCTTATCCTGTTTTGCACTCTGTCTGTAACATAATGCATACTCCCTACTGGTGTCCGCGGACGAGTGGTTACTGTTGTTTACTTCAAATCACTTGCTTCTCACTGCCTTAGGTTTGAATTCCACTGTTGGCGTCAAATGATTTCACGTGAGGAAGCTATCCAGTTGGCTTGTGGTAGGTCTGTGGTTCTATCCGGGAGTCCGTCCCTGCAATACTGGTCGGAGGGTACCCAAGGTCTTCCTCCATTAATAAATGACCTAAGCTGTTTGTGCGACTTGAAACACAAAAAAAAAAATTAAATCTTCATAGAATTTTCCAATTGTATCGGTGGTGCACCTCCACATTCGGGGGTGCACCTCCACGTTTGATGTGTTTTCGCAAGTAACTATTGTAATAAGAATTGTTTAATTCTTTCTTGCAGTGGATATCTACAATAAACAACGTGGTTAGAGACAGTGGATTTGTGAGGGGTGCTAAACTACAACAACAGACAAAGGTAGCTTTCTAACTTATGTATACAGAATTATTGGACTCCACGAATCCATAATATAATTATAAATAAATATTTTTATTACACACCAGTCCATGAAGGCATATTCTACATGTGTTTTATTACACGTCGGTCCACGAAGGCATATTCTACATGCGTTTTATTACACGTCAGTCCACGAAGGCATATTCTACATGTGTTTTATTACACGTCAGTCCACGAAGGCATATTCTACATGTGTTTTATTACACGTCAGTCCACGAAGGCATATTCTACATGTGTTTTATTACACGTCAGTCCACGAAGGCATATTCTACATGCGTTTTATTACACACCAGTCCATGAAGGCATATTCTACATGTGTTTTATTACACACCAGTCCATGAAGGCATATTCTACATGTGTTTTATTACACACCAGTCCACGAAGGCATATTCTACATGTGTTTTATTACACGTCAGTCCATGAAGGCATATTCTACATGTGTTTTATTACACGTCAGTCCACGAAGGCATATTCTACATGCGTTTTATTACACGTCAGTCCACGAAGGCATATTCTACATGTGTTTTATTACACACCAGTCCATGAAGGCATGTTCTACATGTGTTTTATTACACACCAGTCCATGAAGGCATATTCTACATGTGTTTTATTACACACCAGTCCATGAAGGCATATTCTACATGTGTTTTATTACACACCAGTCCATGAAGGCATATTCTACATGTGTTTTATTACACACCAGTCCACGAAGGCATATTCTACATGTGTTTTATTACACGTCAGTCCATGAAGGCATATTCTACATGTGTTTTATTACACACCAGTCCATGTTTCTGCACCATTATTTACAGGAGCAAGGAGGGAGTACATCTAGTCAGAGGTCGCAATCCACAACTTCAAACACGTCACCCGAACTAGGAAGGTAAACAGCTGTTGTTGTAGATACTTGTGCTACCTTTCTAACCCAGACACCATCATTATATGTAAACTGGCATTCATAATTCAAATTTTGTTCTGATCACTCAGGTGAAGGAATCTGGGTCAAATTGACGAAAACTGTTTAAAATATTTTTCATTTGAAAGTACTCAGTACATTAGGTTGATATTGTTGGGAATAGGAAATTGTGATTTTAGTCAGTAATATGTACTCTTTATGCACTCATTTCAAACAGCATTACACAGAGCTTTATGTGTTTTACGGAGTCATCGTTGCTTAACTTGAGTATTAAACAGAGTTGTATATTTTAACGAGTGCATCAATACTTAAATTGAGTATTAAACAGAGTTGTATATTTTAACGAGTGCATCAATACTTAACTTGAGTATTAAACAGAGTTGTATATTTTAACGAGTGCATCAATACTTAACTTGAGTATTAAACAGAGTTGTATATTTTAACGAGTGCATCAATACTTAACTTGAGTATTAAACAGTGTTGTATATTTTAACGAGTGCATCAATACTTAACTTGAGTATTAAATAGTGTTGTATATTTTAACGAGTGCATCAATACTTAACTTGAGTATTAAACAGTGTTGTATGTTTTAAAGAGTGCATCAATACTTAACTTGAGTATTAAACAGTGTTGTATATTTTAATGAGTGCATCAATACTTAACTTGAGTATTAAACAGTGTTGTATGTTTTAAAGAGTGCATCAAAACTTAACTTGTGTATTAAACAGTGTTGTATATTTTAACGAGTGCATCAATGCTTAACTTGAGTATTAAACAGTGTTGTATGTTTTAAAGAGTGCATCAATACTTAACTTGAGTATTAAACAGTGTTGTATATTTTAACGAGTGCATCAATACTTAACTTGAGTATTAAACAGTGTTGTATATTTTAATGAGTGCATCAATACTTAACTTGAGTATTAAACAGTGTTGTATATTTTAATGAGTGCATCAATACTTAACTTGAGTATTAAACAGTGTTGTATATATTTTAGCGATAAATAATCGTAAAACACACAAATTTAACGAATGCATCATCGCTTGATTTGTGTATTAAACAGAGTTTTACATGTTTTAACGAATGCATCATCGCTTGATTTGTGTATTAAACAGAGTTTTACATGTTTTAACAAATGCATCATCGCTTGATTTGTGTATTAAACAGAGTTTTACATGTTTTAACGAGTGCATTATTGCTTGATTTGTGTATTAAACAGAGTTTTACATGTTTTAACGAGTGCATCATTGCTTGGAGCATTCTACTACAAGAGTTGTACATGTGTCAGCATGACATTTGTTAGCATATAGTATGTGTAGATTGACATATCTTAATTATCTGTTATGTGACCCCATTCTGATTTGAGATCTTCCAGGTAATTTATAATTTGACCCTATTTTATTGCTTAGTAAGTAATTTATCTCCATTTAATTGCCAAGTGGAATTTATCTCCATTTAATTGCCAAGTGGAATTTATCTCCATTTAATTGCCAAGTGGAATTTATCTCCATTTAATTGCCAAGTGGAATTTATCTCCATCTACATTGTAATTGCCAAATATCTAATTTATATCCATTTTTATTGCAAGTATATAGATATTTCATTGGTCAGTAGAGTAATGGCTGACAAACTGCATTTATTGTTATATATGTATTTGCAAATCATTTATTCCGAGGTGTCCTTTGTGGCAATCTGAAAATAGAATCCACTTACTGTGTATGTAGGTATACCTGAAGGGTTGGGCATTCATATTCTTTGCATATTTATTGCCAAGTATGTAATTTATATCCATTTTATTACCAAGTATGTAATTTATATCCATTTTATTGCCAAGTATGCAATTTATATCCATTTTATTGCCAAGTATGTAATTTATATCCATTTTATAGCCAAAGTATGCAATTTATATCCATTTTATAGCCAAGTATGTAATTTATATCCATTTTATAGCCAAGTATGTAATTTATATCCATTTTATAGCCAAGTATGCAATTTATATCCATTTTATAGCCAAGTATGTAATTTATATCCATTTTATAGCCAAGTATGCAATTTATATCCATTTTATAGCCAAGTATGTAGTGGAATTATCAGGGCTTCTAACATTTTCAAAACCAAAATCTGTCCATGTCAAAATCGACAGTCAGGACCCCCCTCCGAAATATGTACAATCACTGAATCGGTGTTGTTTTGATCATTTTTAAAACAAACAAGTGTTCATATTCGAACAGTGAAGTGCGGGTCATTCATTGCATGTTGCAAAATGAACTCTAGAAACAAAACCGCGAGGGTTTGAGAGGAAGATAGATAGAACACGGAAATTCCATATCTATTTTTAGACACGCAAAAAAACAATCCATAGCAGTTACTTCCCTTACGTATCACAGATTGAAAATTTAGTGCCGCAGGGAAGTATGGCTTTCGGAATATCGGACAATAGGGCCAATCATCCTGGATCAGTCAAGCGTGTCGCATATCGATCTTAGACCGGAAACAGTTTTGAATAAATATATACACCATATACACAAGATTATATATACACACTATTAAAGCAGCATTGCATCGTAATAAAGATTGTTTTGGGTAAAATATAAATACTAATGTGTGTGTGTTTACAAAAATCGAAATAGTCGCTCAGAAACGATGAAAATTCCAATAAATTTAAACCACTGTATACGCGAATTTATTTATCAACACACGAAATGTAAACACGCACAGCGCGCATGCATGAAACAACAGAGTATGTAGAAAACAACGTATATATTTTTAACATGAAAGACTATCTATTTATCTTCCTCTAATGTCGAACCCTTCACGGGGATGTAGAAATGTCCCTAAAAGACGTAGCTAACAGAGGTATGAATCAACATATCAAGTAATTTAATTAAAAAAAGACAACATGGGGCAAAATTGGGATGATGCATTCCGAATGTAAACAAGTGCGGACGATGCGTTCCGGTTGTAAACAAGTGCGTGACCGATTGACTCTGAAAGTCCTACTTTCGGTTTCGAGTTTGTTTTATTGCAAAAAAACACTGTTTACCAAATGAACATAAGCATACAAAGTATAATGTTAGAATGTGTAGCAGCATTGCTACCCATACATAAAAATTGAACTTTTGAAATATCTTTTATTTCATACGATGTAATGCTGCTATAAGTTTGTTAAGAAAATGTATTTGACCGATTTCTTGGCTTTTTTCCAAATATTTCTGGACTGGTTTTTTATGATTTTTGGTTGCTACAATCGGTCCGCCAGTTTAAAATTCGGTCCTGGACCGGGAGAACGGGAGACCGGCATTTTTTTGAAGCCCTGTGGATTATGAACAATCGTGTTATTGTATGAGATATGAAGAATACTTGAGAAGTACCTGCCCATCTTTTATGAATATTTGTATAACCTAGAGAAGGCACACATACACAAACATGATTCATGTTGCCTCACTAACTCTAAGAAGGCAGTCTGCACATACACAAACATGTTTCATGTTGCCTCGTGGTACATATTGCAATATGTTAATATATCGTGGTACATATTGCAATATGTTAATATATTGTGGTACATATTGCAATATGTTAATATATCGTGGTACATATTGCAATATGTTAATATATCATGGTACATATTGCAATATGTTAATATATTGTGGTACATATTGCAATATGTTAATATATCATGGTACATATTGCAATATGTTAATATATTGTGGTACATATTGCAATATGTTAATATATCGTTGTACATATTGCAATATGTTAATATAGTGTGGTACATATTGCAATATGTTAATATAGTGTGGTACATATTGCAATATGTTAATATATTGTGGTACATATTGCAATATGTTGATATATCGTGGTACATATTGCAATATGTTAATATATTGTGGTACATATTGCAATATGTTAATATATCGTGGTACATATTGCAATATGTTAATATATCGTTGTACATATTGCAATATGTTAATATATTGTGGTACATATTGCAATATGTTAATATATCGTGGTAGGCTTCAGGCGTATCGTGACATCCCTAGTTGTAAGTACTGTATATGCCCAGCAATAAGTCAACCTCTCTCATTCGTCAAGGTTCTACTTTGGGCAGATAGAACAAACAACATTCAGTCTACATCCGTTATGTCAAAGTCAAATATGTCAAATTCTCCAGTTATCTCAAGGTCGAGTCAAAGTCCCATTTCAGATACTATCATTTTACATATAACTGGCTCCGTTTATGTCTAAAAAATGTATTCGTTAAGCCAAATATTTCATTATATAAAATTAATTTTTTGGTCCCTTCAGTATAATTAGGCAATATTTCACACTCAAAGCATTATGTCAAAGCGTCAACTTGCCGCCGAAGTTCGAAAATTAACCTGATCAAAGACGCACTGCCGTGCCTGTGCAAACAATCGATAAAGATAGTTGAAAGTGTTTCCCGTGACAGTAATTACAATATGTTCACTACAAGTACACACTTATCGGCAAGTAACCAATAATTGGATAACCGGTTTATTTTGATTTTCGATTTTTTTTATCACAATTTCGTATATAATTGTCATTTACATGTATTGCATTTAGTAAATATTAAAATACGATATTACAGTGTGTTTTTTTATCATGTCACAGCTATAGCAGTCAATGACAACTTAGAAAATGATCTATTAGTGGGACAAATTTAAAACGAGTAAGGCTTGTGATCTACGAGAAACATCATGTTGGGAAATATACCAAACTTGGGTTATGTCGAAGTATTTTGTTCGGTCCGACGGAATTCGACATAGCGGATGTAGGCTGTAGTTATATTTACATACGGTCAAAAATCTTTGTAACTTTCTTCAGAAAATTGCTTATCTTTAAAATATCTCATATTAGTTACGATCAACAAACATGAAAGGAGAAGATAATGTAGAATTATAACAAGATAGGTCTGATTTAGATTTCAAAGTAAAAACATATTTATAAGTATAATGTTTAGATTTTTTGTATGACTCGACATAGAGCTCCAGATAAGGCACATGAATGCGTAATTACTCATTGAAAACGCATTGAAAATAAAATTACTGCGTAAAAAAGTGCATTCCAAATCATCGTCGAGCATTGAGAACATTATCCTGTCAGTAAAAGCGATTAAAATTTAGTTAAAAAGGCGTGTAACACGTTGGTTACCATTCGCCATTTTTTCTCATAAGCTGCAATAATAAGCAATAGTAAGCCGAGAACGAACAGCAGAGAAGTCAATAGCAGACAGTAGGATAAACAGCAGTGCCCGGAGAGGTCAATAGCAGACAGTAGGATAAACAGCAGTGCCCGGAGAAGTCAATAGCAGACAGTAGGATAAACAGCAGTGCCCGGAGAGGTCAATAGCAGACAGTAGGATAAACAGCAGTGCCCGGAGAGGTCAATAGCAGACAGTAGGATAAACAGCAGTGCCCGGAGAAGTCAATAGCAGACAGTAGGATAAACAGCAGTGCCCGGAGAAGTCAATAGCAGACAGTAGGATAAACAGCAGTGCCCGGAGAAGTCAATAGCAGACAGTAGGATAAACAGCAGTGCCCGGAGAAGTCAATAGCAGACAGTAGGATAAACAGCAGTGCCCGGAGAAGTCAATAGCAGACAGTAGGATAAACAGCAGTGCCCGGAGAAGTCAATAGCAGACAGTAGGATAAACAGCAGTGCCCGGAGAAGTCAATAGCAGACAGTAGGATAAACAGCAGTGCCCGGAGAAGTCAATAGCAGACAGTAGGATAAACAGCAGTGCCCGGAGAGGTCAATAGCAGACAGTAGGATAAACAGCAGTGCCCGGAGAAGTCAATAGCAGACAGTAGGATAAACTTCCTTTGGCAAAGGACAATATCTCGTCAATTTTTAAGCAAATTGTTCAGGCAGTTACCGCCGGGTTAGGAGCCCCCCAATCACCTGAGTGTCTTATAAATACCGTTATTGACGATGTATTGGTATGTACTGTTCTTGAAACAATAGTTAAAGTTGATACCAACGCTGACTCGATTTGTCCGAAACAGTAGAGTATGCTGCCAAGTCCATTATTGATGACGTATTGATTAGTAAGATGCATGATTCAACCAGTAGTGCATTACAAGTTTGTGTGTACATAAGAAGTTTTATAAACATAAGAACATTGATACAGTATAAGTGACTATGTATGACCTGCCTTAGTGTGATGCATGATTCAACCAGTAGTGCATTACAAGTTTGTGTGTACATAAGAAGTTTTATAAACATAAGAACATTGATACAGTATAAGTGACTATGACCTGCCTTAGTGTGATGCATGATTCAACCAGAAGTGCATTACAAGTTTGTGGGTACATAAGAAGTTTTATAAACATAAGAACATTGATACAGTATAAGTGACCTGCATTGGTGTGTATCCATTGATACAGTGTAAGTGACTATGACCTGCATTGGTATGAATCCATTGATACAGTATAAGTGACTATGACCTGCATTGGTATGAATCCATTGACACAGTGTAAGTGACTATGACCTGCATTGGTATGAATCCATTGACACAGTATAAGTGACTATGACCTGCATTGGTATGAATCCATTGACACAGTATAAGTGACTATGACCTGCATTGGTATGAATCCATTAACACAGTATAAGTGACTATGACCTGCATTGGTATGAATCCATTGATACAGTATAAGTGACTATGACCTGCATTGGTATGAATCCATTGATACAGTGTAAATGACTATGACCTGCATTGGTATGAATCCATTGACACAGTATAAGTGACTATGACCTGCATTGGTATGAATCCTAATATGAGGATATTCGACCGATGCATTGGTAACGTACGTTATAAATTTCAAAAGTTAAAAAACATTAAGCATTGAACAGTTTGAACTTTTGTCATACAAGGGTGAAAATACTATTTTGAAATTCTGATTAAGCATTAAAATTCAAAACAGTGGGTAAAACCCCTGCAGCATTGACTCGACCATAATTCAAGGAGTGTTTTAGAGCAGCATTTTGAAGTAAATATGGTAGACTTGTTGCTGAGTATATATTGTGCATGTAATAGATAAATATGTTAAAATAATAGTGTTGCATGCCTGTTATAGACCATTGTTGTGCATTTTAGCATGTTTGTGTAAAAGAGTGCGGTTTTACCATTATTTTCCAACAGTCCCCAAGCTAAGAGTTCAAGTCCTTCAATGCCGCCAACACCAACTACGGGGCCCAACAGCCCCTTCCTGCCTGAGACACCTATCCAGTTTGACCTTTGTGCATCTGAGGATCAAAATGGAGCAACAGTGAATAAATCGTTAACAGGACCGCCAAAGTTAGTGCTGCTTTGTTTCATGCTTGATATCTAATCCTCCTTGTGGTATAACAGAGCTTCCATAGTTTGCATATAAACAGAATATTAACTAGTATGTGTAGCATGTTGTTTAGATAGAAAATGGTGTTTCCCAACATCCAAAATCGTCTGCATGACCTACACAAATACACAGAATAAATCCCAATGATATTTGAAAATACAGTGAAAGCAGCCAGATTATATGAATCCTCCCTTGGATGGCTGCTTAACCCTTTCAACACCAAGTAACTGACATGGACTGGTCCATGATATTTTTAGACCAATAAATTAATAACAAAATTACATTTGGATCAGTTCATTTATCAAAATGGGTAATTTGTTTCCTAAAAATAGTTATATTACTTGAAAAAAGTGCAGATCCTGATGAGACGGCTCGTCACGAGCCGGCTCATCTGGATCTACACTTTTTTGTAAGCCAATTTAGAGGTCAGTGGTGTTGAAAGGGTTAAGACAGATTTGACTGTAGATATATGATCAGCTATGATTGTTTAAGGTAGTATTGCTTTGCTTTCCTTGCAAACACAAGAAGTATCCCCATTCAGAGGAGAATGTCCCCTTAGACAAGACACAGATTTCTTTAAGATTAGTTTTTTACAACAATACAATAATTTCACTTCACAGCGGTTGTTCTCTATAAATATTTTAAATGTCCTCTATGGAATATGAGGTGTCCCCTTTTTGGCTGTTGGAATAGTTTATGTTAACATTTTCATAGTATGAAATGAATAGCCGCTCTTAACCCATTTCATTCTGGATACATTTAAAGGCTTTTGCAAACAATATAGATCCAGATCAGCCGCAGCGTAACGCTGCGTGCTGATCAGGATCTATGTTGTTTGCTACATAGCCAAGTGTCTTAGCAAGATCATCTGAATAGCAAACAGCATAGAGCCTGATCAGACTGCAGGTTCCGTGGCAGCTGATATGGCTCTATGTACTTTGCAAATACCATTTGAACGGTATCCAGAATGAAATGGGTTAAAGCCCAATGCTTAACATTAGTTATACTATGGGATCACTGTGGTCAAAAACTAGGTCACTGGGGCAACTTTAAAAAAATGAAACAATTTGTGGGAATGATGCCAAATGTTGTCAGAAGCATTCTTACAAACAATATCTTCCAAGGTTTCTTAAAAATAGGATTACTGGGGTCGAAAATGAGATCAATAGGTCAGCTTAAATGAGAAATGGTTGCCATATTTTGATTAATATGAAATATTCTCCTTATTTGTGATATGTTTAAAAGTCAGGTGAGCAATTTATGCTCTCTTGTTCAAATAAGCCAATCAGACTGCATGTTTCAGGAGAATAAATCCTTTTGACCAATCGGGGACAGATGTGATAGATGTGTTAGATCAGGCAATAGAGAGTGCTGCCTTCATCGAAAGTTTTCTTGTGAGATTTCTAGGCTCAATGGAAGTGAAAGAAGATAGAGGTAAGCTAGGAATCCATTAAGAATAACGATTTGGGCTCTATTTACAAACAAACATTTACAACCTATACAACACAGTAACAACAACTTGTTCTTACTGTAAATCCTTTGAAACAACTACAATGTATGTTGTATACACTTTTCACAGTAATAACAATGAATGTTGTCAGGCGCGTAGCTGGGACTAAAATGTGGATACGCACTGGCGCTAGGGGGGTCCGGGGGCATGCTCCCCCGGAATTTTGTTTTTGCTATACAGCCGTATGTGAGTTTTAGAGTGTATTTCACAACTTATATGTACACAAAATACTGCTGGAAATAGTTTAAATTAATGGGTTTTACGAGATTTTTTTACAATGAAAACCAACACCAAGTGACTTTAACCAAGATGTGTTATTACAAGTAGAGACATGGTACGGGCATGGGGGTGACACAAAATAGTTAGAGAACTGTTTTCAGCCTGTACGATCGATAATCCTCTCGCTAAATCTCGGGAATTATCTCTTCGTACAGACTGACGTACAGCGCTCTAACTATTACTTAGACACGAAACACAAAGTCAAGGCGCCGCTCCTTCCGTCTAGCGAAGACATCGATAACCATGTCAGTGTTTATCTCTTTGTCCCTGTGAATGTTCATCAGTCCTAGGCACGACAATCTGCCTGTTGTCATGGTTGACCGAAGGTACGTTTTCAAGCGGCGCATGCTGCTGAACGATCTTTCTGCGGTGGCAGTTGAAACAGGCATCGCCAGCAAAATATGCAGACATGTTGAAACGTTGGGGTACAGCTCCCTAGGCGTGTGTGCCAGCGTGTCACCTACGGTGGCGTGAACTTCGGTGTCACCAGCGCACCTAACTTTCCAGCGAGACACTTCTCGTTTGAAGTCTTCAAAATCAACCGCGGGGAGATCCTCCTCAAATGTTTTATATATGGACGCAATTATATCCTCGGTAAGATTACCTATATCGCCTGGTATCAGGAATTGGGCATTGAATCTGTCGCCATCCTCAATAAGACGATCAGATAGTTCTGTTACCAAATGATCGACGAAAGGTAAGTACATGTTTCTCTTCCAGTAGTCAGAAACGGTATCTGCCGGAGCATTTTGACGATGTTGCTGACGCCGATTATTCGGGGCTCTAGGTCGTGATGGTTGCACATCAACAGCCTCTGCCATTTCAACAGCCTTCGCGTACAGGACATCCCACACAGCTGGATCATTTCGCTCATCCGTAACTTGGCGAGTGATGACGTTAGCTTCTTTAACAGCTTCAATAAGGTCACATGACTTGTTTTATAACATTTTGGACAGTGGCATTAATCCCGAGAGCACATGTTCTATAGCTACAAGACACACGATGAACCCGAACTGCATGATGGCTATTCTGTATGCACCTGCCTTGCTATCGCCATAGTGTAGACAGAGGTCATCCAGTGCCTCCACGACCATTATGTATGAAGACTGGAAGGTGTTCAGCGCTTCCTCTCTTGCTGCCCATCTTGTTTCGCACAGGGATTGTAATTTTGTTCTATGCTCCATGGCAATTTTACTTCCGGCATCATTCGCTAGCGTTTCCTTGTATTGCAATAGTCGCTTCGCGGAATAATTAAAGGAAAACGCAATTTCTTGAACTGTGTTCATCATATTCCTGGCCAACGGCTCTTCCGACGCATGTACTATAGCTAAATTTAAGCAATGCGCTTTGCAATGAGTGTACACTGCTTTGGGCAGCGACTGTCTAATTCGTGCTTGTACCCCACGGAACTTCCCGGACATGTTCGAAGTGCCATCATATCCCTGGCCCCTCATTTTATCTACGTCTACGCCTGCAAGTCTCAAGTTCTTCAGAAATGCATCAGAAAGTGATTCACCAGTCGTGGCGTCGCATTCGGCGAACGTAATGAAATCTTCACGTACGGCTAGTGTATCGTAGTCGAAATATCGCAAACATAGAGCCATCTGCTCAATTGTGGAAGAGTCGGTGGCCTAGTCTGCTATGAAGCCAAAGAATGGGGCACTGTTACACTTTTTTACAATAGATGATTTGATTTGTTCACCACAGATATCGATCAGTTCGTTCTGGATTTCGGGCGAAGTATATTTGGTTTTTGGGTCCCCAGTTTCCAAGTGATCACGTAGGATTGTGTTATATTTCGATTGATACTCTAGTAAAGCTATGAAGTTGCTATCTTTGTCGTCGTGACCTCGTAAGGCAACGTTTTGCTTTCCACACAGTACAATCGTGTCTACAATAGCTTTGAGAATTTTGCGATTTTTTTCCACTAGCGTGTTGTATGATGTGGAGATTGAATTCATGATATCCTTTTTGTCACCCGTCATTACATATTTGAAGTTTTCCGCAGCCTCCGTAGAGCTGATATGCATATCACTCTTTCCGTGGTTAGCAATCATTTTGCCGAGGTTGCTGGGGTCGGTCGCTGCTACCGATACGAAGGCTTTCTTCTCTACATGTGCGAAAATGTGACAGGGGGCGCAGTAAACTCCTCCGGCAGACTTCGAGTACCGTAACCACGTGTTGTTAATGAACCAGTGTGACTGGATTTTCCGGAACTTCCCATTCACCAACCTGAAATAAAAATGATATTGTAACTATATATCTGGAGCATCAGTAGCTTTTAGTGGAGTGGCTTAACATAACAAGTGTGCCTTTTGTGATAAATGCATCAAAGTTAGCACACATTGTCATATGGATTGATATATGCCAAATAGATTCTGACACGGAGCCATCTCATTGCGCCAATCCCACCCCACGTATGCCCCTCCCCAATGCCAACACAAAATCCTGAATCCACCCTGTATATATACGCCTACTGGTAGGCATGCATGCATACAATTATTATAAGATTACTTTTTAATTATTATTATTATTATAAACCATATTTATATAGCACATTTTTCATATATGCATACGTTCAATGGGAGTAACTTGGCTGCGGCGAGAGGTTCTGGTGATAAGTCGGGTGGCGGTGTTTTGAACATTCTTTAATTTATTCAAGATTGCCTTTGATACACCATTTAGAAGTGAGTTACAGTAGTCTATGCGTGATGTAACTAATGCATTCACAAGAGATTTAGTGGCATCGCCGGTTAAATACTGTCTAATATGGCCTATTTGTCTTAGCTGCCCATAGCAGGACCGGCAAACATTTTTGCGTTTAAGTAAGGGGAGACGATCCAATCAACTATAACCTGAATATTCACAAGAGTTAGCTCCCTTGAATTGAAAAATTGGCCAGAATCTCCCCCCGGGCGGCGTGAGCCGTTGATTTATATTAGATCTCACTGACTCTGTCAGCAGTCTGACAGTGTTAACTCATTTCTGCAATGCCCTGCCAGGGGTTTTAGGGGAGAAAATAAACATGTCACAGTGACCATTTTATTTTATTTATGTAAATGTATGCATGTATGAATTGATGCAGACTAGATCTGCAGTAAATCTACTATTTAAAGACTACTAGGCTATATACTATACCGATTTGGGAACACAAATTGATGCACGCTATCCCATTTGCTGGTCAGGAGGCACATCCTGTCATTGTCATCTGTAATTTTCTTTACGAAAACGTCCGAATATGACGGATCGAAATCCCTGTTTATCTCCGGGGACGCCATATTTATAATTTCCCAAAGGCTAAACTAAGGGAGTCTACTCTTAGAGAAAATGACGAATAGAACAATACCTGATCTTATCAAACATAAACGTGAAGTCAAGTCCGGGTTATCTCTCTTCGTAAGCATGCTTTGGACGGCTCTAGATATCGAACAGTCGTGTCACATAATTGTAGATATATGTTATAACTGTTGAAGATAATAAATATTTGACCCCTCACCCCCCTTAGGCTTCATTTTTTATTGCATTTTTCGCATTTTCATTTTTCCGACCTGTCAAAATTTACGTACGCCCAGCTACGCGCCTGGTTGTATACACTTTTCACAGTAATGACAATGAATGTTGTATACACTTTTCACAGTAATGACAATGAATGTTGTATACACTTTTCACAGTAATGACAATGAATGTTGTATACACTTTTCGCAGTAATGACAATGAATGTTGTATACACTTTTCGCAGTAATGACAATGAATGTTGTATACACTTTTCGCAGTAATGACAATGAATGTTGTATACACTTTTCACAGTAATGACAATGAATGTTGTATACACTTTTCACAGTAATGACAATTTCTTGTGTCATGTTGTATACAGGTATTCAGTATTGTACCCTGTCGTGATTTCATACCATATTTTATGATTCGTTTTGGAATTTTGCTATTAAAAGGCCCGCTTAATAGCAGAATTCCGAAACGAGTCATAAAATATGGTATGAAATAACCAAGAGTGTAAGGTCCCTTTTATCACATTACCGCAGTAGCAACAAACAGAAACTTGAAAACAACTTGTTTGTGTGCCAGTATATTTTTGAGCCTTATTACATGCTGAGGAAATCAGTACGGTGCATCCGTACGTCGTCCCTGATAATCCAACAACTCCAAGCAAATAATCAAATAATTCATATCTAAGAAGCAACGTTACGAGACTAACTACTTCTAATGTAACTTAGTGGAAGTCGTGATAGCGCAGTGGTAACACGTTCGCTCCAGGTGCGAAAGGTCCGGAGTTCACCGCGCTGGAGCCGTTACGATTGTGCCCTTAGGCAAGGCATTTAAATTCCACATTGCCTCTTCTCGCTCCCTCGTGGCGATGGATTCCATCAGGAATGAGGTCTCAAAAGTGATTAATATAAGTTGTACGAACTTGTTTCGCAATCGAGTTAAAATAAATTAATATAAACTAATGTAACTTCCTGTTATGATCTCTGCAACATAATAATCTAAACCCTTAACCTGCCAAATATTAATGGACGGATTGTGCTAACAGCTTGTTTGCTATTCAGACAAGTGTTTTAGCTCCACTATCTGAATAGTAAACAGCCTAGAGCCAGATCAGATGGCACATTCTGTCTCACATTCTGGGCAGTCTGATCTGGCTCTATGCTGTTTGCAAAAGTGACTTTAGTTGTAATGGGCAGGTTTAAGTGTTAATATCAACCAATCTCTTTGTATTTATTCAGAGATATCATTACCAACTGGAAGCCAGAAACGAGATATCTGTAGTAACATGCCAGGAGATCTATTTGATATACATTACATTTAAACAAATAATATGTGTTGTATTTAGGAGAAAGGTTGGTACATGAAACGATACGACAGATCATGGCAGCTAGGGCAATACACAATGTATTCAAGATGACGGAATCGAGAATGGTTGTCTCCAGTGATTCTATGCGGTATATATCCTATATATTTACAGTCAATTATGTGTGCTGTGGATAACGTGAATCTTGCACCTCCAACAGTTGCAGATAAGGAAATCCCACCGAGGGCCGAGGATGCCTGAAAAGAACGATGCTCTTTGTACGCATCTTCAGCCCTAGGGTGGGATTTCATTATCTGCACTTAATGTGCGTAAATCATAATTGTAAAGCATGTTTTATTAAAATTACTGAGATTCTTTTACTTGGTTCCCCTGCCTGCTGGTTTCCCTGCCTGCTGGTTCCCGTTCCCCTGCCTGCTGGTTCCCCTGCCTGCTGGTTCCCGTTCCCCTGCCTGCTGCCATGCATAATGTTTGTTATTCGCAAATACACTCTGAAGAATGCCGCAATCACTGAAAAAGAAGAAACAAGCATTTATTCTCCCAAGTGGGCCTCTTTCTCAAGTTCCTTGGCAAAACATCATTTATTCTCCCAAGTGGGCCTCTTTCTCAAGTTCCTTGGCAAAACATCATTTGCTGCAAGTAACCCTCTAGCTGAATGTCTGTGCAAATGTCTAGCAAAACATTATTGTTATCGCACCAAGAAGACTTGTAATATGTTTTGTTTGATTACCAGTATATTGTTTGTACATTTTAGATTAATAGAGCCATCTAACAACACAGTTCGGGTGTTGTTTGCTTTGGAGGATATATCATACTGGGCGGCTCACCATGAAAACAACAGGTATAAAAGTGTGAAAATAGGAATACATGTGTGAAAATAGGTACAAAAGTGAAAATAGGAATGCAAGTGTGAACATAGGTATAAAAGTGAAAATAGGAATGCAAGTGTGAACATAGGTATAAAAGTGTGAACATAGGTATAAAAGTGTGAAATAGGAATATATTTGTGAAAATAGGAATAAAAGTGTGAACATAGGTATAAAAATGTGAACATAGGTATAAAATGTGAACAATAGGTATACATGTGTGAAATAGGTATACAAGTGTGAATATAGGTATAAAAGTGTGAAAATATGTATACATGTGTGAAAATAGGTATAAAAGTGAAAATAGGAATGCAAGTGTGAACATAGGTATAAAAGTGCGAAAAATAGGTATAAAAGTGTGAAATAGGAATATATTTGTGAAAATAGGAATAAAAGTGTGAAAATAGGTATAAAAGTGTGAACATAGGTATAAGAGTGTGAAAACATTAATACATGTGTGAAAATAGGTATAAAATGTGGACATAGGTATAAAAATGTGAACATAGGAATACATGTGTGTGAAAATAGGTATAAAAGTGTGAAAATAGGAATACATGTGTGTGAAAATAGGTATAAAAGTGTGAAAATAGAAATACAAGTGTAAACATAGGTATAAAAGTGTGGAAAATAGGTATAAAAGTGTGAATATATGTATAAAACTGTGAGCATCGGTATACATGTGTGACAATAGGTATACAAGTGTGAAGATAGGTATAAAAGTGTGAACAATAGGTATAAAAGTGTGAACATAGGTATAAAAGTGCGAAAAATAGGTATACAAGTGTTGAAATAGGAATATATTTGTGAAAATGGTAATAAAAGTGTGAAAATAGGTATAAAAGTGTGAAAATATGAATACATGTGTGAAAATAGGTATAAAAGTGAAAATAGGAATGCAAGTGTGAACATAGGTATAAAAGTGTGAAATAGGAATATGTGACCCCCATGACAAAATCAGTATTAAGTCGGAAAAAATAAATAATGAGGTAACTATACCATCATATAGGTATAAGTATAAGCTTTCTAGTGATATCAGTATCATTCATGTAGCTCGTTTCAATCCAAAGTTATGACCATTTGAATAATGGACTTCGCTTGATTAATATTCCGAGAAAACGGCTGTCAAAGATTTTCAGAAATTCTGACTTATTTTAACAAAATTTGGAGACGCAGTGAAATCAAAACACCATAGCAACCAATATGTTCCACATGACACAATTAGTCCTGTTTGGTATCAAATTAAAGGTAAATGTCCATTCTTTAAAATGCCACTTTGCTGAACTTTGTAGTATACATAGTGGTTCAGCTGTTCTAGTATAAATACAATAATAATAATAAATAAAAATAAAAAAATTAAAAATATTTTTTATTGACTTAAATTTTATTTACTTAAACCAATATATCCTGAAAGGATTATTCTGACTTTTCAGAGTACATGTAGCAATCTCCATGTCTTTGTAGATATTCTAGTTTTATGGCCCCTGTATATTGCTTTGATTAGTCTGATCTGACAGTGTCTAGGGCATAAGTGGACACCTGCTGTTATATAATCCTGTTAATTGACCTTTCTGCAAACGCTACTTAGGCACGCCCCCCATAGTTACAGGTGCTCGCTGTAACCACGCGAGACAAGCTATCTAACAAAATGGCGTCTAACGCAGACCTGCATCAAGTTAATCTAGATAAAATTCTGTCGAATTTCTCGGTTTTATTTCACCCAGATAAGAATATCTCGTTGAAAGCAAGAAGGCAAGGGTTTTAGGTGAATTCAGGTGATTTCGTATAATCCCTTGTTCGTCTAATGGTAGTTTCGTATACTAGTGCATTCGTATAATCACAGGTTCGTATTTTATATATATATAGTACTGCACTATTATGACTATACAGGCCCATTATAATAATGCTATTATTAGCTATTTAGGTAATTAGACACAATTATGAATGGGACTATGTAGCCGTGTGTTTGCCATACCAGGAGTGATTATCTATCTAGGTTTCAGGCCACTAATCAAGATTAATTAAAGTGAATGGGGGAGAATAAATAAATCATTCCGCATTTTCGATGATTCCAACGGTGGCACTTATCGCAGCTAAGAGCATGCATACGGCTGGAAACGTGACGAGAGCAAAAAACGCATGGAAAAATAGACGCCATGGTTGTAATGAAATTGATGTGAAGAGCATGATAGTTATACATGATTCAAGGGCTTGGACATATGGCACGGCTCAGCTCTAAAGCTGATAAAACATGGGCATACAAGCCAGCATCACAAATGTTCAAGGTGTGAAAAATAATATATTCTCCAGTAATTGATTAATTTGTCAACAGCCTATCTCATAATAGACGTAGGTGTGAAGGTTATTTCTCTAAAGTACGGATGAGGACGTGTTAAGTGTTCGTGGTAAATGCTTGCGCATTCAACGGAAGAGTGAACAATCACATCGTGTCAACTTTGACATCAAAAGAAATGACATATTCCACCGTCTTGAGAGACTCGACCCTATGCCTCCTAGAAGACTCGAACATTAGGCCCAAAAACTGAACACCAGTACGTTCACTGAGCTAATATGGGAATCCCACAGCTCTGCACATGCATGGGTACTATTACTACTATCTGATCCCTAGCCCACCATCCACGACAATATGTATGAACCACATGTATAATCACCACTATACTCACATATCTCTTGTGAACGGTAGATCTATTAATGCAGAATATATTTTTTCGAAATATTTTATTATGCATAAATAAATTAATTTCAACTTACTTTTGTGCAAATATATCTGTTTGCATTAATTTTGGATGTATTCAGCTGGTCGTTTGGTCGTTCACACAACTTAATCCACCTTGGACATGTTTTCAAGATTTGTCTTAGGTTTTGAAAATGGCATGAATTTAACGTCACCTATCAATCGATCTGGATATCTACATCACTGTCACACAGCCCGTAACTACATCTTTTCACCATTGTCAATGACAGACAGCATTAATTAATTTTAAATATTTTTCAAAAAATAATTTCAGATCACGATCACTCGTTATCAGATTTGATTAAAATTTTACTTATGACTCGTTTATCTAACAGAACGATAAAACAATGACTCAGTGTAGTAATCAATTATATAATTATGTGCACACATTTTATAATTGACCAATTAGCACAATCAGTGCTAAATTCCGATGTGAAATACTTTGATCTTGATAGCAGTGGCCCCTATCGGGTATTATAACTCGGCGGTCTCTGTGATGTACCGTTAGTCTGTAAATTGTTGATTACTCCCAATAAACAGTGTGACACGCTTAAATTTGATTGCTGTGTTTGTGAGAAAAGAATGACTATATGGGATCAGTCGGTGTTTTTATAGATGCATTGTTTTTAAAGCAGCTGTCTGGTATTTTGTGGTTCATATACACACTTAGATTTGTCCAAGGATTTTGAAATGGGTTGAATTTAACATCGATCACCAGGATATCGACTAATTTTGTACTATAACTAACCCACACACCAAAGCTACACATTTTCAACATCATTAAAACAATTTTAAACCCGTATTTTCGATCAAATTCACGCCTTTTCAAATGTGTCTACTCGTTACTAGTGTGTCTAATATGCATTGTTTGTCTAACAAGATGGCGGCGATAAACCGTTGCCGGGGGTGTGCGCGAATGGTGCGATGCGATTGGCTAACGCCAGCTGTCAATCAAAATCGGCAGAAAGGTCAATTGGATCATAGTAGACCTACAGAGTAGTTGTGTTTCATTGATCAATTAAAATACACAATTCCCCTTATCAGTTGTGTTGTTTTAGGAAAGGATTAGGGGGTAATTTATGTCTTTTGCGGGAAGTAAAGTAACATTGTATATTGTGGCGAATTGTGCAGCTGTGAATTAGAAAAGGGGTCAAAAGCTGGTTCACAGTGAAAAGTAAACAATTATTTTGTAATATTATGAAACATAAAAGCTGAATTAAGTCATAGTTATTAAAATTAGAATGAACTTTTGGATTCAGGTGAAGTATTATTTTAGAATTTATATTAAATACATGTACGTCCGAAATACTGGCTACACCAAACACAGGTGCAGATAACGGTGTGTTAAAATGTCACACAACAAATCAGCAGATAAAGGTTCTACACTTGTCTAGGTTTACCATTTACCTATATATGACTGATTTGCATCGAAATAAATCTAAATATTAAGCAATATAATGAATAATCGTCATGAAAAATCGTTTTGTTTCTATTCAATCGTATGTGAACATAGGAACAGGTGCGCACTTGCAGATCACGTGGTGTTTATCGGCCAATTGATGAGTGGGAATCACGTTTACGTCGCAACCGAAGAGATTTTTGAAAAAATTTGATCGATTTAAAGCCGTTTGATTAGTTGGAAGCATATTAGATCTTACTTCAAGAATAGCATCAGCAGAAAATACGTCATCTCTAGTTTATTTCGGTAGCAAATACATGGGGCCAAACCGTGGGACAGTATCATTGAAGGCCATCGGAAAACACCGCCTACCCGGCTTAGATCTTTTGTTTCACTGCGATTAATAACAATGGCAATTAACACCAAGCTAATTAAAATGTGTTTTTAATGCTTTAAATTACACAAATACGTGCTTCAATCACATTTATTATAAAGATAAATGATAATAAAATGCCATTATACAATAATCTGAAAAATGTTAAAATACCATTTTGTTGACTTATAATGTAATTATCTGCCTTACGATATAATAATGTGTGTGAAAATAGGTATAAAAGTGTGGAAAATAGAAATACAAGTGTAAACATAGGTATAAAAGTGTGGAAAATAGGTATAAAAGTGTGAATATATGTATAAAACTGTGAGCATCAGTATACATGTGTGAAAATAGGTATAAACATGTGTGAAAATAGGTATAAAAGTGTGAACAATAGGTATAAAAGTGTGAACATAGGTATAAAAGTGTGGAAAATAGGTATAAAAGTGTGAATATATGTATAAAACTGTGAGCGTCAATATACATGTGTGAAGGTATAAACATGTGTGAAAATAGGTATAAAAGTGTGAACAATAGGTATAAAAGTGTGAACATAGGTATAAAAGTGCGAAAAATAGGTATACAAGTGTTGAAATAGGAATATATTTGTGAAAATGGTAATAAAAGTGTGAAAATAGGTATAAAAGTGTGGAAATATGAATACATGTGTGAAAATAGGTATAAAAGTGAAAATAGGAATGCAAGTGTGAACATAGGTATAAAAGTGCGAAAAATAGGTATAAAAGTGTGAAATAGGAATATATTTGTGAAAATAGGAATAAAAGTGTGAAAATAGGTATAAAAGTGTGAACATAGGTATAAGAGTGTGAAAACATGAATACATGTGTGAAAATAGGTATAAAATGTGGACATAGGTATAAAAATGTGAACATAGGAATACATGTGTGTGAAAATAGGTATAAAAGTGTGAAAATAGGAATACATGTGTGTGAAAATAGGTATAAAAGTGTGAAAAATAGAAATACAAGTGTAAACATAGGTATAAAAGTGTGGAAAATAGGTATAAAAGTGTGAATATATGTATAAAACTGTGAGCATCGGTATACATGTGTGGAAATAGGTATAAACATGTGTGAAAATAGGTATACAAGTGTGAAAAATAGGTATAAAAGTGTGAACATAGGTATAAAAGTGCGAAAAATAGGTATACAAGTGTTGAAATAGGAATATATTTGTGAAAATGGTAATAAAAGTGTGAAAATAGGTATAAAAGTGTGAAAATATAAATACATGTGTGTGAACATAGGTATAAAAGTGTGAAAATATGAATACATGTGTGTGAACATAGGTATAAAAGTGTGAACATAGGAATACATGTGTGTGAAAATAGGTATAAAATAGGAATACATGTGTGTGAAAATAGGTATAAAAGTGTGAACATAGGAATACATGTGTGTAGGATTAGGTATAAAAGTGTGAAATAGGTATAAAAGTGTGAAAATATGAATACATGTGTGTGAAAATAGGTATAAAAGTGAAAATAGGAATACATGTGTGTGAAAACAGGTATAAAAGTGTGAACATAGGAATACATGTGTGTGAAAATAGGTATAAAATATGAAATAGGAATACATGTGTGTGAAAATAGGTATAAAAGTGTGAACATAGGTATAAAAGTGTGAACATAGGTATACATGTGTGTAGGATTAGGTATAAAAGTGTGAAATAGGTATAAAAGTGTGAAAATAGGTATAAACGTGTGAAAATATGAATACATGTGTGTGAAAATAGGTATAAAAGTGAAAATAGGAATACATGTGTGTGAAAACAGGTATAAAAGTGTGAACATAGGAATACATGTGTGTAGGATTAGGTATAAAAGTGTGAAATAGGTATAAAAGTGGGAACATAGGTATAAAAGTGGGAACATAGGGCTACATGTGTGAAAATAGGTATGAAAGTGTGAAAATAGAAATACATGTGTGAAAATAGGTATAAAAGTGTGAACATAGGAATACATGTGTGAACATAGGTATAAAAGTCCGAAAATAGGTATAAAAGTGTGAACATAGGAATACATGTGTGAAAAATAAGTATGAAAGTGTGAAAATACGTGTAAAAGTGTGAAAATAGGTATGCAGGGTATTAAAATAGGTACACAATTGTGAATATAGGTATACAAGTGACTATCTGTATACAAGTGTGAAACCCGGTAAACAAGTGTCAAAATATGTATACAGGGTGTGAATATAGGTATACAAGTATAAAAATAGGTATATAAGTGTGACATAGGTATATAAATGTGAATATAGGTATACAAGTGTGTTCAAATAGGCATTCAAGGTGTGGAAATTGGTATACAGGGTAGGGTGTTCAAATAGGCATGCATAATGTTTTAGTTTATTCAGTTTTTATTTTAGCTCTGGGCCTTTCATACCTGAAGCGAAAGTGCTACCACTGCACTATCACGACTTATGGTATATATACATGATGTTAAAATGTGTTGTCAAATGGTTGCCATCATCCTCAACTGAGGAAGCTGCCCATCTTGCTTACAGAATATTGATGTTTCTCCCTGGATGCCCGCCTGTGCGCGATGCTTACAGAATATTGATGTTTCTCCCTGGATGCCCGCCTGTGCGCGATGCTTACAGAATATTGATGTTTCTCCCTGGATGCCCGCCTGTGCGCGATGCTTACAGAATATTGATGTTTCTCCCTGGATGCCCGCCTGTGCGCGATGCTTACAGAATATTGATGTTTCTCCCTGGATGCCAGCTTGTGTGCGATGCTTACAGAATATTGATGTTTCTCCCTGGATGCCAGCCTGTGCGCGAGACATTGTCTGCTCGGTGGGGCTCCTGGGCGTGTTCTTCCACACCATATAAAGCCCGAATGTCGTTATGCCATCTTATGTTATTGTATGTGTACTCTAAATCCAAAGTGAGACAAAGATGAGACTATTGCGAGACAAATGATTGCATTTCTGCTGCTATTTCTCTTCCAGGTTGTTTGGATTTATAACGAGGAATAAAGGTGAAGGTTCCTACGCGTGCCATGTGTTTGAGTGTAATGTTTCGGCAGGAGAGGTATGCTTACATATGAATTATCTCTTGTAAAATAGGATATAAGAATTTGGTTAAACATGAAGGATGGCATCGAGCATTCGAGTACTTAAGTACTCTGAGTATTAATTAGCAAAATGGCTGAAAACACTCACAGTCTGTATTATGTCATCAATGCCAATTGTTCCTTTCAATAAACACAGTAATTATCGCAATCCGGGATCATTTCTGGGGCCCATTAATCCACAATCCGGGATCATATCTGGGGCCCATTAATCCACATTCTGAACTGTATGTGTGATAATGATCCTTGTTTACGGGTATTCTTTCAATAAACAAGTCAACAGTTTGACATTATTGGCAGGTGTTTGTGCCGCTTATATCTGTGTCACTTAAGATGAAGAAAAAACAAATAATTATGACGTGAGATTAATCAAAGGTCGTAGATACAGGTTTGATAGTAAACTGTTTGTTATAATTATATGTATGATTTATCAAAGGTCGTAGATACAGGTATGATAGTAAACTGTTTGTTATAATTATATGTATGATTTATCAAAGAGGGGTATGTGTGACTTTGGCTGAAGTTGACCCTCAATATTATTGGAGAACAAAATATAATACTATGAAACTGTGGAATAAAGTGTTTAAATGATCCTTCATTTGTAAGAAATGCGGTAACGAATCGGAGGTCCAATGGACTTGAAATCCAGGGGTCGCAGGTTCGATTACCCGCTATACCATACTAAAATGACTCGTATATCATAGTCTTTTGGATGACAGTTTAAACCGAAGGTCTCGTGTCGGTGCTGTACACCGTGCACGTAAAGATACCAGAGGAGACTCTGGAATGGGTCTCTGTCTGTATCATTGCACTATCGTCCAAAATGACTAATCTCTTCACCAGGCATTGCTCATATGGGCAACCGGGAGCAACGATATATAAACATAAAACGCACATGAGTAATGCACACTGTTTGGCATACAACCGTTAAACGCACATGAGTAATGCACACTGTTTGGCATACAACCGTTAAAACTCAACAATCTTTAGACTTAGAAGCACAAGATTCCAAAACCAGTATTATGCATTCATCTCCGGCATGCAAGGCGGGTGGGGTCCACAATGATGTCCATTCTCTAACTTGAACAGTTTTTATCCAATCTTCATATAATGTTTGTTGGCATAATATCTCGGCCAAGTTCGATAACCAGCTGGGTTGTCTCAGTCACTGCGGAGTTATTGTGCCTGAATTGTCCAAATTTCTACTGTTTAACATAGACAGTTTGTATCCAATCTTCACCAACCTACGATTGGTGTGACCCTTGCACTCTTGTTATAATTGAAACAACTCCAGTCTTTGGTAAATATCTTGTTCAAAGGTGCCACACCATTTAATTGCAAAATTTACTGACCACGAAAATACTACATTTTACAGTAATGAGTTTTGTATTGTGTTTGTGTTTTACATTAACCAGTAATGCATTATGTTTGTATTTTACATTAACCAGTATTGCATTATGTTTGTATTTTACATTAACCAGTATTGCATTATGTTTGTATTTTACATTAACCAGGATTGCATTATGTTTGTATTTTACATTAACCAGTATTGCATTATGTTTGTATTTTACATTAACCAGTATTGCATTATGTTTGTATTTTACATTAACCAGTATTGCATTATGTTTGTCTCCTGTTACAGATATGCTCAGCCATTGGAACAGCAACAAAGATGGCATTCCATGCATTAATGGTAACATTATACATTGTATATATAGTAATGTAAAAGTAAAGTGTTTCTTTATTATAATGTCACCCCTATTTAAAGGGCCAGCCATTACTGACTTATGAGACACCTTTTTATGAACATCAGTACTTCCCAAATCCTATGCTTGTAGGCCAGGCGCTAGGCTGGTAGGCAATCGGTAACCATTATTTAACTAGCTGGTGGCTCACCATATGGCTATATGAGAACAAACCCCTGATGAGGTTTGAACCTTCGACATCCCGCTCCGTAGGCGGACACCTTAGCTGCTAGGCCACTATATATCTGCAACTATCATTAGTCACAAGCACATCACATTTAAGATTTCACTTTTGCAAGATGAAACACTTTCCATAGCTTCTTCATCTCTGAACAGCATTAGTTGATGTTTGCACACAATCCCTGTACAGCATTAGTTGATGTTTGCACACAATCCCTGTACAGCATTAGCTGATGTTTGCACACAATCTATGAACAGCATCAGTTGATGTTTGCACACAATCTCTGAACAGCATTAGCTGATGTTTGCACACAATCTCTGAACAGCATTAGTTGATGTTTGCACACAATCCCTGAACAGCATTAGTTGATGTTTGCACACACTCCCTGAACAGCATTAGTTGATGTTTGCACACAATCCCTGAACAGCATTAGTTGATGTTTGCACACAATCCCTGAACAGCATTAGTTGATGTTTGCACACAATCCCTGTACAGCATTAGTTGATGTTTGCACACAATCTCTGAACAGCATCAGTTGATGTTTGCTTACAATCTCTGTACAGCATCAGTTGATGTTTGCTCACAATCCCTGAACAGCATTAGTTGATCCTCAGCCTTGGAGATATGTGAGATTGTACGGTGTTTTACAAGCCTGGGAGATATGTGAGATTGTACGGTGTTTTACAAGCCTGGGAGATATGTGAGATTGTACGGTGTTTTACAAGCCTGGGAGATATGTGAGATTGTACGGTGTTTTACAAGCCTGGGAGATATGTGAGATTGTACGGTGTTTTACAAGCCTGGGATATATGTGAGATTGTACGGTGTTTTACAAGCCTTGTAGTGTGAGATTGTACGTGTTTTACAGCCAGATTACCCAATGGTTACTCTGGTTTCCTCCTGTATATATGCTTTTCGGGAAGGGCCGTAACTAATGTTGCTAGAACTTGTGGCCCGACCCGTTTGCTTTTCTATAATTTGTCATGTTTGTATTCACATGTATATATGTAAAAAAACTAATCGAGCAATAAAATATGATTAAACTAAAGTATATATGCTTACATCTGCAGCAAGCGACATTCATTCTCTTAATCCTCAATGTTCCACATTGTTAGGTCAATTTAATCAATGACCTTGAATGTTTTCAAGGTCAAACTATTTTCAGCCTAGTATTGGCATCTATTGTGAGTTGGAGATAAAATTATGAAATATTGCAGGAGAAGAAGGCCTCGGAAAAGATCCGAACATTAAAGGATAAAGAAAAGGTAAGATTTCATGTATATGTCATGTACAGTAGGTCAGTCTTTATTAGCAGGTGTGTTTTGGTGAAGTGCTTGTTTGTTACAGTGGCAATCTCTTTAGATATAGTTGTACTAGACAAGTAAACGTTGTAGATATTAGTAGAGATTTCGTCCCTTTACGATTATTTCACAGAATATGTTACAAGTGACCCGTCGTCATTCAACAGTGTTACAATTTGGTGAAGTGAAAAATAACCTAACTGTTTCATTTGGTGGAAGTGAAAAATAACTTAATGGCTGTTTCATTTGGTGAAGTGAAAAATAACATAACAGGTCGTAATGACTTTCATTTGGAACAAAGGAACTTGTGAAAAGGTGGATACAGTGTATTAACTCTCAACAGCAGTTAGCGCGCTCGCTTCTCACCAATGCAACCCGGGTTCGATCCCTGGATCGGGAAGTATGTGAGATGGTACTGTGGTCACCAGATCGGACAGGTGGGTTTTCTCCGGGTACTCCCGTTTCCTCCCACACGAATGACCATATTTACGCTTTAATCTGCGCCAACGAGATTGATTAATATATGTTGTTGAAGCTTGTTTCGCAATTGTTGTAAAATAAATAAAGTTTATGCTAACTCTAAAGAGTAAAGAGCATCCATTATTCTAACACCCTTGACAGGCTGTCTAAGGCAGGTTGGACTCTAGTGGAATAGACTTTAGTCTTTCAAAGACTGCTGGCTTGCTATGTGTCAATCTAATATCAGAGGGGCTCGGAGAAATGTTGACAGGTCAATTACGTTAGCCTAATGAATACGGTACATAATGTATACCAGTAAGCGGACGTACAATCTGATGTACCATTAATGTACTAATGTATGTGTTGACATGTCCATCTTATTTTAATGTAGAAATATAGTGTGTGATCTTGTATGCAACCGTTGTAACTGCGTTGCTTGTTTATTCTGGTCTGTATTGTTAATTGTTGTTACAATAATGCTGCTATGACTATATAGGTCATCTGTACGAAGTAAACATTGCATACCTACCTACACACGGTCGTAAAGCAGAAACACGTTGTACACACACGGTCGCAAAGCAGAAACACATTGTACACACATGGTCGTAAAGCAGAAACATGTTGTACACACACGGTCGCAAAGCAGAAACACGTTGTACACACACGGTCATAAAGCAGAAACACATTGTACACACACTCAGTCATAAAGCAGAAACACATTGTACACACACTCAGTCATAAAGCAGAAGTATGTTGTACACACACGGTCATAAAGTAGAAACATGTTGTACACACACTCAGTCATAAAGTAGAAACACATTGTACACATACTCAGTCATAAAGCAGAAACATGTTGTACACACACTCAGTCATAAAGTAGAAACACATTGTACACACACTCTCATAAAGTAGAAACATGTTGTACACACACTCAGTCATAAAGTAGAAACATGTTGTACACACACTCAGTCATAAAGCAGAAACATGTTGTACACACACTCAGTCATAAAGCAGAAACATGTTGTACACACACTCAGTCATAAAGCAGAAACATGTTGTACACACACTCAGTCATAAAGCAGAAACATGTTGTACACACACTCAGTCATAAAGCAGAAACATGTTGTACACACACTCAGTCATAAAGCAGAAACACGTTGTACACACACTCAGTCATAAAGTAGAGACCCGTTGTACACACACTCAGTCATAAAGCAGAATCATGTTGTACACACACTCAGTCATAAAGTAGAGACCCGTTGTACACACACTCAGTCATAAAGCAGAAACATGTTGTACACACACTCAGTCATAAAGCAGAAACATGTTGTACACACACTCAGTCATAAAGCAGAAACACATTGTACACACACTCAGTCATAAAGTAGAAACATGTTGTACACACACTCAGTCATAAAGCAGAAACATGTTGTACACACACTCAGTCATAAAGCAGAAACATGTTGTACACACACTCAGTCATAAAGCAGAAACATGTTGTACACACACTCAGTCATAAAGCAGAAACATGTTGTACACACACTCAGTCATAAAGCAGAAACATGTTGTACACACACTCAGTCATAAAGTAGAGACCCGTTGTACACACACTCAGTCATAAAGCAGAAACATGTTGTACACACACTCAGTCAGAGATCCGTTGTACACACACTCAGTCATAAAGCAGAAACATGTTGTACACACACTCAGTCATAAAGCAGAAACATGTTGTACACACACTCAGTCATAAAGCAGAAACACATTGTACACACACTCAGTCATAAAGTAGAAACATGTTGTACACACACTCAGTCATAAAGCAGAAACATGTTGTACACACACTCAGTCATAAAGTAGAAACATGTTGTACACACACGGTCTTAAAGCAGAAACATGTTGTACACACACTCAGTCATAAAGCAGAAACACATTGTACACACACTCAGTCATAAAGCAGAAACATGTTGTACACACACTCAGTCATAAAGCAGAAACATGTTGTACACACACTCAGTCATAAAGCAGAAACATGTTGTACACACACTCAGTCATAAAGCAGAAACACATTGTACACATACTCAGTCATAAAGCAGAAACACGTTGTACACACACTCAGTCATAAAGTAGAAACATGTTGTACACACATTCAGTCATAAAGCAGAAACATGTTGTACACACACTCAGTCATAAAGCAGAAACACATTGTACACACACTCAGTCATAAAGTAGAAACATGTTGTACACACACTCAGTCATAAAGCAGAAACATGTTGTACACACACTCAGTCATAAAGCAGAAACATGTTGTACACACACTCAGTCATAAAGCAGAAACACATTGTACACATACTCAGTCATAAAGCAGAAACACGTTGTACACACACTTGTGTTTTCACTGATGTAGTGTCGTTTTAATAGAATAAAACATAAACTACATCTACAACAATCTCCAACAATCTACAACAATCTACAACAATCTACAACAATCTACAACAATCTACAACAATCTCCAACAATCTACAACAATCTACAACAATCTACAACAATGTTCTGCTCAATTAGAATTGACTCCAGTGTCTATAGAATACATTCTGCTCCTACGAGATATTTGCTAAGATTCGTCGGTTTGCTTGGAACATTTATAAACGCTGTAGCCGTTACGATTGTGCCCTTAGGCAAGGCATTTAAATTCCACATTGCCTCTTCTCTCCCTCGTGGCGATGGATTCCATCAGGAATGAGGTCTCGAGAGTGATTTATATAAGTTGAAATAACTTGTTTCGCAAAGCGAGCTAAAATAAATTTGTATAAACTAAGTAATATGTTTGTGTATGTGCATCCCATTGTATCATATTACATACCCTATTGGTAACTAATGGAAACGAGCTAGCAACTTGTATCATATTACATATTGGTAACTAATGGAAACGAGCGAGCATCTTGTATCATATTACATACCCTATTGGTAACTAATGGAAACGAGCTAGCAACTTGTATCATATTACATATTGGTAACTAATGGAAACGAGCGAGCATCTTGTATCATATTACATACCCTATTGGTAACTATTGGAAACGAGCGAGCATCTTGCATGAAGGCATGTATTAACAGCATCTATTAAACAGTGAAACTTGTGACTTGAACATGTCTAGCAGGCTGGAGACCCGGGGATTTACATTTAACAATGCAATGTTCATGACGTCAGTACAACAGATGCAGAATATTAGTTGTAAAATGTGATAAACAAGACCTTAAAAATCTGAAGATTTTTCCTGGAAATTCGCAACTGAAAAGATGTGGGAACCGTCTATGCCTAAATTGCATATGTAGCCAATCACATCACTTTTCATATTTTTTATTTAAGTTTATTTAACATCACTACCGGTTGCCCAGTTGAACTACGGACAGTTTACCTAACAACACCTTTCCTGGACAGGCTCCAGCGGTTAACCAGTACTTGGTGCACCATCCTCCGTAAGAAACGGTCAACTTTTTCATATAAATGAGACATGGTCTGAGCGGGGCTTGAACCCGTAACCATCACTTTTCTCTGAGCAAAGGTTTATACCCTTCCAGCCAAGTTACAAATTCAAACAAAGTACCGGTATATTCATTTGATTTGTTATCGTGTACAGTTTAAGAAGCCGATTGTAGGTGAGGTCCATTATTTTGTTACAAGTGCTACCATACGTGCAGCCTACTAGAGGAGCCATTTAGTTGTTTAATTGATATCCATGTTGCTGTTTGCAATACTATAGGCTGTTTGCAATACTATAGGCTGTTTGCAATACTGTAGGCTGTTTGCAATACTGTATGCTGTTTGCAATACTGTAGGCTGTTTGCAATACTGTAGGCTGTTTGCAATGCTGTTTGCAATACTGTAGGCTGTTTGCAATACTGTAGGCTGTTTGCAATACTGTAGGCTGTTTGCAATACTGTAGGCTGTTGCAATACTGCAGGCTGTTTGCAATACTGTAGGCTGTTTGCAATACTGTATGCTGTTTGCAATACTGTATGTTGTTTGCAATACTGTAGGCTGTTTTCAATACTGTAGGCTGTTTGCAATACTGTATGCTGTTTGCAATACTGTATGTTGTTTGCAATACTGTATGCTGTTTGCAATACTGTAGGCTGTTTGCAATACTGTAGGCTGTTTGCAATAATGTATGCTGTTTGCAATACTGTATGCTGTTTGCAATACTGTATGCTGTTTGCAATACTGTATGCTGTTTGCAATACTGTAGACTGTTTGCAATACTGTAGGCTGTTTGCAATACTGTATGCTGTTTGCAATACTGTATGCTGTTTGCAATACTGTATGCTGTTTGCAATACTGTAGGCTGTTACAATACTGTAGGCTGTTTGCAATACTGTATGCTGTTTGCAATACTGTATGCTGTTTGCAATACTGTAGGCTGTTTGCAATACTGTATGCTGTTTGCAATGTATGCTGTTTGCAATACTGTATGCTGTTTGCAATACTGTAGGCTGTTTGCAATAATGTAGGCTGTTTGCAATACTGTATGCTGTTTGCAATACTGTAGGCTGTTTGCAATAGTGTAGGCTGTTTGCAATACTGTATGCTGTTTGCAATACTGTAGTATTTATCAAATAAAGTCTGAAAAACATTATACTAGTAATATTGTGTGTGTCGGACCAGTGCAAGCCATGCTTTTGCAATTTTGCTTCTAGGATGATGTAACTAATCAGGTAACTATATATGTTGTAGACTTGACTAGCTTCATGGTGGTTAGTGTATTTGCTTATAAGCCAGTTGGCAGAGATTTGGAGCAATGCTATGTGGCTGCATTACTCCTTCATCAGCCACTGAGTTGACTAAAGTGTATTTTTGTTAAGACAATGCTTGTCTGTGAAAAATACTAACGTCAATGCAGTAATGATAAGGGTGGGGTGTTGGTCGGGTAACCATGTTCCAAGCCCCTGTCATCCTCTGTGTTGTTACCAGTAACTTACCAGCTGTACTTGCCCAGACTACTGTATGTCTCCTTCGGAATGTTTGTAATAGTAACAAATTATTTCTGCATGAAAAATCTAAGAAACTTTTAATTGAAGAATTATCTATAAAAAAGCAACCCAAATAGTTCTCACTTGCATGTTGTGATTTTGACAATATTTTCTGAAAGTATTTAGCAACAACTGGTCAGAGTGGAAGTCTGGATGGAGGGACAGGTGGGTTCTAATGGCAGTTTCCCTCCTGTATATCACATTCTGGATGGAGGGACAGGTGGGTTCTAATGGCAGTTTCCCTCCTGTAGATCACATTCTGGAGAGAGGGACAGGTGGGTTCTAATGGCAGTTTCCCTCCTGTATATCACATTCTGGATGGAGGGACAGGTGGGTTCTAATGGCAGTTTCCCTGGGTTCTAATGGCAGTTTCCCTCCTGTATATCACATTCTGGATGGAGGGACAGGTGGGTTCTAATGGCAGTTTCCCTCCTGTATATCACATTCTGGATGGAGGGACAGGTGGGTTCTAATGGCAGTTTCCCTGGGTTCTAATGGCAGTTTCCCTCCTGTATATCACATTCTGGATGGAGGGACAGGTGGGTTCTAATGGCAGTTTCCCTCCTGTATATCACATTCTGGATGGAGGGACAGGTGGGTTCTAATGGCAGTTTCCCTCCTGTAGATCACATTCTGGAGAGAGGGACAGGTGGGTTCTAATGGCAGTTTCCCTCCTGTATATCACATTCTGGATGGAGGGACAGGTGGGTTCTAATGGCAGTTTCCCTGGGTTCTAATGGCAGTTTCCCTCCTGTATATCACATTCTGGATGGAGGGACAGGTGGGTTCTAATGGCAGTTTCCCTCCTGTATATCACATTCTGGATGGAGGGACAGGTGGGTTCTAATGGCAGTTTCCCTCCTGTAGATCACATTCTGGAGAGAGGGACAGGTGGGTTCTAATGGCAGTTTCCCTCCTGTAGATCACAGCATGCAGCAGGACTACTTTCATATCAGCCCTAGGATTTACACATTGTGCGACTTGTAAGCATGTGGCTTTCAGTTACTGGAAACACAATCATTCTGGCTTCTGTGATACAGTCTGTATCTCTGTTGCTATTATTTCTATATGAATAGAACGCACTTTAACTCTTTGCACTCTAGCGATGAACATACCAGTGAAATATGCCGTGCAATAGAATGGAATGGACACAGTTATAATAGGTGGCATCTGTGGCCGAGTGGCTACGGTCATTTACTTCAAATCATTGACCCTCACTGCTGTATGTTCGAATCCCACTGATGGTGTTCAATTCTTTCAAGTGAAGAAGCGATCCAGCTGGCTTGCAGAAGGTTGGTGGTTCTACCCTGGTACCCATCCGTGCCTGCAATACTGCACCCAGGGTCTCCCTCCACCAATAATAGCTGGAGAGTCTCCGTGCACCCAGGGTCTCCCTCCACCAATAATAGCTGGAGAGTCTCCGTGCACCCAGGGTCTCCCTCCAACAATAATAGCTGGAGAGTCTCCGTGCACCCAGGGTCTCCCTCCACCAATAATAGCTGGAGAGTCACCATGCACCCAGGGTCTCCCTCCACCAATAATAGCTGGAGAGTCTCCGTGCACCCAGGGTCTCCCTCCACCAATAATAGCTGGAGAGTCGCCATGCACCCAGGGTCTTCCTCCACACCAATAATAGCTGGAGAGTCACCATGCACCCAGGGTCTCCCTCCACCAATAATAGCTGGAAAGTCTCCATGCACCCAGCATCTTCCTCCACCAATAATAGCTGGAGAGTCTCCATGCACCCAACGTCTTCCTCCACCAATAATAGCTGGAGAGTCGCCATGCACCCAGCGTCATCCTCCACCAATAATAGCTGGAGAGTCGCCATGCATCCAGCGTCTTCCTCCACCAATAATAGCTGGAGAGTCACCATGCACCCGGGTCTTCCTCCACCAATAATAGCTGGAGAGTCGCCATGCACCCGGGTCTTCCTCCACCAATAATAGCTGGAGAGTCTCCATGCACCCGGGTCTTCCTCCACCAATAATAGCTGGAGAGTCGCCATGCACCCGGGTCTTCCTCCACCAATAATAGCTGGAGAGTCTCCATGCACCCAGGGTCTTCCTCCACAAATAATAGCTGGAGAGTCGCCATGCACCCGGGTCTTCCTCCACCAATAATAGCTGGAGAGTCACCATGCACCCGGGTCTTCCTCCACCAATAATAGCTGGAGAGTCGCCATGCACCCAGGGTCTTCCTCCACCAATAATAGCTGGAGAGTCGCCATGCACCCAGGGTCTTCCTCCACCAATAATAGCTGGAGAGTCACCATGCACCCGCATCTTCCTCCACCAATAATAGCTGGAGAGTCTCCATGCACCCGGGTCTTCCTCCACCAATAATAGCTGGAGAGTCACCATGCACCCGGGTCTTCCTCCACCAATAATAGCTGGAGAGTCGCCATGCACCCAGCGTCTTCCCCCACAAATAGCTGGAGAGTCACCATGCACCCAGCGTCTTCCTCCACCAATAGCTGGAGAGTCACAGCACCCAGCGTCTTCCTCCACCAATAGCTGGAGAGTCTCCATGCACCCGGGACTTCCTCCACCAATAATAGCTGGAGAGTCTCCATGCACCCGGGTCTTCCTCCACCAATAATAGCTGGAGAGTCACCATGCACCCGGTCTTCCTCCACCAATAATAGCTGGAGAGTCACCATGCACCCGGGTCTTCCTCCACCAATAATAGCTGGAGAGTCGCCATGCACCCAGCGTCTTCCTCCACCAATAATAGCTGGAGAGTCGCCATGCACCCGGGTCTTCCTCCACCAATAATAGCTGGAGAGTCGCCATGCACCCGGGTCTTCCTCCACCAATAATAGCTGGAGAGTCGCCATGCACCCAGTGTCTTCCTCCACCAATAATAGCTGGAGAGTCGCCATGCACCCAGTGTCTTCCTCCACCAATAATAGCTGGAGAGTCACCATGCACCGGGTCTTCCTCCACCAATAATAGCTGGAGAGTCACCATGCACCCGGTCTTCCTCCACCAATAATATGGAGAGTCACCATGCACACGGTCTTCCTCCACCAATAATAGCTGGAGAGTCGCCATGCACCCGGGTCTTCCTCCACCAATAATAGCTGGAGAGTCGCCATGCACCCAACGTCTTCCTCCATCAATAGCTGGAGAGTCGCCATGCACCCGGGTCTTCCTCCACCAATAATATAGCTGGAGAGTCTCCATGCACCCAGTGTCTTCCTCCACCAATAATAGCTGGAGAGTCTCCATGCACCCAGTGTCTTCCTCCACCAATAATAGCTGGAGAGTCTCCATGCACCCAGTGTCTTCCTCCACCAATAATAGCTGGAGAGTCGCCATGCACCCAGCGTCTTCCTCCACCAATAGCTGGAGAGTCACCATGCACCCGGGGTCTTCCTCCACCAATAATAGCTGGAGAGTCACCATGCACCCAGGGTCTTCCTCCACCAATAGCTGGAGAGTCACCATGCACCCGGGGTCTTCCTCCACCAATAATAGCTGGAGAGTCACCATGCACCCAGGGTCTTCCTCCACCAATAATAGCTGGAGAGTCACCATGCACCCGGGTCTTCCTCCACCAATAATAGCTGGAGAGTCACCATGCACCCGGTCTTCCTCCACCAATAATAGCTGGAGAGTCGCCATGCACCCGGGTCTTCCTCCACCAATAATAGCTGGAGAGTCACCATGCACCCGGGTCTTCCTCCACCAATAATAGCTGGAGAGTCGCCATGCACCCGGGTCTTCCTCCACCAATAATAGCTGGAGAGTCACCATGCACCCGGGTCTTCCTCCACCAATAATAGCTGGAGAGTCACCATGCACCCGGTCTTCCTCCACCAATAATAGCTGGAGAGTCGCCATGCACCCGGGTCTTCCTCCACCAATAATAGCTGGAGAGTCACCATGCACCCGGGTCTTCCTCCACCAATAATAGCTGGAGAGTCGCCATGCACCCGGGTCTTCCTCCACCAATAATAGCTGGAGAGTCACCATGCACCCGGGTCTTCCTCCACCAATAATAGCTGGAGAGTCACCATGCACCCGGGTCTTCCTCCACCAATAATAGCTGGAGAGTCACCATGCACCCGGGTCTTCCTCCACCAATAATAGCTGGAGAGTCACCATGCACCAGGGTCTTCCTCCACCAATAATAGCTGGAGAGTCTCCATGCACCCGGGTCTTCCTCCACCAATAATAGCTGGAGAGTCACCATGCACCCGGGTCTTCCTCCACCAATAATAGCTGGAGAGTCACCATGCACCCGGGTCTTCCTCCACCAATAATAGCTGGAGAGTCACCATGCACCCGGGTCTTCCTCCACCAATAATAGCTGGAGAGTCTCCATGCACCCGGGTCTTCCTCCACCAATAATAGCTGGAGAGTCACCATGCACCCGGGTCTTCCTCCACCAATAATAGCTGGAGAGTCGCCATGCACCCAGCGTCTTCCCCCACAAATAGCTGGAGAGTCACCATGCACCCAGCGTCTTCCTCCACCAATAGCTGGAGAGTCACCATGCACCCAGCATCTTCCTCCACCAATAGCTGGAGAGTCAACATGCACCCAGCGTCTTCCTCCACCAATAGCTTGAGAGTCTCCATGCACCCGGGACTTCCTCCACCAATAATAGCTGGAGAGTCTCCATGCACCCGGGTCTTCCTCCACCAATAATAGCTGGAGAGTCACCATGCACCCGGGTCTTCCTCCACCAATAATAGCTGGAGAGTAACCATGCACCCGGGTCTTCCTCCACCAATAATAGCTGGAGAGTCGCCATGCACCCAGCATCTTCCTCCACCAATAATAGCTGGAGAGTCACCATGCACCCAGCGTCTTCCTCCACCAATAATAGCTGGAGAGTCGCCATGCACCCGGGTCTTCCTCCACCAATAATAGCTGGAGAGTCGCCATGCACCCGGGTCTTCCTCCACCAATAATAGCTGGAGAGTCGCCATGCACCCAGTGTCTTCCTCCACCAATAGCTGGAGAGTCGCCATGCACCCAGTGTCTTCCTCCACCAATAATAGATGGAGAGTCACCATGCACCCGGGTCTTCCTCCACCAATAATAGCTGGAGAGTCACCATGCACCCGGGTCTTCCTCCACCAATAATAGATGGAGAGTCGCCATGCACCCGGGTCTTCCTCCACCAATAATAGCTGGAGAGTCGCCATGCACCCAACGTCTTCCTCCATCAATAGCTGGAGAGTCGCCATGCACCCGGGTCTTCCTCCACCAATAATATAGCTGGAGAGTCTCCATGCACCCAGTGTCTTCCTCCACCAATAATAGCTGGAGAGTCTCCATGCACCCAGTGTCTTCCTCCACCAATAATAGCTGGAGAGTCTCCATGCACCCAGTGTCTTCCTCCACCAATACTAGCTGGAGAGTTGCCATGCACCCAGGGTCTTCCTCCACCAATAATAGCTGGAGAGTCGCCATGCACCCAGCATCTTCCTCCACCAATAGCTGGAGAGTCACCATGCACCCGGGGTCTTCCTCCACCAATAATAGCTGGAGAGTCGCCATGCACCCAGGGTCTTCCTCCACCAATAATAGCTGGAGAGTCACCATGCACCCGGGTCTTCCTCCACCAATAATAGCTGGAGAGTCGCCATGCACCCGGGTCTTCCTCCACCAATAATAGCTGGAGAGTCACCATGCACCCGGGTCTTCCTCCACCAATAATAGCTGGAGAGTCGCCATGCACCCGGGTCTTCCTCCACCAATAATAGCTGGAGAGTCACCATGCCCGGGTCTTCCTCCACCAATAATAGCTGGAGAGTCGCCATGCACCCGGGTCTTCCTCCACCAATAATAGCTGGAGAGTCACCATGCACCCGGGTCTTCCTCCACCAATAATAGCTGGAGAGTCACCATGCACCCGGGTCTTCCTCCACCAATAATAGCTGGAGAGTCACCATGCACCCGGGTCTTCCTCCACCAATAATAGCTGGAGAGTCACCATGCACCAGGGTCTTCCTCCACCAATAATTGCTGGAGAGTCACCATGCACCCGGGTCTTCCTCCACCAATAATAGCTGGAGAGTCGCCAAATAAGCTATTTGTGCGACTTTCAACCCCAAAAACAAACAAATCAATTTACAAATAAGAAAAACTCATTAGTAAATTGTAGTCTGCTAAAATTATTTGAACTATTTATAGCCTTTTTGTTACCCAGTTTGCAAAGAATTAAACATTCTGTATGACTCACAATGCATGGGTGTATGGTGCATGGGTGTATGATGCATGGGTGTATGATGCATGGGTGTATGATGCATGGGTGTATGGTGCATGGGTGTATGGTGCATGGGTGTATGATGCATGGTTATATGATGCATGGGTGTATGATGCATGGGTGTATGGTGCATGGGTGTATGATGCATGGGTGTATGGTGCATGGGTGTATGATGCATGGGTGTATGATGCATGGGTGTATGGTGCATGGGTGTATGATGCATGGGTGTATGATGCATGGGTGTATGGTGCATGGGTGTATGGTGCATGGGTGTATGGTGCATGGGTGTATGATGCATGGGTGTATGATGCATGGGTGTATGATGCATGGGTGTATGGTGCATGGGTGTATGGTGCATGGGTGTATGATGCATGGGTGTATGGCAATGCATGGGTGTATGATGCATGGGTGTATGATGCATGGGTGTATGGTGCATGGTTATATGATGCATGGGTGAATGGTGCATGGGTGTATGATGCATGGGTGTATGATGCATGGGTGTATGATGCATGGGTGTATGGTGCATGGGTGTATGATGCATGGGTGTATGATGCATGGGTGTATGGTGCATGGGTGTATGATGCATGGGTGTATGGTGCATGGGTGTATGGTGCATGGGTGTATGGTGCATGGGTGTATGGTGCATGGGTGTATGATGCATGGGTGTATGATGCATGGGTGTATGATGCATGGTGCATGGGTGTATGGTGCATGGGTGTATGGTGCATGGGTGTATGATGCATGGGTGTATGGTGCATGGGTGTATGGTGCATGGGTGTATGGTGCATGGGTGTATGATGCATGGGTGTATGATGCATGGGTGTATGATGCATGGGTGTATGGTGCATGGGTGTATGGTGCGTGGGTGTATGATGCGTGGGTGTATGATGCATGGGTGTATGATGCATGGGTGTATGATGCGTGGGTGTATGATGCATGGTTATATGATGCATGGGTGTATGGTGCATGGGTGTATGATGCGTGGGTGTATGATGCATGGGTGTATGATGCATGGGTGTATGATGCATGGGTGTATGGTGCATGGGTGTATGATGCATGGGTGTATTATGCATGGGTGTGTGATGCATGGAGTTCAGGGTACAAGCAGCATGCAAGACATTACAGTGTATTAATACATTGAAAATTAAGTATTTTAAAAGTGAAATGTGATATAATCTCATAGTATCTATCTCCCCCTAATGTGGAACCCCTCACGGGGATGTAGATATAATCTCATAGTATCTATCTTCCCCTAATGTGGAACCCCTCACGGGGATGTAGATATAATCTCATAGTATCTATCTTCCCCTAATGTGTAACCCCTCACGGGGATGTAGATATAATCTCATAGTATCTTCCCCTAATGTGGAACCCCTCGCGGGGATGTAGATATAATCTCATAGTATCTATCGTCCCTTAATGTGGAACCCCTCATGGGGATGTAGATATAATCTCATAGTATCTATCGTCCCTTAATGTGGAACCCCTCACGGGGATGTAGATATAATCTTATAGTATCTATCGTCCCTTAATGTGGAACCCCTCGCAGGAATGTAGATATAATCTCATAGTATCTATCGTCCCTTAATGTGGAACCCCTCATGGGGATGTAGATATAATCTCATAGTATCTATCGTCCCTTAATGTGGAACCCCTCACGGAGATGTAGATATAATCTCATAGTATCTATCGTCCCTTAATGTGGAACCCCTCACGGAGATATAGATATAATCTCATAGTATCTATCGTCCCTTAATGTGGAACCCCTCATGGGGATGTAGATATAATCTCATAGTATCTATCGTCCCTTAATGTGGAACCCCTCACGGGGATGTAGATATAATCTCATAGTATCTATCGTCCCTTAATGTGGAACCCCTCATGGGGATGTAGATATAATCTCATAGTATCTATCGTCCCTTAATGTGGAACCCCTCACGGGGATGTAGATATAATCTTATAGTATCTATCGTCCCTTAATGTGGAACCCCTCGCAGGAATGTAGATATAATCTCATAGTATCTATCGTCCCTTAATGTGGAACCCCTCATGGGGATGTAGATATAATCTCATAGTATCTATCGTCCCTTAATGTGGAACCCCTCACGGAGATGTAGATATAATCTCATAGTATCTATCGTCCCTTAATGTGGAACCCCTCACGGAGATATAGATATAATCTCATAGTATCTATCGTCCCTTAATGTGGAACCCCTCATGGGGATGTAGATATAATCTCATAGTATCTATCGTCCCTTAATGTGGAACCCCTCACGGGGATGTAGATATAATCTCATAGTATCTATCGTCCCTTAATGTGGAACCCCTCATGGGGATGTAGATATAATCTCATAGTATCTATCGTCCCTTAATGTGGAACCCCTCACGGGGATGTAGATATAATCTTATAGTATCTATCGTCCCTTAATGTGGAACCCCTCACGGGGATGTAGATATAATCTCATAGTATCTATCGTCCCTTAATGTGGAACCCCTCATGGGGATGTAGATATAATCTCATAGTATCTATCGTCCCTTAATGTGGAACCCCTCACGGAGATGTAGATATAATCTCATAGTATCTATCGTCCCTTAATGTGGAACCCCTCACGGGGATGTAGATATAATCTCATAGTATCTATCGTCCCTTAATGTGGAACCCCTCATGGGGATGTAGATATAATCTCATAGTATCTATCGTCCCTTAATGTGGAACCCCTCACAGGAATGTAGATATAATCTCATAGTATCTATCGTCCCTTAATGTGGAACCCCTCACGGAGATGTAGATATAATCTCATAGTATCTATCGTCCCTTAATGTGGAACCCCTCACAGGAATGTAGATATAATCTCATAGTATCTATCGTCCCTTAATGTGGAACCCCTCATGGGGATGTAGATATAATCTCATAGTATCTATCGTCCCTTAATGTGGAACCCCTCACAGGAATGTAGATATAATCTCATAGTATCTATCGTCCCTTAATGTGGAACCCCTCACGGAGATGTAGATATAATCTCATAGTATCTATCGTCCCTTAATGTGGAACCCCTCACGGAGATGTAGATATAATCTCATAGTATCTATCGTCCCTTAATGTGGAACCCCTCACAGGAATGTAGATATAATCTCATAGTATCTATCGTCCCTTAATGTGGAACCCCTCATGGGGATGTAGATATAATCTCATAGTATCTATCGTCCCTTAATGTGGAACCCCTTGCAGGAATGTAGATATAATCTCATAGTATCTATCGTCCCTTAATGTGGAACCCCTCATGGGGATGTAGATATAATCTCATAGTATCTATCGTCCCTTAATGTGGAACCCCTCACGGGGATGTAGATATAATCTCATAGTATCTATCGTCCCTTAATGTGGAACCCCTCATGGGGATGTAGATATAATCTCATAGTATCTATCGTCCCTTAATGTGGAACCCCTCACAGGAATGTAGATATAATCTCATAGTATCTATCGTCCCTTAATGTGGAACCCCTCACGGAGATGTAGATATAATCTCATAGTATCTATCGTCCCTTAATGTGGAACCCCTCACAGGAATGTAGATATAATCTCATAGTATCTATCGTCCCTTAATGTGGAACCCCTCATGGGGATGTAGATATAATCTCATAGTATCTATCGTCCCTTAATGTGGAACCCCTCACGGAGATGTAGATATAATCTCATAGTATCTATCGTCCCTTAATGTGGAACCCCTCACGGAGATGTAGATATAATCTCATAGTATCTATCGTCCCTTAATGTGGAACCCCTCACAGGAATGTAGATATAATCTCATAGTATCTATCGTCCCTTAATGTGGAACCCCTCATGGGGATGTAGATATAATCTCATAGTATCTATCGTCCCTTAATGTGGAACCCCTCGCAGGAATGTAGATATAATCTCATAGTATCTATCGTCCCTTAATGTGGAACCCCTCATGGGGATGTAGATATAATCTCATAGTATCTATCGTCCCTTAATGTGGAACCCCTCACGGGGATGTAGATATAATCTCATAGTATCTATCGTCCCTTAATGTGGAACCCCTCATGGGGATGTAGATATAATCTCATAGTATCTATCGTCCCTTAATGTGGAACCCCTCACAGGAATGTAGATATAATCTCATAGTATCTATCGTCCCTTAATGTGGAACCCCTCACGGAGATGTAGATATAATCTCATAGTATCTATCGTCCCTTAATGTGGAACCCCTCGCAGGAATGTAGATATAATCTCATAGTATCTATCGTCCCTTAATGTGGAACCCCTCATGGGGATGTAGATATAATCTCATAGTATCTATCGTCCCTTAATGTGGAACCCCTCATGGGGATGTAGATATAATCTCATAGTATCTATCGTCCCTTAATGTGGAACCCCTCACGGAGATGTAGATATAATCTCATAGTATCTATCGTCCCTTAATGTGGAACCCCTCACGGAGATGTAGATATAATCTCATAGTATCTATCGTCCCTTAATGTGGAACCCCTCACAGGAATGTAGATATAATCTCATAGTATCTATCGTCCCTTAATGTGGAACCCCTCATGGGGATGTAGATATAATCTCATAGTATCTATCGTCCCTTAATGTGGAACCCCTCGCAGGAATGTAGATATAATCTCATAGTATCTATCGTCCCTTAATGTGGAACCCCTCATGGGGATGTAGATATAATCTCATAGTATCTATCGTCCCTTAATGTGGAACCCCTCATGGGGATGTAGATATAATCTCATAGTATCTATCGTCCCTTAATGTGGAACCCCTCACGGAGATGTAGATATAATCTCATAGTATCTATCGTCCCTTAATGTGGAACCCCTCACGGAGATGTAGATATAATCTCATAGTATCTATCGTCCCTTAATGTGGAACCCCTCACAGGGATGTAGATATAATCTCATAGTATCTATCGTCCCTTAATGTGGAACCCCTCACGGAGATGTAGATATAATCTCATAGTATCTATCGTCCCTTAATGTGGAACCCCTCACGGAGATGTAGATATAATCTCATAGTATCTATCGTCCCTTAATGTGGAACCCCTCACAGGAATGTAGATATAATCTCATAGTATCTATCGTCCCTTAATGTGGAACCCCTCACGGGGATGTAGATATAATCTCATAGTATCTATCGTCCCTTAATGTGGAACCCCTCACGGGGATGTAGATATAATCTCATAGTATCTATCGTCCCTTAATGTGGAACCCCTCACGGGGATGTAGATATAATCTCATAGTATCTATCGTCCCTTAATGTGGAACCCCTCACGGGGATGTAGATATAATCTCATAGTATCTATCGTCCCTTAATGTGGAACCCCTCACGGGGATGTAGATATAATCTCATAGTATCTATCGTCCCTTAATGTGGAACCCCTCACGGGGATGTAGATATAATCTCATAGTATCTATCGTCCCTTAATGTGGAACCCCTCACAGGGATGTAGATATAATCTCATAGTATCTATCGTCCCTTAATGTGGAACCCCTCACAGGGATGTAGATACATAGTATGATCTGTATTGTCCATATATGGTTTCTGCAATGTATCGGAGAAACATCTCGTATATTGTGGAGCAGTTTCTGGAATGCATAAGGGAGGTATAAGGGAGAAGCTTCTGGTATATTGTGGAGCAGTTTCTGGAATGCATAAGGGAGGTATAAGGGAGAAGCTTCTGGTATATTGTGGAGCAGTTTCTGGAATGTATAAGGGAGGTATAAGGGAGAAGCTTCTGGTATATTGTGGAGCAGTTTCTGGAATGTATAAGGGAGAAGCTTCTGGTATATTGTGGAGCAGTTTCTGGAATGTATAAGGGAGAAGCTTCTGGTATATTGTGGAGCAGTTTCTGGAATGTATAAGGGAGATGCTTCTGGTATACTTGAGAGAACATTAGTATCATGTGAAATAGCTAATTATAAATATTATGATAATATTTGCACAACTAATATTGATTATGTATGATGAAAGAGTACATGTATCTACTGTATAATATACAATGTGCAATCTAATATACATATACAATATACATACAGGATGTACTGAAAGTTTGTAATGTGTGGTAAATCGAGTGTGTTGTCAATATTGGAGGGGAGAAAGCATGTAATTCTTCAACAACAAGATTCTTGCACTAATTTCGAATAAGCAGATTATCTTCGAACAATCTCTCGCGGTATGTGTTAAAGATGAAAATGTCAGCCCTGACCTAGTTTACAGACGGATACGTAGTCCAGTGGTTAACAAGCTGGACTGGTAATCCAGGGATCGCAGGTTCGATCCTCTGTCTGACCCTAATAAAATTAAGTCTTTCAGATGGGACTTTAAACCGAGGTCTCGTGTCGGTGCTATTCACCGTGCACGTAAAAGAACCAGAGGAGATTCTGGAATGGGTCTCTGTCTGTATCATGCACTATCCTCCAAAAATCTAATATGACTAATCTCTTCAGGATGCGTCACTCATATGGGCAACCGGTAGCGACAATAAATAAACGTAAAACACACAATAGTTTGATGGGTTGTTGTTATCTATTTTGTGAAATAGTTATGGTTATTCAACACTCTAATATCACTCTATAGGATATACCACACCCCAGTATGATGTAACTCCACCTCAATAGGTTACATCACACCCCAATAGGTTACATCACACCCCAATAGAATGGAACTCCACACCCTATAGGCTATGCCTCATCCAGGTCGGCACCAGGGACAGTTTGCCCTCAATATTCAGTTCATCTCTGCCGCCTACGTACATGCACTCAGCCCTTTATTATTTAATCAGAAACTCGGGTGATGGCTTAGTTATAATATTACAATGTGTAATATTGTAATTTAACAAAACTCAAATTACACATATTACATAATCTGAACTACTGACTGTACGAATTACATGTACTATGTAATCTGAACTACTAACTGTACAAATTACATGTACTATGTAATCGGAACTACTAACTGTACAAATTACATGTACTATGTAATCTGAACTACTAACTGTACAAATTACATGTACTATGTAATCGGAACTACTAACTGTACAAATTACATGTACTATATAATCTGAACTACTAACTGTACAAATTACATGTACTATGTAATCTGAACTGCTGACTGTACAAATTACATGTACTATGTAATCTGAACTACTGACTGTACAAATTACATGTACTATGTAATCGGAATTACTGACTGTACAAATTACATGTACTATATAATCTGAACTACTAACTGTACAAATTACATGTACTATGTAATCTGAACTGCTGACTACAAATTACATGTACTATGTAATCGGAACTACTAACTGTACAAATTACATGTACTATGTAATCGGAACTACTGACTGTACAAATTACATGTACTATGTAATCTGAACTACTGACTGTACAAATTACATGTACTATGTAATCTGAACTACTAACTGTACAAATTACATGTACTATGTAATCGGAACTACTAACTGTACAAATTACATGTACTATATAATCTGAACTACTAACTGTACAAATTACATGTACTATGTAATCTGAACTGCTGACTGTACACATTACATGTACTATGTAATCTGAACTAATGACTGTACAAATTACATGTACTATGTAATCGGAATTACTGACTGTACAAATTACATGTACTATATAATCTGAACTACTAACTGTACAAATTACATGTACTATGTAATCTGAACTGCTGACTACAAATTACATGTACTATGTAATCGGAACTACTAACTGTACAAATTACATGTACTATATAATCTGAACTACTAACTGTACAAATTACATGTACTATGTAATCGGAACTACTGACTGTACAAATTACATGTACTATGTAATCTGAACTACTGACTGTACAAATTACATGTACTATGTAATCGGAACTACTGACTGTACAAATTACATGTACTATGTAATCTGAACTACTGACTGTACAAATTACATGTACTATGTAATCTGAACTACTGACTGTACAAATTACATGTACTATGTAATCTGAACTACTGACTGTACAAATTACATGTACTATGTAATCTGAACTACTGACTGTACAAATTACATGTACTATGTAATCGGAACTGCTGACTGTACAAATTACATGTACTATGTAATCTGAACTACTGACTGTACAAATTACATGTACTATGTAATCCGAACTACTAATTGTACAAAGCCTTGTACATTCAATATTACACTGCATGTGTTCAAATCTTACCATCATACATTGCATACAGAGGCTGGTCGACCTGCTCAGCAACAATCCCCAGCCTTGTACATTCAATATTACACTGCATGTGTTCAAATCTTACCATCAACTTGTTGTATTTTTATTCTTCAAAACACCTTTTCCTCAATAATGTTATTTGCATCTAAATTGTTTGCACTGGTTCTGAAAACTACTTCAATATTTCGACCTTACAACTGTGAGAGAATGTCTCTGAAGGAGTATCTAGAAAATACCTTGGAATGAATAGACAAACTTCATAAATCAATAAACAAATCAATAAATTATAAATCGATCAATAAATTATAAATAATTTTAGATAAATGTACTGGAAAGATCTATTACTAGGCCAAGTCCTAATATGTCCACTATACTTTACTAAGCAGTATGAGGTAGCTTGATTGGCCCTGTAAACACTACATATGTATTTAACTCGAAGACTGAAAGAGATATCCTGGTGCGAGGAATGATCTTCATGTGACATGTTCTGTTTCAGAATCTGTTGCTTGCCAACATCGGTCAGTTGGAAGATAAGGAGGAGGAAGAGAGTTTACTCCCCTCCAATTTGCCGTTGTCCAGCTCTAAAGACTACATGAAACTGTCGGCCGACGATGAACAAGACATGATGGATGAGATGGACAGGGACATGGGAGAGCTGGATGTTAAGCCAGAGTCAAATGGCGTAAGTTAGAACAATAGGTGTAAGGCCTGCTTCCATGACAACTTATTCCAAATGTGTTGCTTAATGGCCTGAGTCTCCGTTTCTCAATCTGACCAAAATGTGGCGAATTGGTCGGTATCTAGAAATAAATTTAAGTTTTATCCATTGTCCATCCGACCAAGAAGTATGTCTCTAGCACCCACCTAGATTCCTTCCATGCACGTCATCCAGCGACCAAGAAGTATGTCTCTAGCACCCACCTAGATTCCTTCCATGCACGTCATCCAGCGACCAAGAAGTATGTCTCTAGCACCCACCTAGATTCCTTCCATGCACGTCATCCAGCGACCAAGAAGTATGTCTCTAGCACCCACCTAGATTCCTTCCATGCACTTCATCCAGCGACCAAGAAGTATGTCTCTAGCACCCACCTAGATTCCTTCCATGCACTTCATCCAGCAACCAAGAAGTATGTCTCTAGCACCCACCTAGATTCCTTCCATGCACTTCATCCAGCGACCAAGAAGTATGTCTCTAGCACCCACCTAGATTCCTTCCATGCACTTCATCCAGCGACCAAGAAGTATGTCTCTAGCACCCACCTAGATTCCTTCCATGCACTTCATCCAGCAACCAAGAAGTATGTCTCTAGCACCCACCTAGATTCCTTCCATGCACTTCATCCAGCGACCAAGAAGTATGTCTCTAGCACCCACCTAGATTCCTTCCATGCACTTCATCCAGCAACCAAGAAGTATGTCTCTAGCACCCACCTAGATTCCTTCCATGCACTTCATCCAGCAACCAAGAAGTATGTCTCTAGCACCCACCTAGATTCCTTCCATGCACGTCATCCAGCGACCAAGAAGTATGTCTCTAGCACCCACCTAGATTCCTTCCATGCACGTCATCCAGTCGCTATAATGTTTTCATTTCACACTAGCATGTTCCAATGTCTGCTCTGACCACATTTTATCCGAGATTGATTACAGAATATGTTATACTGATGCGATGCTAGGGTGATGCATGTTGTTCTTGTTAGATGCTGGAATCGAACCAAACAATAGTCCGACCAAACCGTATGAGTGATTTCGACTGTGCCAAACCTCGCCCGCATCGCATACTATCTGATCATATCCTACAAGTATCCGATGCAGCGGAGACTTTCTTGCAATTACTTTAAACATTTCTTAATTTTCAATCCAAATGATGTTTTGTTCCACACATTTTGATTGGATCAGCAACTAGGTCATTAGATCAACATGAATGGAAACATTTAGTAGAAATATTACGAACTGGTCAGTAGTAACCATAACAACAATATCTAACAAGCGTGGCCAAATGCTTTGTGCAAACAGTATGTCAGTTTAATTGTAAACAATTAGGCAAATATTTCTTATGAACCAATGGTAAGAGAGTATTTATCATTGCAATTGTAACCTCTTCCAATTTGCTGACATTGTGTCGCTGGGTAAAAAAGAAGCATGTAAGCAGTATAGGTATTCCACGTATGAAAGTTATTAATGCTTTGCACATTAGCGGCAGATAAAATCACTTTTGCAAACAGCATAGAGCCAGATCAGATGGCTCAGAATGTGAGACAGAATGTGTCGTCTGATCAGGCTGTTTACTATTCAGATAGTGGAGCTAAAACACTTGGCTGAATAGAAACATAGTGCAGCCAATCTGGATCTATGTTGTTTGCTAATTTGATTTTATTTACTCAGCAGGCAAATGGTTCATGAACACTCATACAAATACTAATGTAAACATACAAAGAGAGTTAAAACTTGTTATCAAGTCTGTTGCTCCATTTTGAGGACATGAATCTTTGCACCACCAGGCAAAAGAAGAAACATCTCCAACAGACAATGGTGTAGAGAGTGGGAAGAAAGGTAGTGAGTCAAGAGCTTAAACAGAAGAAGCCGCATGTGATGAAGTATCAGTGCTGGAAATAGTACCTTAAGCTAATCACATGTGAGACTACCACAGACATGTTTGGATATCACAGAATATGTCCTCACAATGGCAGTATCGTTTATATCACAACATCTGGTGACTGTTGATTTCATTGCATGCTTGCCCGACTTTTGATTTCATTGCATGCTTGCCCAACATCTGGTGACTGTTGATTTCATTGCATGCTTGCCCAACATCTGGTGACTGTTGATTTCATTGCATGCTTGCTCAACATCTGGTGACTGTTGATTTCATTGCATGCTTGCTCAACATCTGGTGACTGTTGATTTCATTGCATGCTTGCCCAACATCTGGTGACTGTTGATTTCATTGCATGCTTACTCAACATCTGGTGACTGTTGATTTCATTGCATGCTTGCCCAACATCTGGTGACTGTTGATTTTGCTGGACAATTTGCCCAACATCTGGTGACTGTTGATTTCGCTGGACAATTTGCCCAACATCTGGTGACTGTTGATTTCGCTGGACAATTTACCCAACATCTGGTGACTGTTGATTTCGCTGGACAATTTACCCAACATCTGGTGACTGTTGATTTCGCTGGACAATTTACCCCACATCTGGTGGATGCTGATTTCGCTAGACAATTTACCCAACATCTGGTGGATGCTGATTTCGCTGGACAATTTACCCAACATCTGGTGACTGTTGATTTCGCTGGACAATTTACCCAACATTTGGTGACTGTTGATTTCGCTGGACAATTTACCCAACATCTGGTGACTGTTGATTTCGCTGGACAATTTACCCAACATGTGAAGTTTTGATCTCCATCGAGGGAGCAGTTTGTATTGTATATCTATACCTAACATCTTGTGAGAGTGTTGTTCGACTTTTATATGACAACTATTCAATATGATTTGATTTTTATTTGATAGCTTTGTCGGTAAGTTTTCAAATTCTGAAGCAGTATTGAATTGAAAAGATAAATCTTAGAGATACAGTCAAACTTGCTCGAAAGACCACATCTATTAAGAGACCGCTTTTTCAGTTCCTGTTTGTTGTTAAAGAAATTAGTTTGTATTAAGAGACCATTCCTGCTTAGAGACCACTTTTTGCCCTTCCCTTTGGTGGTCTCTTAATACAAGTTTGACTACTTTCAAAGCATCACCCGAGTAAGCAGTTAATTGCATTGCAAAAGGACATTGCTGGGCGGTTCTGTTACCTCCCTTGGCAGATAAAGTCTTATTTATCCTTTTAGTTGGAATCCTTTGTTTTTACTGTTGTTCCCTATAAATCAGATGTAATTGTATTTTTATTAAAATCATGTTAATTAACTGATAACAAATCTTTACAGATACCCATTGGATATACTGTAGGATATCTGTCGAGATGTAGTAATTTAAACATTATATTATTAGAAAGTGGCTGAAAATTTATAATTTGCCATATCCGTCCAAAAACTTGCCATATAAAGGAAAATCTTGGAAATAACTCTATTTTTACCCAATTTGTTATTTTGACTTCACCTCCGTTCTTTTCAATAATCAGCCATTTCCATGAACAAACTATTATCACTACGTCAAGTGAAGTCTTTGCACGCTAGCGGAGAAAATAACAGTAATATAATTATGTCATGGATTTTCATTAGAATTCTGTCGTTACATACTTCCAGAGTGTACAGTTACAAATATAAAACAAAACACAATCGTGAATTATCGTCTACTACAATTATTATTTGAACTATATTTGTATTTATATTACCCAGCATGCAAAGAGTTAAAGAGAATGTTTGGGGCTTTGGAAGATATCAGTGTTGTATATTACCATGATGCATTCTGTGATTGGCTTTCATAATGTTCAGGTACTGTAAATAGATTCTTGCTCTACGGTTGTATAGAAATCTTTCAGGTAAATGCTATTATTCTGATCTCCAAACTCCACTTATTTATGCACTTACTGAATTAAATGTTGTTTGTTTACCCTTGACTAGCCCCCTGTTACCCTTGGCTACCCCCCTGTTACCCTTGACTACCCCCTGTTACCATTGACTACCCCCTGTTTCCCATGACTAGCCCCTGTCTGTAAAATAGTTACATAATCTGATTTTGCACTGGTCAGTTGTAACCACTGTGCCATCAGGAGCTGTTAAAGGGTCCATACGCCGCTCTATGCAACCCCTTATAACTGAAGCCAAGGTGCAGTTGTTTCCATCAATTGTTGCCATGGAGATAATTTGTTGTATAGGATTGCAGTGTGTGTGTGTGTGTGTGTGTGTGTGTGTGTGTGTGCGTGTGCGTGTGCGTGTGCGCGTGCGTGCATGCACGGTGCTGTGCGTGTGCTCGCCCAGCAAGAAATTATATCTCCCCAGAGACATAATGATATTGTACTTTGTGTCTGACTGTCTGCCCATCTGTGACAAAGTTTGTCCTGACAAGATATTGGATTTTCATGGAACAAGAATGATCAGTAGTAAGCCTTGTTGTGTATAGCATTGTGATCCACTCACTTGTTGTGTATAGCATTGTGATCCACTCACTTGTTGTGTATAGCATTGTGATCCACTCACTTGTTGTGTATAGCATTGTGATCCACTCACTTGTTGTGTATAGCATTGTGATCCACTCACTTGTTGTGTATAGCATTGTGATCCACTCACTTGTTGTGTATAGCATTGTGATCCACTCACTTGTTGTGTATAGCATTGTGATCCACTCACTTGTTGTGTATAGCATTGTGATCCACTCACTTGTTGTGTATAGCATTGTGATCCACTCACTTGTTGTGTATAGCATTGTGATCCACTCACTTGTTGTGTATAGCATTGTGATCCACTCACTTGTTGTGTATAGCATTGTGATCCACTCACTTGTTGTGTATAGCATTGTGATCCACTCACTTGTTGTGTATAGCATTGTGATCCACTCACTTGTTGTGTATAGCATTGTGATCCACTCACTTGTTGTGTATAGCATTGTGATCCACTCACTTGTTGTGTATAGCATTGTGATCCACTCACTTGTTGTGTATAGCATTGTGATCCACTCACTTGTTGTGTATAGCATTGTGATCCACTCACTTGTTGTGTATAGCATTGTGATCCACTCACTTGTTGTGTATAGCATTGTGATCCACTCACTTGTTGTGTATAGCATTGTGATCCACTCACTTGTTGTGTATAGCATTGTGATCCACTCACTTGTTGTGTATAGCATTGTGATCCACTCACTTTATTCTTCCACACAGATCTGGCCATTTAAAGATCTTGTAAACCACTGCCGTATTTACTCGCCTATAATACGATCTCAACTATAAGACGACCCCCCAACTGTGGTTTTAAAGTGGTATTTTGCATAGAACCGCACATAAGACGGGTTGAGAAAATGGAAACCACTCAGAAGTAAAGATCAAACAAATTGTACTGTACCAGCACTGTAAATTAAGTCAAATAATAAAATACTGCACTGATTCACAACAATAAAGTTGATTTGCTAAAGTACTATTGACTATTTCAGTTTACAGATAGAGCTGTGAAAGTCTATGCTTTTGTTACACCCTTTCAGTTATTTCAAAGGTCATCAATTATTGAGTTGGAACAAACTGATTATCACACGCCATTTTGAGACAATAATTTTGTGATAAAAATCCTGTCTTATAGGCTAGTAAGTACGGTACCTGGATTTTCATGAAACTTGACAGGAATGACCAGTACAAAGCCTAGTTGTGTATATTGGCTTTGCATTCCACACAGTTATGGCCCTTTGAATGTTTGTGCGGATTAAAGCCCGTTTCCATGAAGCGAGTATTCGGAGCGTTTTCAGCACGGCTTTTGTCTGCGGCGAATAGGCGCAGCATTTTTCCAAATTTCGCTCCTAAATTTCATACTGACATTTCCATAGAAGCAGTTTTTCGCGCTGATTATTGTAAGTGCAGACAATATTCAGCTCTGGTAGCGAATTTTGTATGCGCGTTCAAGCGATAATTAACTAGTTTATGTAATATGTCATAGGACATTTCCACCATTTACTCCTGCTGATTATGAGTCCTACGAATCTAAGTATTGTTTCCATATGCTGTGGTGACATCCTGAAGTATTCTAGATACTTATCAAGCTCCAGGTGTTTGACCAAATGCTAATATGCACCAAATGTCTTCTAGATACTTATCAAGCTCCAGGTGTTTGACCAAATGCTAATATGCACCAAATGTCTTCCTTTTTTGCACTATTTGATGCACCCACAATCTGTGTTGCCTTTTATTTAACTGTTTCTGCTTCAGAAGCAAGGCAAACAACATATCGTCCGCATCTAGCTGTTCTCGTAACTATGAAAGTAGAGCCTCAACGTGAGTGCATGTTTAGACATCGCCATTTTGAATTTATGACCGAAATCCGCTCGCGTATTATAATAAAAGCTGCTAGTAATATCCGCTTACATGGAAACAACTTTCACCGCAAGTACACGTCGACAAAAGTAACACTGACAAAATTGGCGCTTATAAAGTATGCTTCATGGAAACCGGACTTTATTCTAGTAAATGGTGTCCAGCAAGGTTTCAATGATACTTGCACACAATGACCTAGTTGTGTGTATAATCATCACATTTCACTCGATGCATTTCGTACAAATATTGTAATGGAATATTGGACTGAATTAAACATCAAATAATAATTACATATACATAAATGTGTGTACATGTACAAGGTTTGTTAATGGGTGTACATGTACAAGGCTTGTTAATGGGTGTACATGTGCAAGGCTTGTTAATGGGTGTACATATACAAGGCTTGTTAATGGGTGCACATGTGCAAGGCTTGTTAATGGGTGTACATGTACAAGGCTTGTTAATGGGTGTACATGTACAAGGCTTGTTAATGGGTGTACATGTGCAAGGCTTGTTAATGGGTGTACATATACAAGGCTTGTTAATGGGTGTACATGTGCAAGGCTTGTTAATGGGTGTACATGTACAAGGCTTGTTAATGGGTGTACATGCACAAGGCTTGTTAATGGGTGTACATATACAAGGCATGTTAATGGGTGTACATGTACAAGGCTTGTTAATGAGTGTACATGTACAAGGCTTGTTAATGGGTGTACATGTACAAGGCTTGTTAATGGGTGTACATATACAAAGCTTGTTAATGGGTGTACATGTACAAAGCTTGTTAATGGGTGTACATGTACAAGGCTTGTTAATGGGTGTACATGTACAAGGCTTGTTAATGGGTGTACATATACAAGGCTTGTTAATGGGTGTACATGTGCAAGGCTTGTTAATGGGTGTACATGTACAAGGCTTGTTAATGGGTGTATATGTACAAGGCTTGTTAATGGGTTTACATATACAAGGCTTGTTAATGGGTGTACATATACAAGGCTTGTTAATGGGTGTACATATACAAGGCTTGTTAATGGGTGTACATATACAAGGCTTGTTAATGGGTGTACATGTACAAGGCTTGTTAATGGGTGTACATGTACAAGGCTTGTTAATGGGTGTACATGTACAAGGCTTGTTAATGGGTGTACATATACAAGGCTTGTTAATGGGTGTACATATACAAGGCTTGTTAATGGGTGTACATATACAAGGCTTGTTAATGGGTGTACATATACAAGGCTTGTTAATGGGTGTACATATACAAGGCTTGTTAATGGGTGTACATGTACAAGGCTTGTTAATGGGTGTACATATACAAGGCTTGTTAATGGGTGTACATGTACAAGGCTTGTTAATGGGTGTATATGACATTTTATATTAATTAGTTAGTTTAACCAGTATTTATTCAAAGCTATTCACAAGATATATTAATAAAATTAATTGCATGTGTACACTAAACGTTTGCAACAGATGTGGAAACAAGCTTCTTGAAAAACTGAATCCTTTTCACGAGGCAGAATGGCACTGTATGCTAATTGTGCGTGTATTATACTAGAAATTGTATTCATACAATGCCTGGCGTTTTGTCTGTATACGCAAAGAAGGAATTTACAGTGTTTTAATATATAATAAAAAATGTATTCTTTCTAATGAAATATTAAAATTTATCAGTGAATGCGTTATTCCACCAGTTTTTATTTCTGACTGCTTTATGTGTGTGGTAATAAGCCGTGGTACTTAGCCGTGGTACTTAGCCGTGGTACTTAGCCGTGGTACTTAGCCGGGGTACTTAGCCGTGGTACTTAGCCGTGGTACTTAGCCGTGGTACTTAGCCGTGGTACTTAGCCGTGGTACTTACGCCGGGGTACTTAGCCGTGGTACTTAGCCATGGTACTAAGCCATGGTAATAAGCCATGGTACTTAGCCGTGGTAATAAGCTGTGGTACTTACGCCGTGGTACTTAGCCGTGGTACTTAACTGTGGTACTAAGCACTGGTACTTAGCTGTGGTACTTAGCCATGGTACTTAACCGTGGTACTTAGCCGCTATTTGTTGTTTTGATGTCAACGCGAACGTTTTCTGACTCAAGCTGTCAGTGACGGAATTTATGACTCCTCTTATGACATCATTTATGACTCCACTTAATCACGCTGTTCTAGCGCCATTTTGTGCACAGTTACATCGTTTTCTATCATAAAAACACTTTTCCACCTAAAATAAAGAGTATTTGTTTGCTTACCGTCCATACAGAGCTTGCCTATAAAACGACCCCCTACTTTGGCCCGGACATCAGTGAGTTTTGGCATGCACTCACATATAAGACGGGTTGATAAAATGGAAACCAGACCATGTATAAATTGCATGTTTGGCCAGTGCAAGTTGAAGACATTTTCCGTGTCCAAGTGCTTTCTTTTCTAAACCATAATTATGGATACCATTTATTTTAAAACACGCTAAAAAATACTTCTCTTCTTTTCACTCACTTACAAGACGGGAAGCCACATTGAGACCATGATCTGGTGGTAAATAACGTGTCTTATAGGCGAGTATCACTCACTTACAAGATGGGAAGCCACATTGAGGCCATGATCTGGTGGTAAATAACTTGTCTTATAGGCGAGTATCACTCACTTACAAGATGGGAAGCCACATTGAGGCCATGATCTGGTGGTAAATAACGTGTCTTATAGGCGAGTATCACTCACTTACAAGACGGGAAGCCACATTGAGACCATGATCTGGTGGTAAAAACGTGTCTTATAGGCGAGTATCACTCACTTACAAGACGGGAAGCCACATTGAGGCCATGATCTGCATAGGCGAGTATCGTAGTGATTGCACTTAATAATAATGCTTTCAATGTTCATTCGGTGAAATATAATTTGATCATTCACTGAAACAAAACAAATATCATCTTAATATTAAAAATGTCTTGGTGGGAGTGGTATGGGGTGGGAGTGGGGGGTAGAGGTGGGAGTGGGGGAAGGGTGGGATTGTATTTCTTTCCTGAAACACTTTGGTAATGCTCGTTTTGTAAGGAGTCACATTGTAACGACCGGTTATTACAGTCATTTTGAGCAGGATTTTGATTGTAAGCCAATACTTTATAAGCAAGGTAGTAGGTATAAGTGATATGACCTTTAACTAGATCCTGCTATGTTTAGAGGACTATTGTACACAGGAAACTCTCCAATTGTTTGGTAGGAAGTTCTCCTATAGATAATGCTTATCTCAAGTAGCCTGGTATTTATCATCATTTCTGCGAAAATATTGAATCTGATATATTCTGCATAGTCACGTATCGGATATCTCTAGTCGTATCGGATATCTCTAGTCGTCTCGGATATCTCTACTGCACATGTGTCTACATTGTCCATCTACCACCCCATGTGACTTACAGATATTTGTGTCTGCTTTGTCCATCTACCACCACATGTGACTTACAGATATTTGTGTCTGCTTTGTCCATCTACCACCCCATGTGACTTACAGATATTTGTGTCTGCTTTGTCCATCTACCACCACATGTGACTTACAGATATTTCTGTCTGCTTTGTCCATATACCACCACATGTGACTTACAGATATTTCTGTCTGCTTTGTCCATCTACCACCACATGTGACTTACAGATATTTCTGTCTGCTTTGTCCATCTACCACCACATGTGACTTACAGATATTTCTGTCTGCTTTGTCCATCTACCACCACATGTGACTTACAGATATTTCTGTCTGCTTTGTCCATCTACCACCACATGTGACTTACAGATATTTCTGTCTGCTTTGTCCATCTACCACCACATGTGACTTACAGATATTTCTGTCTGCTTTGTCCATCTACCACCACATGTGACTTACAGATATTTCTGTCTGCTTTGTCCATCTACCACCCCATGTGACTTACAGATATTTCTGTCTGCTTTGTCCATCTACCACCACATGTGACTTACAGATATTTGTGTCTGCTTTGTCCATCTACCACCCCATGTGACTTACAGATATTTCTGTCTGCTTTGTCCATCTACCACCACATGTGACTTACAGATATTTCTGTCTGCTTTGTCCATCTACCACCACATGTGACTTACAGATATTTCTGTCTGCTTTGTCCATCTACCACCACATGTGACTTACATATATTTCTGTCTGCTTTGTCCATCTACCACCACATGTGACTTACAGATATTTCTGTCTGCTTTGTCCATCTACCACCACATGTGACTTACATATATTTCTGTCTGCTTTGTCCATCTACCACCACATGTGACTTACAGATATTTCTGTCTGCTTTGTCCATCTACCACCACATGTGACTTACAGATATTTCTGTCTGCTTTGTCCATCTACCACCACATGTGACTTACAGATATTTGTGCCTGCTTTGTCCATCTACCACCACATGTGACTTACAGATATTTGTGTCTGCTTTGTCCATCTACCACCACATGTGACTTACAGATATTTCTGTCTGCTTTGTCCATCTACCACCACATGTGACTTACAGATATTTCTGTCTGCTTTGTCCATCTACCACCACATGTGACTTACAGATATTTCTGTCTGCTTTGTCCATCTACCACCCCATGTGACTTACAGATATTTCTGTCTGCTTTGTCCATCTACCACCCCATGTGACTTACAGATATTTGTGCCTGCTTTGTCCATCTACCACCCCATGTGACTTACAGATATTTGTGCCTGCTTTGTCCATCTACCACCACATGTGACTTACAGATATTTGTGCCTGCTTTGTCCAAATAGAATGTTGACATTTGAATATGCTTGGAAGAACTGCTGTAAACTTGTAAAATAGTGTGATTTTACTAATTGAGAAATAATATATATTTGTGTTATTGTCGAATAAAACATGTTTGTAGGTAGGTCTGATGTTGGCCCAGGTTGTTAATTCCGGCGCTCAGAACGACAAACCATGTTTTATTCGACATTATTTAACGCAAATATAAATATTATTTCGATTCTTATATGAAAAACATATGTGAAAAATGCAAGAAATGGTTTGGTGTTATTTTTTAGACACGAAACTATAAAAATGTCAGTGAAATGGCGTCAAGTTTGACATCATACGCTATGTTTTATTGGAGATTTAAACACGGTAAATTCATTCTTTGAGTATACAGACAAAATGTCAACTGTTGTTAGAATAAGGCTTTCTACATCTATGTGTACTATACTGTACATGTAGAATAAGGCTTTCTACATCTCTGTGTACTATACTGTACATGTAGAATAAGGCTTTCTACATCTCTGTGTACTATACTGTACATGTAGAATAAGGCTTTCTACATCTCTGTGTACTATACTGTACATGTAGAATAAGGCTTTCTACATCTCTGTGTACTATACTGTACATGTAGAATAAGGCTTTCTACATCTCTGTGTACTATACTGTACATGTAGAATGTTTGTGTAACTGATGAAACTTCCACAATTAAGATAAATAATAATTACCAATACATCTTAGTTTATACAAATTTATATTAGCTCGATTGCGAAACAAGTTCTTACAACTTATATTAATCGCTATCGAGACTTCATTCCTGATGGAATCCATCGCCACGAGGGAGAGAGAAGAGGCATGTATGTGGGAGCTTAGTGCCTTGTCTAAGGGCACAATCGTAACGGCTACAGCTGGGTGCGAACTCAGGGCCTTTCGCACCAGAAGCAAACGCGCTACCACTACACTATCACAACTTCTACAGTACATCTTACCATCTACAAACATGTTATAATAATAATAAATATGTCAAACCAATCAATCTGTGGATTAGGCCGTGTAATTGCTTTATGAGTTTATATCGGTGCTGCTGATGTCGAATTGCATATTGTGATAGTGCTCAGTAATTTGATTGCACTTTAGTAAGCGGAGTTAATACCTGGTAGCCACTGTCGTGTATCAAATTTGTTTTGTGTCGTGATGGCGCAATGGTAGCTCTTTCGCTTCAGGTGCGCAAGACGCAGAGTTCGAGCCCTGCTGGAGCCGTTACGATTGTACCCTTAGGCAAGGCATTTAAATTCCACATTGCCTCTTCTCACTCCCTCGTGGCGATGGATTCCATCAGGAATGAGGTATCGAGAGTGATTAATATAAGTTGTAAGAACTTGTTTCGCAATAAAACAGAGTATTGCTTTGATGTCTTTATGGAATATATTGATATTTCTTCAGCTTGAAATAAAACGGCTGTTGGGCTGCTGGAACATATGTGTTTTATTTATTTATTTGTGTATGGTTTTAAAAATGAAAATGTGATTTGATTATGTTTTATTTTGTTTTTTAATCCAGACTTATGATTTAGAACACAGAAGATTTGTTTATAAAATAGTAGCCCAGCTACAGTTTATTTATTGAAAGTAATATAATATTAAATATCTACAACACTACTGCATTAGCTCAATACTGAAATAGCATTTACTGGCTGGTAAATTATCAATATATGGGAATGACATTTACTGGCTGGTAAATTTTCAATATATGGGAATGACATTTACTGGCCGGTAGATATCAATATATGGGAACGACATTTACTGGCCGTAGATATCAATATATGGGAATGACATTTACTGGCCCGTAGATATCAATATATGGGAATGACATTTACTGGCCGTAGATATCAATATATGGGAATGACATTTACTGGCCGGTAGATATCAATATATGTGAACGACGTTTACTGGCCCGTAGATATCAATATATGTGAACGACGTTTACTGGCCCGTAGATATCAATATATGGTAACGATGTTTACTGGCCAGCAAGAGCGCCATGGAGAAAACTATTACCATGTCTACCCCTGCAAGGGCCCAATGTAGAAAACTATTGCCATTTCTACCCCTACAAGAGCCCCATGTAGAAAACTATTACCATGTCTACCCCTGCAAGGGCCCTATGTAGAAAACTATTGCCATTTCTACCTCTGCAAGGGCCCCATGGAGAAAACTATTCCATGTCTACCCCTGCAAGGGCCCTATGTAGAAAACTATTGCCATTTCTACCCATGCAAGGGCCCCATGGAAAAAACTATTACCATGTCTACCCCTGCAAGGGCCCTATGTAGAAAACTATTGCCATTTTACCCCTGCAAAAACTATTACAATTGCTACCCCTGCAATGGACTCGCATAGAAACTAGTGTAACCCCTCAAAACCGGAACCCCCTAGGCTGGATCCAAGCCGAACAAATTTCATTGACCCTAATTTTGACCTTTTTTGTTCAGTGTAATAAAACCTCTGTAAACCGGAACCCATATTTTCCGAATACTGAACAGATTTTAAAAAAGATACAATCTACATCCGTTATCTCAGTCAGTTATTACAAATCAGTTTACATATAAATGGCTCCGTTTATGTCAAATTCATTTTTTTGTCCTTTCAATATAAATAGGCAGTATTTCACACTTGACATGTGAGTGCCAGTTTGCCGCCGAAGTGTGACTTTCATTTGGCAAATTTACCAGATCAAGAAGTACCGCTGTGCCTGTACAAACAATCGATAAAGAGAGTTGAAGGTGTTCACCGTGACAGTAATTACAATGTGTTCAATACAGGTACACAGTAATCGTTAATTAATCAATAATTGGATAAATGGCTCATCGTAATAGAGTATCAGTTTATAAGTGCACCGTTATTTCACCATTACACATCAGCGATTTCCTTACCACCACTATGAAAACCCCTTTAAATCGAACCTTACTTCCTGGCAGGGCTGTTCAGTTTAGAGGGGTTTCACTGTATTACCATTTCTACCCCTGCAAAGGAACTCGTGTAGAAAACGTACCATTTCTCTCTGCCAGTATAATATTTTGTTTTCAAAAGTTGATAAATATACACACAATACTCTGCAATGTTTCAAATTCTGCGCTGTGTAGCCAGAATTTGTTCCTTCAACAAGTATATGTTTTCACCTATACTGTACCAACTGCTACCCATATATTGCAACATGTAATAACGCATACAATTGCATGTATTTGTGTGTAACCATATACATGTATGTACAATGATCAGGTGTTATTTATGACCACAGTGTACTTGTAATGTATTAGATATTTAAATGGTATTGTATTATGTCCATATTTATTATGTTTGTTTTGAACAATAGATTATTTCATGAAATAAACTTTTCCTGAAAAATGCAGTAATATGTGTATTTATTTTAACCTATGTTGAAATGATGAGACAATGAATTACCATAGATCTGACATTCACCGTAGATGTAGATCTGACATTCCCCGTAGATGTAGATCTGACATTCCCCGTAGATGTAGATCTGACATTCACCGTAGATGTAGATCTGACATTCCCCGTAGATGTAGATCTGACATTCCCCGTAGATGTAGATCTGACATTCACGTAGATGTAGATCTGACATTCACCGTAGATGTAGATCTGACATTCACCGTAGATGTAGATCTGACATTCACCGTAGATGTAGATCTGACATTCACCGTAGATGTAGATCTGACATTGTATATCTGACATTCACCGTAGATGTAGATCTGACATTCACCGTAGATGTAGATCTGACATTCACCGTAGATGTAGATCTGACATTCCCCGTAGATGTAGATCTGACATTCCCCGTAGATGTAGATCTGACATTCCCCGTAGATGTAGATCTGACATTCCCCGTAGATGTAGATCTGACATTCACCGTAGATGTAGATCTGACATTCCCCGTAGATGTAGATCTGACATTCCCCGTAGATGTAGATCTGACATTCACGTAGATGTAGATCTGACATTCACCGTAGATGTAGATCTGACATTCACCGTAGATGTAGATCTGACATTCACCGTAGATGTAGATCTGACATTCACCGTAGATGTAGATCTGACATTGTATATCTGACATTCACCGTAGATGTAGATCTGACATTCACCGTAGATGTAGATCTGACATTCACCGTAGATGTAGATCTGACATTCCCCGTAGATGTAGATCTGACATTCACTGTAGATGTAGATCTGACATTCACTGTAGATGTAGATCTGACATTCCCTGTAGATGTAGATCTGACATTCCCTGTAGATGTAGATCTGACATTCACTGTAAATCTGACATTCCCCATAGATGTAGATCTGACATTCATGCAGTTTCTTGCAATATTTGTGACATACCTTGACCAACTTGCTGACTGGTACTTGTCTAACTTGTTGGCAGGTACTCGACAATCTAGCTGACTGATACTTGTCTAACTTGCTGACTGGTACTTGTCTAACTTGCTGACTGGTACTTGTCTAACTTGCTGACTGGAACTTGACTAACTTGCTGGTTGGTACTTGACTAACTTGCTGGTTGGTACTCGACTAACTTGCTGACTGGTACTTGACTAACTTGCTGGTTGGTACTTGACTACGTAACTTGCTGACTGGTACTTGTCTAACTTGCTGACTGGTACTTGTCTAACTTGCTGACTGGTACTTGTCTAACTAGCTGACTGGTACTTGTCTAACTGGTACTTGACTAACTTGCTGACTGGTACTTGACTAACTTGCTGACTGGTACTTGTCTAACTTGCTGACTGGTACTTGTCTAACTTGCTGGTTGGTACTTGTCTAACTAGCTGACTGGTACTTGTCTAACTTGCTGACGGGTACTTGTCTAACTTGCTGATGGGTACTTGTCTAACTTGCTGACTGGTACTTGACTAACTTGCTGACGGGTACTTGACTAACTAGCTGACGGGTACTTGACTAACTTGCTGACTGGTACTTGACTAACTTGCTGGTTGGTACTCGACTAACTTGCTGACTGGTACTTGACTAACTTGCTGGTTGGTACTTGACTACGTAACTTGCTGACTGGTACTTGTCTAACTTGCTGACTGGTACTTGTCTAACTAGCTGACTGGTACTTGTCTAACTTGCTGACTGGTACTTGACTAACTTGTTGGCAGGTACTCGACAATCTAGCTGACGGGTACTTGACTAACTTGCTGACTGGTACTTGTCTAACTTGCTGGTTGGTACTTGACTAACTTGCTGACTGGTACTTGTCTAACTTGCTGGCTGGTACTTGTCTAACTTGCTGACTGGTACTTGACTAACTTGCTGACTGGTACTTGTCTAACTTGCTGACTGGTACTTGACTAACTTGCTGGTTGGTACTTGACTAACTTGCTGACTGGTACTTGACTAACTTGCTGGTTGGTACTCGACTAACTTGCTGACTGGTACTTGACTAACTTGCTGGTTGGTACTTGACTACGTAACTTGCTGACTGGTACTTGTCTAACTTGCTGACTGGTACTTGTCTAACTAGCTGACTGGTACTTGTCTAACTTGCTGACTGGTACTTGCTGACTGGTACTTGACTAACTTGCTGACTGGTACTTGTCTAACTTGCTGACTGGTACTTGTCTAACTTGCTGGTTGGTACTTGTCTAACTAGCTGACTGGTACTTGTCTAACTTGCTGACGGGTACTTGTCTAACTTGCTGATGGGTACTTGTCTAACTTGCTGACTGGTACTTGACTAACTTGCTGACGGGTACTTGACTAACTAGCTGACGGGTACTTGACTAACTTGCTGGCTGGTACTTGTCTAACTTGCTGACTGGTACTTGACTAACTTGCTGACTGGTACTTGTCTAACTTGCTGACTGGTACTTGACTAACTTGCTGGTTGGTACTTGACTAACTTGCTGACTGGTACTTGACTAACTTGCTGGTTGGTACTTGACTAACTTGCTGACTGGTACTTGACTAACTTGCTGGTTGGTACTTGACTACGTAACTTGCTGACTGGTACTTGTCTAACTTGCTGACTGGTACTTGTCTAACTAGCTGACTGGTACTTGTCTAACTTGCTGACTGGTACTTGACTAACTTGCTGACTGGTACTTGACTAACTTGCTGACTGGTACTTGTCTAACTTGCTGACTGGTACTTGTCTAACTTGCTGGTTGGTACTTGTCTAACTAGCTGACTGGTACTTGTCTAACTTGCTGACGGGTACTTGTCTAACTTGCTGATGGGTACTTGTCTAACTTGCTGACTGGTACTTGACTAACTTGCTGACGGGTACTTGACTAACTAGCTGACGGGTACTTGACTAACTGGCTGACTGATACTTGTCTAACTTTCTGACTGGTACTTGACTAACTTGCTGACGGGTATTTGTCTAACTTGCTGACTGGTACTTGTCTAACTTGCTGACTGGTACTTGTCTAACTTGCTGACGGGTACTTGTCTAACTTGCTGACGGGTACTTGTCTAACTTGCTGACGGGTACTTGTCTAACTTGCTGACGGGTACTTGTCTAACTTGCTGACTGGTACTTGACTAACTTGCTGACGGGTACTTGACTAACTAGCTGACGGGTACTTGACTAACTGGCTGACCGATACTTGTCTAACTTTCTGACTGGTACTTGACTAACTAGCTGACTGGTACTTGACTAACTTGTTGGCAGGTACTCGACAATCTAGCTGACTGATACTTGTCTAACTTGTTGGCTGGTACTTGTCTAACTTGTTGGCAGGTACTCGACAATCTAGCTGACTGGTACTTGTCTAACTTGCTGACTGGTACTTGTCTAACTAGCTGACTGGTACTTGTCTAACTTGCTGACTGATACTTTACTAACTTGCTGACTGGTACTTGTCTAACTAGCTGACTGGTACTTGTCTAACTTGCTGACTGGTACTTGACTAACTTGCTGACTGGTACTTGCTGACTGGTACTTGTCTAACTTGCTGACTGGTACTTGACTAACTTGCTGGTTTGTACTTGACTAACTTGCTGGTTGGTACTTGACTAACTTGCTGGCTGGTACTTGACTAACTTGCTGACTGGTACTTGTCTAACTTGCTGGTTGGTACTTGTCTAACTAGCTGACTGGTACTTGTCTAACTTGCTGACTGGTACTTGACTAACTTGCTGACTGGTACTTGTCTAACTTGCTGACTGGTACTTGTCTAACTTGCTGACTGGTACTTGACTAACTTGCTGACTGGTACTTGTCTAACTTGCTGACTTGTCTAACTTGCTGACTGGTACTTGCTGACTGGTACTTGACTAAATTGCTGACTGGTACTTGTCTAACTTGCTGACTGGTACTTGACTAACTAGCTGACTGGTACTTGTCTAACTTGCTGACTGGTACTTGTCTAACTTGCTGGTTGGTACTTGACTAACTTGCTGACTGGTACTTGTCTAACTTGCTGACTGGTACTTGACTAACTTGCTGACTGGTACTTGACTAACTTGCTGACTGGTACTTGCTGACCGGTACTTGACTAACTTGCTGACTGGTACTTGACTAACTTGCTGGTTGGTACTTGACTAACTTGCTGGTTTGTACTTGACTACATAACTTGCTGACTGGTACTGGACTAACTTGCTGACTGGTACTTGCTAACTGGTACTTGACTAACTTGCTGACTGGTACTTGACTACGTAACTTGCTGACTGGTACTTGACTACGTAACTTGCTGGCTGGTACTTGACTACGTAACTTGCTGGCTGGTACTTGACTAACTTGCTGACTGGTACTTGACTAACTTGCTGATGGGTACTTGTCTAACTTGCTGACTGGTACTTGACTAACTTGCTGACGGGTACTTGACTAACTAGCTGACGGGTACTTGACTAACTGGCTGACTGATACTTGTCTAACTTTCTGACTGGTACTTGACTAACTTGCTGACGGGTATTTGTCTAACTTGCTGACTGGTACTTGTCTAACTTGCTGACTGGTACTTGTCTAACTTGCTGACGGGTACTTGTCTAACTTGCTGACGGGTACTTGTCTAACTTGCTGACGGGTACTTGTCTAACTTGCTGACGGGTACTTGTCTAACTTGCTGACTGGTACTTGACTAACTTGCTGACGGGTACTTGACTAACTAGCTGACGGGTACTTGACTAACTGGCTGACCGATACTTGTCTAACTTTCTGACTGGTACTTGACTAACTAGCTGACTGGTACTTGACTAACTTGTTGGCAGGTACTCGACAATCTAGCTGACTGATACTTGTCTAACTTGTTGGCTGGTACTTGTCTAACTTGTTGGCAGGTACTCGACAATCTAGCTGACTGGTACTTGTCTAACTTGCTGACTGGTACTTGTCTAACTAGCTGACTGGTACTTGTCTAACTTGCTGACTGATACTTTACTAACTTGCTGACTGGTACTTGTCTAACTAGCTGACTGGTACTTGTCTAACTTGCTGACTGGTACTTGACTAACTTGCTGACTGGTACTTGCTGACTGGTACTTGTCTAACTTGCTGACTGGTACTTGACTAACTTGCTGGTTTGTACTTGACTAACTTGCTGGTTGGTACTTGGACTAACTTGCTGGCTGGTACTTGACTAACTTGCTGACTGGTACTTGTCTAACTTGCTGGTTGGTACTTGTCTAACTAGCTGACTGGTACTTGTCTAACTTGCTGACTGGTACTTGACTAACTTGCTGACTGGTACTTGTCTAACTTGCTGACTGGTACTTGTCTAACTTGCTGACTGGTACTTGACTAACTTGCTGACTGGTACTTGTCTAACTTGCTGACTTGTCTAACTTGCTGACTGGTACTTGACTAAATTGCTGACTGGTACTTGTCTAACTTGCTGACTGGTACTTGACTAACTAGCTGACTGGTACTTGTCTAACTTGCTGACTGGTACTTGTCTAACTTGCTGGTTGGTACTTGACTAACTTGCTGACTGGTACTTGTCTAACTTGCTGACTGGTACTTGACTAACTTGCTGACTGGTACTTGACTAACTTGCTGACTGGTACTTGCTGACCGGTACTTGACTAACTTGCTGACTGGTACTTGACTAACTTGCTGGTTGGTACTTGACTAACTTGCTGGTTTGTACTTGACTACATAACTTGCTGACTGGTACTGGACTAACTTGCTGACTGGTACTTGCTAACTGGTACTTGACTAACTTGCTGACTGGTACTTGACTACGTAACTTGCTGACTGTTACTTGACTACGTAACTTGCTGGCTGGTACTTGACTACGTAACTTGCTGGCTGGTACTTGACTAACTTGCTGACTGGTACTTGACTAACTTGCTGACTGGTACTTGTCTAACTTGCTGACTGGTACTTGACTAACTTGCTGACTGGTACTTGACTAACTTGCTGACTGGTACTTGTCTAACTTGCTGACTGGTACTTGACTAACTTGCTGACTGGTACTTGTCTAACTTGCTGACTGGTACTTGACTAACTTGCTGACTGGTACTTGTCTAACTTGCTGACTGGTACTTGTCTAACTTGCTGACTGGTACTTGTCTAACTTGCTGACTGGTACTTGACTAACTTGCTGACTGGTACTTGTCTAACTTGCTGACTGGTACTTGACTAACTTGCTGACTGGTACTTGACTAACTTGCTGACTGGTACTTGTCTAACTTGCTGACTGGTACTTGACTAACTTGCTGACTGGTACTTGTCTAACTTGCTGACTGGTACTTGTCTAACTTGCTGACTGGTACTTGTCTAACTTGCTGACTGGTACTTGTCTAACTTGCTGACTGGTACTTGTCTAACTTGCTGACTGGTACTTGACTAACTTGCTGACTGGTACTTGTCTAACTTGCTGACTGGTACTTGTCTAACTTGCTGACTGGTACTTGTCTAACTTGCTGACTGGTACTTGTCTAACTTGCTGACTGGTACTTGTCTAACTTGCTGACTGGTACTTGTCTAACTTGCTGGTTGGTACTTGTCTAACTAGCTGACTGGTACTTGTCTAACTTGCTGACGGGTACTTGTCTAACTTGCTGATGGGTACTTGTCTAACTTGCTGACTGGTACTTGACTAACTTGCTGACGGGTACTTGACTAACTAGCTGACGGGTACTTGACTAACTGGCTGACTGATACTTGTCTAACTTTCTGACTGGTACTTGACTAACTTGCTGACGGGTATTTGTCTAACTTGCTGACTGGTACTTGTCTAACTTGCTGACTGGTACTTGTCTAACTTGCTGACGGGTACTTGTCTAACTTGCTGACGGGTACTTGTCTAACTTGCTGACGGGTACTTGTCTAACTTGCTGACGGGTACTTGTCTAACTTGCTGACTGGTACTTGACTAACTTGCTGACGGGTACTTGACTAACTAGCTGACGGGTACTTGACTAACTGGCTGACCGATACTTGTCTAACTTTCTGACTGGTACTTGTCTAACTGGCTGACTGGTACTTGTCTAACTGGCTGACTGGTACTTGTCTAACTTGCTGACTGGTACTTGTCTAACTTGCTGACTGGTACTTGTCTAACTTGCTGACTGGTACTTGTCTAACTTGCTGGTTGGTACTTGACTAACTTGCTGACTGGTACTTGTCTAACTTGCTGACTGGTACTTGTCTAACTTGCTGGTTGGTACTTGACTAACTTGCTGACTGGTACTTGTCTAACTTGCTGACTGGTACTTGTCTAACTTGCTGACTGGTACTTGTCTAACTTGCTGGTTGGTACTTGACTAACTTGCTGACTGGTACTTGTCTAACTTGCTGACTGGTACTTGTCTAACTTGCTGGTTGGTACTTGACTAACTTGCTGACTGGTACTTGTCTAACTTGCTGACTGGTACTTGTCTAACTTGCTGACTGGTACTTGACTAACTTGCTGACTGGTACTTGACTAACTTGCTGACTGGTACTTGTCTAACTTGCTGACTGGTACTTGTCTAACTTGCTGGTTGGTACTTGACTAACTTGCTGACTGGTACTTGACTAACTTTCTGACTGGTACTTGACTAACTTGCTGACTGGTACTTGTCGACTGGTACTTGTCTAACTTGCTGGCTGGTACTTGACTAACTTGCTGACTGGTACTTGACTTACTTGCTGGTTGGTACTTGACTAACTTGCTGACTGGTACTTGACTAACTTGCTGACTGGTACTTGACTACGTAACTTGCTGACTGGTACTTGACTAAGTAACTTGCTGACTGGTACCTGGCCGAGACATTATGATCAATAACATTGTGGTCACATCTAGTGGGGTTGAATAAAGAGTATTGAAGACAAATGGACGTGTGTACTGCTATATAGGAGCTCCTTTATATGAAAGGCGACAAAACTAAAAATATATTGTCCTCAATCCAACCTGAGCATCTCCGGAGAAATCTAGAATGGTAGAGGTGATTTAAATATAACACAAGTGCACAACACGCTTTAATGAGGTAAGGGGATCGGTTAGCGACATGTTTAATGAGGTAAGGGGATCGGTTAGCGACATGTTCAATGAGGTAAGGGGATCGGTTAGCGACATGTTCAATGAGGTAAGGGGATCGGTTAGCGACATGTTCAATGAGGTAAGGGGATCGGTTAGCGACATGTTCAATGAGGTAAGGGGATCGCTTAGCGTCATGTTCAATGAGGTAAGGGAATCGGTTAGCGACATGTTCAATGAGGTAAGGGGGTCGGTTAGCGACATGTTCAATGAGGTAAGGGGATCGGTTAACGACATGTTCAATGAGGTAAGGGATCGGTTAGCGACATGTTCAATGAGGTCAGTTACCGACATGTTCAATGGGGTCGGTTAGCAACATGTTCAATGAGGTCGGTTAGCGACATGTTCAATGGGATCGGTTAGCGACATGTTCAATTAGGTAAGGGGGCGGTAGCGACATGTTCAATGAGGTAAGGGGATCAGTTAGCGACATGTTCAATGAGGTAAGGAGATCGGTTAGCGACATGTTCAATGAGGTAAGGGGATCGGTTAGCGATATGTTCAATGATGTAAGGGGATCGGTTAGCGACATGTTCAATGAGATAAGGGGATTGGTTAGCGACATGTTCAATGAGGTAAGGGGGTTAGCGACATGTTCAATGAGGTAAGGGGATTGGTTAGCGACATGTTCAATTAGGTAAGGGGATCGGTTAGCGACATGTTCAATGAGGTAAGGGGATCGGTTAGCGACATGTTCAATTAGGTAAGGGGGTCGGTTAGCGACATGTTCAATGAGGTAAGGGGGCGGTTAGCGACATGTTCAATGAGGTAAGGGGATCGGTTAGCGACATGTTCAATGAGGTAAGGGGATCGGTTAGCGACATGTTCAATGAGGTAAGGGGGTCGGTTAGCGACATGTTCAATGAGGTAAGGGGATCGGTTAGCGACATGTTCAATGAGGTAAGGGATCGGTTAGCGACATGTTCAATGAGGTCGGTTAGCGACATGTTCAATGGGGTCGGTTAGCAACATATTCAATGGGGTCGGTTAGCGACATGTTCAATGAGGTCGGTTAGCGACATGTTCAATGGGATCGGTTAGCGACATGTTCAATTAGGTAAGGGGGTCGGTTAGCGACATGTTCAATGAGAGGTAAGGGGGGTGGTTAGCGACATGTTCAATGAGGTAAGGGGATCAGTTAGCGACATGTTCAATGAGGTAAGGAGATCGGTTAGCGACATGTTCAATGAGGTAAGGGGATCGGTTAGCGATATGTTCAATGATGTAAGGGGATCGGTTAGCGACATGTTCAATGAGATAAGGGGATTGGTTAGCG
>CM026398.1:72432123-72448927 GCA_014843695.1 Archivesica marissinica | reverse complement strand
CTGGTCTGGGAAATAGTCGTAGCACTGTGTCAAAGATCAAGGATACAATGAAAATAAGATAATATTTTGGTTGTTAATATCGTCTCTAATATTAGTGTTCATTTTTCAGAATGAGACTAAGAGTCTCATTTTATATGGTAGTCATTGAAACATAATTGCACAATCATACGTTTGTTATATTTTCTAGTATGACATTATTTTGTTTATGAAGTATGGTAATCTTAAATTATGTTCTTGTTCAATGCGCAACATGTTTCAGGAGTTTTGTTGGACTTGGTTTGTGCATATAATTTGATTTCTAGCTGTGGCTACCTTGATGATGCAGCTCCGGTGGACAGCAGATCCTAGTTTGTTTCTGGTAGCTAATACAGCCACACCGGCAAAGGGATATGTAACCCGACATAGGCTTTCCACTTGGGTATGCCTGACAAGAAATAATTTGCATACGACAAACAGCCAATATTCACAGTTTTATTATCAATATCAGTTTTTATTTATTGAAATAAAAATTTTAATTAATATACATGAGCATATATATATTGCTACATCAATTTCTCCTTTCATGTTTGTTATTCACACATGTGAATTGGGCATGTTATTGTTAGTTCACCTGAATCAAGGACTCAGTGTGAGTTGTTAGTACTGTTAGTGCTGTCCGTTTCTGTTCGTTGCCTTCCATAAACAGTTTACTTTCAACAAGATCATCACTAAAATTACTGGGTGGAATTTCAACGAAAATTACTTCCTCGACATCTCTCAGTTCGGTTGCAACCATTCTATTTGAGTTAACCATCATTTTCTCATGAACCTAAGTATGGATTTCAATCAGAGTTCATCTGTTCATCGCTCACTGTTGTTGAAATTGTTACTGCTTTAAGGATACCATTCTTAATCAGTTGCAATATAGTGTATCTTGTCAGGTGAACAAGTTTTTATATTTATATTGTTCTATTTTCAATGTTTACTGTGATGGCTAGAAGTGCTTAGTGATAATGGATATATACAGTGATGGCATGCATTTTTCATAATTCTGATTTACGGTTTATTAAATATATGGTTTGGTTAAATAATTGTATAATGAGTCTCCTATAATTGTATAATGAGTCTCCTATAATTGTATAATGAGTCTCCTATAATTGTATAATGAGTCTCCTATAATTGTATAATGAGTCTCCTATAATTGTATAATGAGTCTCCTATAATTGTATAATGAGTCTCCTATAATTGTATGAGTCTCCTATAATTGTATAATGAGTCTCCTATAATTGTATGAGTCTCCTATAATTGTATGAGTCTCCTATAATTGTATAATGAGTCTCCTATAATTGTATAATGAGTCTCCTATAATTGTATAATGAGTCTCCTATAATTGTATAATGAGTCTCCTATAGAATCATTATCCTAATTAATATACTACGTTGCCAATTTTCAAATAATAATCTTGTTTACAAACTATCTAATAACCCGTTTTACGTATTTAACCCGTTTAATCCCATATACTGTCCACTGTCGTGACGAGCCATCTCATCAGGATCTTAGAGAGAAAAGTACCCATTTTGATAGATGAACTGGTCCAAATGTAATTTTCATATTAATTTATTGGTCTAAAATTATTTTGCGCCAGTCCATGTCAGTTACTTGGTGTTGAATGGGTTAACCACATATTTCGAGATTGAAGTGATATTAATTGAAGTTTTATGGTTACTTACTGTAGTTTCACTTGGTTTTGAAATGAAGAACATGCAAGTCAACAATCGTAGTACATCCATTCTCATTGCAGTCACTATATTAGTTGAAATTGTCAGGTGCGAAAGGTCCGGAGTTCGAGCCCCACTGGAGCCGTTACGATTGTGCCCTTAGGCAAGGCATTTAAATTCCACGTTGCCTCTTCTCTCTCCCTCGTGGCGATGGATTCCATCAGGAATGAGGTCTCGAGAGTATTTATATAAGTTGAAATAACTTATGTTTCGCAATCGAGCTAAAATAAATTGTATTAACAAAAAATTGAGGTGTTGATAGATGACACGAATATAATTTGACAATAATTGTATAGGTATGTTACAGTAGTAGTAGTAGTAGTAGTAGTAGTAGTAGTAATAATACAAGTTACTGTTAACGTTTTATCTAGAATTTAATTAATCGGGAAATATCTTCACTAAATATTTAGCTAGTACCTTGACATGACATTTATATTGTAAACATATCATATGTTAAGGGCTTTTTAAGTAATACTTCCTTTCTTATCTAGTATGAAGCAGTATTGATGTTGGCCAGTCGCATAGGTGTTCTGTTAAACGTAGTGGGTGGTGTGCAGTCGAAAAGAAAAGTGTCACTTCAGAGGTAACATAGCAAGCAATTTGCAATGAGTAATGTGTGTTAATTTGAATAAATCGTCTTTATTAAGATATTGAAATTATTATACTTTTTCATATAATTTCACCTGAAGACATTGGTATTCTTGTGGAATATTTCGCAAATATTACGTATATGAATATATTAAAGTTATATTACTGTTAAGAAATATGAAATAGCACTCTACAATTATGTGAGTGTCTCATTGTTATGACCACAATTTAATAAAACATGCTACCATGCGAAATTAATTTCTTAGCTAGTGTTATTTGCTACAGAGAAATGGATATACCGAACTTTCAGTACTGAAAGACCTTGGCAATATTGTTTCGATAGCAAGTACAATTACATTATAAGAAGCATTTCAGAAATGTTTATTAGATTTTAAGTTTTCACTCTCACACATGTCATATGTTTCAACGTTTATTTGTTTAAATCCAGACCCATGTGACATACATGTATAAATACCACAATATGGCGACAGCAAATCACTATGTCAATATATCTATGTAAAATTTACAACCAATGGGAATTTAATTGTTAATCATAACATTAAAATACTAGTAAATGACCATAAGGCACATGTATTAGAAACATATTACACAGTTTCGTGGAAATTAATTAACGGGTGTCCACATACTATACATACACATTACTAGTATGCTAAGCGCAGTAGATCATAATGAAGCTCTCAAGTTATCTGATATATCCAGAATATTTGTATCTTTTTTATAAGCATTAACATGTTAATGATAATATAATAAAACACAATTAAACAAACTAGAGTGCACCGGGTATTGTATTCACCCGGTCTACCTCCGACTGTCTCCTCCCCAAGTATAAATGACAGCTGTCTTTAATTGCAGATAATTACATGAAATTTGTTAACTATTATCATTTGTTAATTGAACAAATTTACAAACATATATATTGTTAATTACAATTAAAATTAACACTGAAATATTGTAATCAAACTCAATGATTAAATATCATAAAACATGTTTAGAAATGTTATTATTAATTAATAATTTGCTGGGTATGAGGACTAGTAAAATGACTGTTGATGTATGCATTTTGGAAGTTTTTCATCCAGTATTATGTCTCTAATACTGCCACTTTTCAACATTTCTACTGGGTGGGGCATATGTCCTAGCTGTCATTTCTACTGGAGGGGGGGGGGGTAATGTCCTAGTCAACATGTCTACGGGGGGGCAGATGTCCTACCTTACATTTCACTTGGGGGATGTCCACCTATCCATTTTTTGGACTGGGAGGCAGATATCCGGGGGGGGGCATATGTCCGTATACCGTATTCAGTCTAACCTACACAATATGCTAGTGTTAATTTAACTGTATACAGTGTATCAGGATAAACATCATGCTAGCTCTAAAGTGCATCAAAACTAGAGTGCATAATTATACAGTTCATGGCTAGTTCATGGCATACTAGTGTATACTTATGGTTGTTTTATTTTAGTGTTCCTATCTTGTACTGTACATCATAGTAGGTTGTACACGTATTCATGTTTTTAAACCTCTACTCCGGTGTCATATAGAATATTGACCCCCCTCAAAATAATGACCCGCGGGTCATTATTCAGCCATAGAATATTGACCCCCCTTGCGGAAAAATGACTCCCCTTGCAAATAGCAATATATAGTGGGAAAATATTGAATTTATTATAATTAAATGTTAGTTAGCACTGTTTAAGGCCTAACAACATATATTTTGATTTAACGATGTACAGAATAACATAAATATATTGAATCTGAAAAAGAAGTATGCAGATAATTTGTCTCTTATCAATTTCTAAAGATGATCATGAGGTGGTGGGTGCTGTATAACTAGGAGGTTCACATAATGCATAATATTTACACAGACAAACATAAAACAAAGACAAACATAAAACAAATAATAACAATGACACCCACCCCCTATGTATAGACTACAATTATGAGAGAGGGGTCACTTTTGATGCCATGGAATAATGACCCCCTGGAATGGGTCTCTGTCTGTATCATTGCACTATCCTCCAAAAATCTAAAATGACTTGATTTCTTCAGGAGGCTTCGCTCATATGGGCAACCAGTAGTGACGATAAATAATTGAAAAACACACTCACACTATGGATGCTTCTACAGCAGAAATTGATGTATATTTAACAAATTTAATTAATATGTTATCCACTTATTATAGCAAACTATTCTTATCATGTTTATTCATATTCTCTTAATCTTTCCAGAAAATGTGCACAATTATGTAATATGTTGCTAACAATTGTAATTCTGACTATTGTGGATCATATTAAGCCTTATCTTGTTTGCCACAGGTGTGAAAAGCAATAAAACCTTATTTTTAGGGAACTGCAACCAACAGTGACACTTCCTGTGTTCCCAATACACTGGTTACATGTTTTATATCATTCATAATAAGTAATATTTTAATATTGTATGAGCAAGGACAGACAACATTCTACTTTATAACATGTGACTCCATATCTATTCAGTGCAAGAAACTGTTCCATGCATACATGTAGAATGTGACCCCCATAATGTAGATTATCTGATTGAGGGTAGGTCACTTTTCCATGCCATAGAATAATGACCCCCCTATATGTAGATTATCCGAGTGAAGGCAGGTCAAACTTCCAATGCCATAGAATAATGTCCCCCTATAATTATGTAAACTATATGAGTGAGGGGGTCACTTTTCCATTCCATAGAATAATGACCCCCCTATGTTTACACAGTACGAGTGACGGTGGGTCACTTTTCCATGCCATATAATAATGACCCCCCTGTGTGTAAACTATATGAGTCAGAGGGTCACTTTTCCATGTCATAGAATAATCACCCACATATGTGTAGATTAAATGAGTGGGAGGGGCTCACTATCCATATCATAGGATAATCACAAACATATGTGTAGATTATATGAGTGGGAGGGAGTCACTATCCATATCATAGGATAATCACCCCCCTATGTGTAGATTATATGAGTGGGAGGGGGTAACTATCCATATCAGAGGATAATCACCCCCATATGTGTAGATTATATGAGTGGGAGGGTGTCACTATCTATATCATAGGATAATCACCCCCATATGTGTAGAGTATATGAGTGGGAGGGTGTCACTATCCATATCATAGGATAATCACCCCCATATGTGTATTTTATGAGTGGGAGGGTGTCACTATCCATATCATAGGATAATCACCCCATATGTGTAGAGTTATATGAGTGGGAGGGTGTCACTATCCATATCATAGGATAATCACCCCCATATGTGTAGATTATATGAGTGGGAGGGTGTCACTATCCATATCATAGGATAATCACCTACATATGTGTAGATTATATGAGTGGGAGGGTCACTATCCATATCATAGGATAATCACCCCCATATGTTTAGATTATATGAGTGGGAGGGTGTCACTATCCATATCATATGATAATCACCCCCATATGTGTAGATTATATGAGTGGGAGGGTGTCACTATCCATATCATAGGATAATCACCAACATATGTGTAGATTATATGAGTGGGAGGGTGTCACTATCCATATCATAGAATAATCACCCCCATATGAATAAATTATATGAGTGGGAGGGGGTCACTATTTATATCATAGAATAGTTTTGCAATGCTCAATGACGAAATCTGCAGACTAATTGGCATCGACCATCGCAGGACAAGTGCATATCACCCCCAAAACAAATGGTTTAATGGAAAGGGTTAATCAAACACTTGTCCATACATTGGTAAAATATACCAATAATGAGCAAAATAATTGGGACGACTTCATCCATCCCGCTTTACTGGCTGATCGATATGGCATGGAAAAGTGACCCCCCTCACTCATATAGTTAATATACTGGGGGGGGGGTCATTATTCTATGGCATGGACAAGTGACCCCCTTCACTCATATAGTTAATATACAGGGGTCATTATTCTATGGCATGGAAAAATGACCCCCCTCACTAATATAGTTAATATACAGGGGGGGTCATTATTCTATGGCATGGAAAAGTGACCCTCCCCCTCTCTCATATAGTTTACATACATACAGGTGGTCATTATTCTACGGCATGGAAACAGTGACCACTCTTACTGTGTAAACATAGGGGGTCATTATTCTATGGCATGGAAAAGTTTCTTGCATTGGGAGGCACACGTTATAAAACATAATGGTATCTGTCATTGCTCATACAGTAATAAAATATTATGTACTATGAATGATATAAAACATGTAACACAGGAAGTGTCACAGTTGATTGCAGTGCTCCAACAATAAGGTTTTATTGCTTTATTATGGCGATTATCACACCAGTTAGAATTATAATGGTTAACAGCATATTATATATTTTCTGGAAAGTTTAAGAGAACATGCATGAATATGATAAGAATGGTTAGTACTGTGCTATTTTATGGTATTTATTTTGAGCTGCATGGTTTCAAATACCAATTAAGTTGAGTGTATGTCTTTTTTCATACATAAATTCAATATAATTGTATTGATAATTGTTAATTTTATAGCTTATGCAATTATTAATAAAATATATTGATAACATTGTTTGTGTAGGCTTTGGGGATGAGGGGGTCATTATTCTATAAGGGGGGTCATTATTCTATAATAGAATATGGACCCGCGGGTCACTTTTTCCTATAGAATAATGACCCGCGGGTCATTATTTTGGCGGGTCAATATTCTATATGACACCGGAACCCACTCTAAATCGGAGTTTTTATCCAGTCCGGAAGAAGTCCGGAATAGACGTTATGAGTCAGTGTACATTAGAAGCTAGTTTGTTCCTGTATGATAATATGACACAGTGTTAGTATATTGTTTAACAAATTCACTAACTTAAAGTTAACTGTATTTGTTCTTTTTTCCAGAAATCCCACTATCTTGAAGAGGTTACATATTCCGGATGGAGTGGTGAAAAAGAATGTCTTTGAAATATGATTCCAACTGTATGAGTAGTTAATCTAGTGAGATGTTTAAACAATGTTATAAACTGCAAATTGATTAAACATTTGATTGATCCAGGTGAAAAACTACTCTACATTACTTAGAGTTGAGAGACTTGCTATTTACTGATGAATAACTATTAATGTATTAACCTAAGGTATGTCGGAAATCGATGCATGTGACAGAAAGAGAGACATATTTCTGTGCCATAGCAACATTCTCTAATGTAGTTCACATACTATGTTTTGTACAGAAACATGTATTAGCTTATTTAAAACTGAAGATATACTGAACAATAGCTTGTTGTTGTTTATGTGTTCACATCACCCAGTTTGCTAGCTATCCATTGACTAAGTGTAGTGTCCACCCAGGCCAAGATGGAGAGGCATTCTTGGTGTCACTTTGCAGCTATGATACCAGGCTACATAAGTATACCCGGTCTTGTGGGGTCACATCGCCTACTTTGCTCGCTATACAGTACCAAAGAGGCCCGGAACCGTAATTCTGTGGTTTTCGAAGGGGTGGTCCTAAGTTGACTAAGTGTAGGGTCCACCCAGGCCAAGATGGAGAGGCATACTTGGTGTCACATTGCAGCTATGATACCAGGCTACATACGTATACCCGGTCTTGTGGGGTCACATCGCCTACTTTGCTCGCTATTCAGTACCAAAGAGGCCCGGAACCGTAATTATGTGGTTTTCGAAGGGGTGGCCGTCAGTTGACTAAGTGTAGGGTCCACCCAGGCCAAGATGGAGAGGCATACTTGGTGTCACTTAGCAGCTATGATACCAGGCTAAATAGGTATACCGGTCTTATGGGGTAACTTATTGCAAAAGTTAATAAATCTCTAAATCACTTGCTTAATGACGGCTGGCTGAAGTGAAAGAATTACATACGCACCGTTAAATTACACCGTTTTACAAGACGGGCGATAACTCTTCACATTTCCGGTTCTTATAGTATGCTTATCCACCAGAAGGCACGGTAGTTTAGTTTACTCTCATATTTTATTGTATATTATGCATAGACCTACTTAAATACAATCACAATCATACTAGTATTACATACATACACAAAATGGGTTGGACCACAAGTTATAACACTAATAGATTCGGTCATCCACACATAGGCCTACTGTAATTATGGGGCTAATAAATGTCTCTCACCCGTTGAGGCCAGACCACGACGTGTACCCTAAATGTCTTAATGGTTGTAGGCTATGGGGGTAAATTCTGATGTCTTAATTGGTGTGTATCTGAATTATATACATACCAAGGGACACAACAATGCTGCTTCAGCAACACTGTTAGTACATGAGTTACTGTTACTGCGCTATATAATAAGCATGTCCCATTGTTATAGTATGCATTGTATTGAATACTGTCGTTGTACTTGTATCATGTAGATTAAACTGTAGTAAACTATCAAAGCGTTATTCGTATTGGGTCTCGAACCCTTACTTGGATATACTGACAAGTCAATGACATAACATTAATGTCTAAATTTTGTGAATATTGAATTCAACTTATAATATCAAGCTATTATTGGTGGAGGAAGACTCCGGATTTCCCTTTGAACAGGCATGGGCTGAAACACGCATAGAACAACCCGACCGTTCGCAAGCCAATGAATAGCTGCCTCACATGAAAGAATTCCGACACTTCAGTGGGATTCAAGCCTACAGTGATGATGGGGCAGTGAATTGAAGTCAACGACCTGTACCAATCGGCGACGGAGGGCCCTAAATGCAGCTGTCAGACTAAAGAAACAGTTATATACGAACTAATCTAATCGAAATACGACGAATCCTACTGTATTTATAGCGCAAGGCAGGTAAAAGAGACCAAAACAGAAACTGGTTGTTTATCTTATAAAACCACTGAAATAGTGTATTGTACTAATAATCAATTGACAAGTCGCCAAGTGCATTAAAGCTTCGCCTTATAAGATCACGTAGCACAGTAACAGAAACCTCCGACAAAAAACTATGTAAGTGTTATTATATATAGAACATTATTATATACTTGTCAGTCAGCCAGTCAGTCAGTTGGTTTTCTATAACAATAGTACCATTTCCATATAGTGTCCGCGTGTATATAGGCCACGGACATGATTAAATTATGACAATTTGTGGAACTACCAACACATTTATTGAGATTGTTGTTCATTCCGCAACATGTCCGGCAGTTACAATATGATCGTCTAGGTCGCCGTAGGGTCCGGTTATACCTCCACCACTTATGTAGAACAGTGATGCTGGAGAGTATGTATGTATGTATGTATGTATGTATGTATGTATGCATCATGCATGCATGCATGCATGCATGCTGCATGCATGCTGCATGTATGTATGTATGTATGTATGTATGTATGTATGTATGTATTTATGTATGTATGTATGTATGTATGTATGTATGTAGGTATGTATGTATGTATGTATGTTGTATGTATGTATGTATGTATGTATGTATGTATGTATGTATTATGGTGTTATGTATGTATGTATGTATGTATGTATGTATGTATGTAGTATGTATGTATGTTGTATGTATGTACTGTATGTATGTATGTATGTATTATGTATGTATGTATGTTGTATGTATGTATGTATGTATGTTCCTTTAATGTCAAACCCCTCGCGGGACTTATACATGTTTTCCTGGGCAGACTTAGCCGACCTAAGCGATTAACCAGTACTAAGCAATGTGTGTGAGGTGCCTTGCTCATGACACTACATACGTGGCCTGACCGAGTATCGAACCCGGGACCGTTCGATTCCAAACCCGACGCTCTACCACTGGACCACTGGACCACTGGCCCTATGCAACCAGAATAATATGCTGCCACGATAATCACCAGGGTCGGGGTGTGTACGCTGTCATGAGTTCAGCTGAGGAATAAGTGTAAGTGTGTTTTACGTTTATTTATCGTCGCTACCGGTTCCCCCATATGAGCGACGCCTCCTGAAGAGATTAGTCATCTTAGATAGGTGGAGGATAGTGCAATGATACAGACAGAGACCCATTCCATAGTCCCCCTGGTTCTTTTACGTGCAGTGTGTACAGCACTGACACGAATCCTCGGTTTAAAGTACAATATGAAAGACTGTTCATTTTATTAGGATCAGACGGTCCAGTGTGTTAACCACTGGACTACAGATCCGTCTGAATAAGTGCAAGTAGAATAATATGCAGTATATAGAGATTAATATTGCCGGTGTAATGTTTATTTGTGACCCCATCGGAAAGTGACCCCCGGTCATTATTCGCTGTAAACAAATGACTCCCCTCTGTAAAATATAGAGCCCCTCGTAAATGTTTGACTTCCATCGTAGGAGAGTGACCCCCCCCCCACTGCAAAGTCATAACTTGACATTCTTTAAGTTCATTGGTGATCACATATTCAATTGTATGACCACCCTTGGTCAGCTGCATGTAGTCAGTGGCGTAGCTACCGTTAGGCCATTAGTTTAAACATATTTTATTTTATCAATATTTACATCATGTTGTAACATTAATATACAAGAACAAATGGATTAAATCGGAAGCTAGTAGCTTATTTAGGCCTGGGCACATCATTTCCACAAGCATAGTACGTGAAATGAATTAATGTTGTCTCCCAAAACGCACCACAGACGTTATATGACCTAAATAGTTTCAGGGAGACCATGTCCCCGGATCCCCCTAACCTTTTCAGCCTGCACATCGGAATGACTCTAGCTACGCCCATGGCAGTTATCTGTCCCTGCATTAAATGTGATTTGTGGGTAATTCTGTGCTAAAATATGATCAGGGCAGGGCCCGAGGACCGCGTAGGGTACGGTACCCTAGTACATAAATAGTCATAGACTGCGGGGAAAGGCATTGTGGGGTACAGCGACAATATAATAATCTGGTTGTACCCAGGACAGTGCATAAATAGGCTGCGGAAGGGCTTGATATGGTACATCAGTATTAAAATAGGATGTGGGAAGGGCCTATTGGCTACCCTAGTGCTTTAATAGGCTAGCAATGGTGTGTGTGTGTGTTGGGGGGGGGGGGGGGGGGTATTCTGTACATAAATTGTTGGGGAAGGACCTGGTGGTGGCTACTCTAGTACTTAAAAGACAACAAAGGACGGTCCTGGTAGGTAACCAATGCTTCAGTAGGGTGAATGAAGGACCTGATGCGGTACCACAGAGCTTTGTTAGGCTGATGGGTATCCTAGTGGCTATGGAATGGTTTGGTCAAATGGTTAAATAGGCTGGTGAATGGTTTGGTGTGGAAGGGCTTTGTGTGGTACCCCAATATTTAAATAGACTAGGGAATGGCATGGTGGGATACCGCATAACTTGAGTAGACTACGGACGGGCCTGCTGGGGTAACACATAGCCTAAATTGACTAGGAATGGGTAACCCAGTATTTAAATAGGATGGAGAAGGACCTGGTGGAATACTCCAGGGCTTCAATTGGCTAAAAAGGTCCTGATGGAGTTCCCCCAGTGCTTTAATAGGCTGACAATTGTCCTGGTAGGTGCTTAAATAAGCTGGGGGAAGGGCCTGATACGTTACCCCAGTGCTTTGTTAGGCTGACAATGGTCTGGTGTGGTACACAATACTTAAACATGCTGGGTCCTGTTACGGTACTAAACGCTTACATATGCCGTAGGAATGGTCTGGTGCTAAAATAGACAGTACTTAATGCTAATAGTGCTCGTGAAGGGCCTGGTAAGTAGATGGATCTGTATTCAAGTGGTAACACACTGGACTTGTAATTCAGGGATCGCAGGTTCGATCCCCCGTCTGACACTAATACAATTAACAATCTTTTAAATGAGACTTTAAACCGAGGTCTCGTATCGGTGATTTACACCGTGCACGTAAAAGAACCGGTAGAGAATCTGGAATGGGTAGCCGGTAGCGACGATAAATAAACCTATAACGTAAAACACACGCACGCACGCACGCACGCACGCACGCACGCACGCACGCACGCACGCACGCACGCACGCACGCACGCATCATTAATGTCACTACATACGTGGCCTTACCGAGTATCGAACCCGGGACCGTTCGATTCCAAATCCGACGCTCTACCACTGGACACGGATGATTATGGCACTGTATGAGGTATTTGTAGAGTTGTCATTACTATCTTATATTTATGCTTTTAACTACTCATCCTTTTCACTTCTTTGCAATTTGACGCACAACATAGGGGGTGAAATTGGAGGAAGACAGATATCAACAGCAGTGTCTGACCTAAATCTGGGTGGTAGTGGAGGTAGAAATAGCTCAATATTCAAGGGAGAGCACTGTTAGGCCATCACGAAAGCACATTGGTTTATATTTATTTTATCATGTTTATGTTATTTTCCATGCATATTATGAATATGTATGTTATGTACTGTTAACCATATATTTATCTTCCTCTAATGGCAAACCGCTCGCGGGGATGTAGACATGTTGCGCGTCAAAAACCGCAAAGAAGTTAAAAGTATGAAAGTAATGAAAAATAAGTTGTGGTATCGTCAACATCCCTGATATCGGCCGGCGCCTATTTTCGGCCTTTGTTTATTCATGTGATTTATGTTACATTCGGAACGCACATGACGTCCTTTCTATTTAAAACGCTGCTTTGGTACTTATGGAGTTCACATATTACTTATCAAAGAGCAAACTGCGCGTAAAGCTGATACATTTTTTCAATATAAAGAAATAATTATGTGTTTGTTTTTGTAAAATGAGAAATTTCATCGTCTGCTGAGGAAGGTCACATGATAGTTATGCGACAATGTCATAATGCGCATTTTACAGGTCAATTCAAATATAGTGTTCCTCTTACAGCTTTTTAACATTTTTACTTCAAAAATACTATTGTCCAAGCTATTTACGCTAATTCAGTTTCATCCATTTTTTTCAAATCTAATCTAGTGTCTCTATTCACCAAATGCACTGACAAATACATATCAGGCTGTTAGAGACATGGGTTTGCCAGTAGAGACATGGGTTTGCCAGTAAAAATCGGCAGCAAGACAGTATAGTGTGCCACTCTCCACATTAAGTGACATTTCTCTCCATGTCACAACATACCTCATATTGAAGAGTAATCATAATTTGTTTGGTGTTAAATTCCTCTGTTTCAAGTAACAATTATTACTATGTTAATTAGCTTTTTGGAACTTAACTGTAATCAACATTTCTGTTACATGAATTTTGAAGGTCAGTCGATATCACCAGCGAGTGAAAGTGTATATTTTATTTTGAACATTTGTTATGCAATCTCAGTTTAGACAATTGCATTAAATGCCAAAATGACCACTTTACTTAGTAATATTATTTCACCTGCTGTAAAACAGACTGACAAGAAGCCATTAGCCATATAGTCCAATTAGCGCAGTGGTTAGCGTGCTCGCTTCTCACCAATGCAACCTGGGTTCGATCCTCGGACCGGGAAGTATGCGAGTTGGTATGATGGTCGCCAGATCGGACAGGTGGGTTTTCTCCGGGTACTCCGGTTTCCTCCCACACGAATGACCACATTTACGCTTTCATCCGAGCCAACGAGAGTGATTAATATAAGTTGTTAATAAAACTTGCTTCGCAATCCTTGTAAAATAAATAAAGATTAAAAAACAAAAATGAGTTATAATTTCCAACCTTACATGTAGTTGTCAGCAAGTTAAGTTTTGTTTCATACAATGTACCTGCCAGCTAATCTCTAAATCCTGAACAGGACTTAATTAGACTACACCCTACTGATTATTGACTTCGAATATACAAATGTATTGTTGTTTGTTAATCTCGTATTGTTGTTTGTTAATCTCTACTGTATGTTTAGGATAACTTGACAGTGACGTACAAGGGCTATCTATACCTATCAGTACAGGTAATTCAGGTAAATTTACAGTTATCGATAATGTATTTTTAATTTTTAATCCGAAACACCGCTTACTGATTTTTAAGCCGATTTACCTGTCCTGTGTTGTGGACATAGCCAACGGGAGTAAATATTGAGTGACGTAACTGTCAAGTTATCCTAAACGTTCTATATCAATGCATTTTAGAAGTATATATATTCAAGTTTATCAGACTTTATCCATAATTTTCTTCAGGAAGTATATTCTGTACATTGGTGGATAGTGTTGCGTATCAGTGATTTACCGGGTACTGTGAAATAGGTGTTGAATTAATGAACCTACAGGTTATTAGTGGACTACAGCAAGAGGCAGCGTGGCACCAAGCACCATGTGGAAACAATACCATCCATTGAGGCGGGCAGTATGTTCCACAGACAGGCTGTACTTTCTGAGGTGTTTGCATAAATACTTCAGTTCACCTGTCAGAACATCAGTAACCTGCCCAACAATTCTAAGGAATCTAAAGAACATGCCAAAATATACTAGCAGTATGTACTTACGTTGCAGATATAATAATTGCAGTATTCCACTAACGTTACAAGTTGGTGGTTCTCTCTGTAACATTGTGAGCAAGAGAGGATATGTGACACTTCTAAGCAGACCATGCCCGAGTTCTGCTTTGCTGGAATGTCAAAGGCGAGGTCATGCTACAGTAACAAGAACAGATCGAACTTCGAAGGTTCCTCTGGCAAAATCTGCACCACTACGACGCAGAAAGAAACAGTCGTTGATAGAGACAGATGTAAGCAGACATAGATTGTAATACAATATTGGGTACTATTACTTACTCAGGGCTCATTCTAGAGGGTGACATGGGATAAATAGTCGCCCTAAGGACCATGCCATCGCCCCCCAACACCCACTAGTGGTCCCACTTCTCACTAAAAAAAAATTGTAAGGATTTTGTCCAGTAAGATACACTGGCCCATTATATAGCACTCCTTGTATTCAAATGTATTTAAAGCGACATTACATCTAAAAAACAACTAAAATGCATTTTTTGACGTATAAAAGCGTTGCTACTACAAATTCTTGCGAATACATTCGAACACTAACATTGAATCAATAAAGTATTTTTTGTGATCTACACACTTTCAAAATTGAAAGTAGGATTTCATATAACGATCATCCACGCTCCTGAATTGACGTTTGTTTGTCATCGGAGTCAAAACTAAATGCAAGATCATGTCGTTTAAAGATAATTTAACTAAGACTAGTCTACAAATAAATATGCATAGGCACACATGTGAGATATTAAATCTGTACCATAAATCGTGTTATTCAAGATACACGAGTTGCATTACGCATGAATGTCGACCCTATTTACATAATTTTGTTATGTCAACAAACCGCGTATACGACATTTGTTTATTAGTTGAAATACTCAGTATTTGAGGCAAATATTTGGAAAAGAATTATACCATATAATAGGAAAATACATTCTGTAGATATTTGCGTTTTCACTGATGTAGTGTCGCTTTAATGGTCATACTGAGTATTTTAACCCTATTTTGCAGAAATTTATTAAAGAACACAATTGAAGGATGCAATCACGTGTAATCTCATTTCTCCAAAAAAAAATCTAGAATGTGCCCTGCTTATTCTACTCACCTATAAGACAAGTTGCTTACCACAAGATTATTCCCTCAAAGTGGCATTATAAGCTTAAAGCAGGGTTCATTCTAGGTCAGAATTTTTGGGAGAAGTGAGAAAGCGCGTGATCGCTTCCTCAAATGGTGTTCTTTAAGAATGATCCATAATAAGTGAGTATTAGTAATATACTCTTTTTTATAATATGTTAAATTGTATCCATTATTATGTTTCAGAAAGCACTCTTGACACTGATATTAACTTGCACTGGCCAAACATGCGATTTATACTTGTGTCTGGTGTCCATATTATCAACCCTTCTTAAGCCTTTGCCTGCTGATTAAATAAAATCACATTTGCAAACAACATAGATCCAGATCAGCCACGGCATAACGCCGTATCTGGTCAGGATCTAAGTTGTTTGCTAATCAGCCCCACTATCAGAATAGCAAACAGTATAGAGCCTGATCACATTCTGTGCCGTCTGATCTGGCTCTATGCTGTTTACAAAAGTGATTTTATCTGCTGATAGCGTGTAAAGCGTTAACCCACAGATTTCAGGAGATGAGTAGGAGGGTCGTCTTATATGTGAGATCGCCTTATAAGCGAGTATGTGTTGTACATGTACGATTAAAGTAGTTCATATAAGTAAATTGTAATGCACATTGGCAGCATAGATACACGCTCATATAGGCTGTTTTTAGCAATTAATATCTAAAAATGTATTTTGCAAAGGAAGATTACCTATTCGGTACGTCTGCCTCCGTGGTTGAGCGGTTACGGTCACTGACTTGTATACCACTGTAACCTATCATCACTGATGGTCACGTGTTCGAGCCCCGCTCAGGCCGTGTCTCATTTATATGACAAAGTTGGCAGTTTCTTACGGAGGTTGGTGTACCCAAGTACTAGTTAACCTCTGGAGCCTGTCCAAGAAATGTGTTGTTATGTAAACTGCACACCCAAGATATAGCCCAAAAATGGTGCT
>CM026398.1:72394394-72430102 GCA_014843695.1 Archivesica marissinica | reverse complement strand
GCAATCTTACAGTAGTAAACACAGATATCCACTATATCTTCATTGTGCAATCTTACAGTAGTAAACACAGATATCCACTATATCTTCATTGTGCAATCTTACAGTAGTAAACACAGATATCCACTATATCTTCATTGTGCAATCTTACAGTAGTAAACACAGATATCCACTATATCTTCATTGTGCAATCTTACAGTAGTAAACACAGATATCCACTATATCTTCATTGTGCAATCTTACAGTAGTAAACACAGATATCCACTATATCTTCATTGTGCAATCTTACAGTAGTAAACACAGATATCCACTATATCTTCATTGTGCAATCTTACAGTAGTAAACACAGATATCCACTATATCTTCATTGTGCAATCTTACAGTAGTAAACCAGATATCCACTATATCTTCATTGTGCATCTTACAGTAGTAAACACAGATATCCACTATATCTTCATTGTGCAATCTTACAGTAGTAAACACAGATATCCACTATATCTTCATTGTGCAATCTTACAGTAGTAAACACAGATATCCACTATATCTTCATTGTGCAATCTTACAGTAGTAAACACAGATATCCACTATATCTTCATTGTGCAATCTTACAGTAGTAAACACAGATATCCACTATATCTTCATTGTGCAATCTTACAGTAGTAAACACAGATATCCACTATATCTTCATTGTGCAATCTTACAGTAGTAAACACAGATATCCACTATATCTTCATTGTGCAATCTTACAGTAGTAAACACAGATATCCACTATATCTTCATTGTGCAATCTTACAGTAGTAAACACAGATATCCACTATATCTTCATTGTGCAATCTTACAGTAGTAAACACAGATATCCACTATATCTTCATTGTGCAATCTTACAGTAGTAAACACAGATATCCACTATATCTTCATTGTGCAATCTTACAGTAGTAAACACAGATATCCACTATATCTTCATTGTGCAATCTTACAGTAGTAAACACAGATATCCACTATATCTTCATTGTGCAATCTTACAGTAGTAAACACAGATATCCACTATATCTTCATTTTTCAACAGACTTTCAGTTTGGGACATATTTGGATTATAGCTTAACCCATATCATTCTGGATGCCGCTCAAACAGTATTTGCAAAGAACATAGAGCCAGATCAACCGCCATGGAACATGTCGTCTGATTAGGCTCTATGCTGATTGCTATTCAGATGATCTTGCTAAGACACTTGGCTATGTAGCAAACAACATAGATCCTGATCAGCATGCAGCATCACATCTGGATCTATGTTGTTTGCAAAAGCCTTTAAATGTATCCAGAATGAAATGGCTTAAACAATCCTCTATTTCACTGTTTTTGTGGTTAACTTGTAGTCTATACAAAGTACCTTTCTGTCAGTTACGTTTCTGTCAGTTACATTTCTAACCGTGGATTGCAGGTAGATGATATTAAGCCTATCAGCAGACTACCTTGTGTGGAACAGCTTCTGTTGCTTGGTAACCCCGTAACCATCACCCTTGACTACAGGACAAAGACACTCGCTCTATTTGGTGACAGAGTCAGTGAGGTACATTAGGAAAGTTTATAAATTATACAGTTTTCCATAAAATCCATAGGGGTCAGAGATTTATTTATTTGTGTGTGATTCAATAGACTACATTATGTTTTTCCGTATAACATATACATGTATAAACAAAAACAATACAGTTTCTATTCTAAATCTACATAATAATTACCCCTCCCCACCTCCGCCGCCCTCTCTCTCCCAGGGTTGTCTGCTTTGTCTCCCCAGGGTTGTCCGTCTTGTCTCCCCTAGGGTTGTCTCCCCCAGGGTTGTCCGCTTTGTCTCCCCCAGGGTTGTCTGCCTTGTCTCCCCCAGGGTTGTCTCCCCAGGGTTGTCCGTCTTGTCTCCCCTAGGGTAGTCCACCTTGTCTCCCCCAGGGTTGTCTGCCTTGTCTCCCCTAGGGTTGTGCGCCTTGTCTCCCCCAGGGTTGTCCATCTTGTCTCCCCCAGGGTTGTCCGCCTTGTCTCCCCTAGGGTTGTGCGCCTTGTCTCCCCAGGTTGTCTGCCTTCTCTCCCCCAGGGTTGTCTCCCCTAGGGTTGTCTCCCCCAGGGTTGTCTGCCTTGTCTCCCCCAGGGTTGTCTGCCTTGTCTCCCCCAGGTTGTCTCCCCCAGTCTCCCCAGGGTTGTCTGCCTTGTCTCCCCCACGGTTGTCTGCCTTGTCTCCCCCAGGGTTTTCTGCCTTGTCTCCCCCAGGGTTGTCTGCCTTCTCCCCCAGGGTTGTCCACCTTGTCTCCCCCAGGGTTGTCCGCCTTGTCTCCCCCAGGCTTGTCTCCCCCAGGCTTGTCTGCCTTGTCTCCCCCAGGGTTGTCTGCCTTGTCTCCCCCAGGGTTGTCTGCCATGTTAATTTGATGAACCCTGAGTCGAACACCATTGCATGTAACACCCTTGCATGGAACACCATTGCATGGAACACCCTTGCATGGAACACCCTTGCATGGAACACCCTTGCATGGAACACCCTTGCATGCATGGAACACCCTTGCATGGAACACCCTTGCATGGAACACCCTTGCATGGAACACCCTTGCATGGAACACCCTTGCATGCATGGAACACCCTTGCATGCATGGAACACCCTTGCATGCATGGAACACCCTTGCATGCATGGAACACCCTTGCATGCATGGAACACCCTTGCATGGAACACTTGCATGCATGGAACACCCTTGCATGGAACACCCTTGCATGTTAGCGCTGGGAACCAGAGCCATTAATTTGATTTTTATTTCAGATATGTCTGGATAAGGAAGTGAGTAACCAGCAGGAATTGGACACAGTAAAGGTGTTGCAAGCCATACAGAAATCCAAGGATAAAGCTAAAGAAATCAGCATTAAAAAGGTGCTAGTTTGCTTGTATATTTACAGTCTTGACAGGTCGTCAATAATGAGGCTTTGCAATTGTTTATGAAACCCTTGAGTGGAACACCCTTGCATGTTAGTGTGGGGCACCCTTGCATGTTAGTGTGGGGCACCCTTGCATGTTAGTGTGGGGCACCCTTGCATGTTAGTGTGGGGCACCCTTGCATGTTAGTGTGGGGCACCCTTGCATGTTAGTGTGGGGCACCCTTGCATGTTAGTGTGGGGCACCCTTGCATGTTAGTGTGGGGCACCCTTGCATGTTAGTGTGGGGCACCCTTGCATGTTAGTGTGGGGCACCCTTGCATGTTAGTGTGGGGCACCCTTGCATGTTAGTGTGGGGCACCCTTGCATGTTAGTGTGGGGCACCCTTGCATGTTAGTGTGGGGCACCCTTGCATGTTAGTGTGGGGCACCCTTGCATGTTAGTGTGGGGCACCCTTGCATGTTAGTGTGGGGCACCCTTGCATGTTAGTGTGGGGCACCCTTGCATGTTAGTGTGGGGCACCCTTGCATGTTAGTGTGGGGCACCCTTGCATGTTAGTGTGGGGCACCCTTGCATGTTAGTGTGGGGCACCCTTGCATGTTAGTGTGGGGCACCCTTGCATGTTAGTGTGGGGCACCCTTGCATGTTAGTGTGGGGCACCCTTGCATGTTAGTGTGGGGCACCCTTGCATGTTAGTGTGGGGCACCCTTGCATGTTAGTGTGGGACACCCTTGCATGTTAGTGTGGGGCACCCTTGCATGTTAGTGTGGGGCACCCTTGCATGTTAGTGTGGGCACCCTTGCATGTTAGTGTGGGGCACCCTTGCATGTTAGTGTGGGGCACCCTTGCATGTTAGTGTGGGGCACCCTTGCATGTTAGTGTGGGGCACCCTTGCATGTTAGTGTGGGGCACCCTTGCATGTTAGTGTGGGGCACCCTTGCATGTTAGTGTGGGGCACCCTTGCATGTTAGTGTGGGGCACCCTTGCATGTTAGTGTGGAACACCCTTGCATGTTAGTGTGGGGCACCCTTGCATGTTAGTGTGGGGCACCCTTGCATGTTAGTGTGGGGCACCCTTGCATGTTAGTGTGGGGCACCCTTGCATGTTAGTGTGGGGCACCCTTGCATGTAGTGTGGGGCACCTTGCATGTTAGTGTGGGTTGTGTTGTGTGGTTGTGTTAGTGTGGGGCACCCTTGCATGTTAGTGTGGGGCACCCTTGCATGTTAGTGTGGGCACCCTTGCATGTTAGTGTGGGCACCCTTGCATGTTAGTGTGGGGCACCCTTGCATGTTAGTGTGGGGCACCCTTGCATGTTAGTGTGGGGCACCCTTGCATGTTAGTGTGGGGCACCCTTGCATGTTAGTGTGGGGCACCCTTGCATGTTAGTGTGGGGCACCCTTGCATGTTAGTGTGGAACACCCTTGCATGTTAGTGTGGGCACCCTTGCATGTTAGTGTGGGCACCCTTGCATGTTAGTGTGGGGCACCCTTGCATGTTAGTGTGGGGCACCCTTGCATGTTAGTGTGGGGCACCCTTGCATGTTAGTGTGGGGCACCCTTGCATGTTAGTGTGGGGCACCCTTGCATGTTAGTGTGGGGCACCCTTGCATGTTAGTGTGGAACACCCTTGCATGTTAGTGTGGGGCACCCTTGCATGTTAGTGTGGGGCACCCTTGCATGTTAGTGTGGGGCACCCTTGCATGTTAGTGTGGGGCACCCTTGCATGTTAGTGTGGGGCACCCTTGCATGTTAGTGTGGGGCACCCTTGCATGTTAGTGTGGGGCACCCTTGCATGTTAGTGTGGAACACCCTTGCATGTTAGTGTGGGGCACCCTTGCATGTTAGTGTGGGGCACCCTTGCATGTTAGTGTGGGGCACCCTTGCATGTTAGTGTGGGGCACCCTTGCATGTTAGTGTGGGGCACCCTTGCATGTTAGTGTGGGGCACCCTTGCATGTTAGTGTGGCCTTGCATGTTAGTGTGGACCCTTGCATGTTAGTGTGGGGCACCCTTGCATGTTAGTGTGGGGCACCCTTGCATGTTAGTGTGGGGCACCCTTGCATGTTAGTGTGGGGCACCCTTGCATGTTAGTGTGGGGCACCCTTGCATGTTAGTGTGGGGCACCCTTGCATGGAACACCCTTGCATGGAACACCCTTGCATGTTAGTGTGGGGCACCCTTGCATGTTAGTGTGGGGCACCCTTGCATGTTAGTGTGGGGCACCCTTGCATGGAACACCCTTGCATGGAACACCCTTGCATGTTAGTGTGGGGCACCCTTGCATGTTAGTGTGGGGCACCAGCGTTTAGCCGTAGCCCTTCTGAAAGCCACATGCTGCAACTAATGATCACAATCCGCCTCCGTGGTCGAGTTGTTATTGTCGCTGACTGTAACAATTTTTTTTTTTTACGTTTATTTATCGTCGCTACCGGTTGCCCATATGAGCGACGCCTCCCGAAGAGATTAGTCATTTTAGATTTTGGAGGATAGTGCATGATACAGACAGAGACCCATTCCAGAGTCTCCTCTGGTTCTTTTACGTGCACAGTGTAAAGCACCGACACGAGACCTCGATTTAATGTCCCATCTGAAAGACTGTTAATTTTATTAGGGTCAGACGGGGGATCGAACCTGCAATCCCTGGATTAGGACTGTAACCTCGCTCAGACCGTGTCTATTTATATCGAAACATTGGCAGTTTGTTACAGAGGTCGGTGCACCAAGTACTGGTTAACCGCTGGAGCCTTACCAGGAAAGGTGTTATTAGGCAAACTGCCAGTCAGCGATATATCCCAAGATGGTACTGATGCAGGCGTAAAACCATTTAGATCAGTGTGAGGTTTGAACTCATGGCTTGTGGTAGTGAGAGGTGTAGTGCCATAATATCCTGCTGTACTTAACTTGGCCATTGAAGTCTCTTCTAAAATAAACTCTACCTCTGTATAGAAATTATGTGTAATACATGTACTTTCAGTTGTCCAGAGAGTTACATAATGATTTGTGTGATATTTGTTTTCGTTGAAATTGCACCATAGAAAACGGTCCAAATCTCTGGATAGGTCAAGTCACCCGAAACTTATTTTAGGGCATTGTTTACACATATGCATAGTATGAAGTAGGACCTGTGGAAGTCGTGGTAGCGCGTTCGCTTCAGGTGGGAAAGGTCCGGAGTTTGAGCCATCTGTAGCCATTAGCATAGAGTAGCATAGATTGTGCCCTTAGGCAAGGCACTTAAATTCCACGTTGCCTCTTCTCTCTCCCTCGTGGCGATGGATTCCAACAGGGATTAGGTCTCGAGAGTGATTAGTATAAGTTGTAAGAACTTGTTTTGCAATCGAGCTAAGAGAAATATGCCTTATTTCCAGAGGGGCGTATGTCTATGAATTAGGACATTGAGGAGGAAAGGTTGAATTAACCCATTCAACACCAAGTAACTCACATGGACTGGTCCATGATATTCATAAACCAATAAATGAATCAGAAAATCACATTTGGACAAGTTCATTTATCAAAATGGGTAATTATGTCTAAAAATAGTCATATCACTGGCAAAAAGTGCAGATCCTGATGAGACGGCTCATCACGAGCCGGCTCATCTGGATCTACACTTTTTTGTAAGCCTATTTAGAGGTCTGCGGTGTTGAAAGGGTTAAATCATTTAAAATGTACTGATGAAAGATTCACACAAATCTGAAACTAAGTTCATTGTTTGTCTTTGAACAAAATTGTTTTCTATTGTTCTTAAGTTGTAATAGTAGAACTGAGTTAGATAGTGTTGTTTACTTTAGGGTGAGAGTTCTGCATCTCTGTCTGACCTCACACACACTCCGAGCTCCAGCAATTTGAGCGGTTACCATGGAGACAGTAAATCATCAGGTAATCAAGTATGTATCTTCCCGCCACTACCCACATATTTCCCAGCCACGCCCATGCCACCTGTCTGCATAGCATGCTAAACATATATGTAGGAAAAGAGCAGAAAGTGTGTTAAGTATCCTGCAGTTATTGGGACCTTACACCCTTTGTTATATATACCAAGGTGATGCATTGTGTTAGAAACTGTAAGAACCATATCCCATAATCCAGTTCCTATTCATAGCCAGGATACTTGCTTGTACAGGGTGTCTGCACACACGTTGGTGGAGTACTGTTTATTCTTAAGACAGTTGTAACATATGGTCATTTGTATCCATGAAAAGTTTATACGGAAGTGAGTTTGTTGAAGAGATTTGTGTTAACTGTCATGTGAATTAATTGACAACTTATGTGGGTCAATTGGTAAGAGATGTGAATTGATTTGTGAGATGTGCATGTTAATTGTAAAGAAATGTATTAAACATTTATGAGATATATGTGTTATTGGTAAGTGATGTAAATCAGTTGTTGATGTATATGGGTTAATTGGTGAGATATGTGAAGTAATTGGTGAGATATAGGCAGTCATCGGTGAGATATGTGAAGTAATTGGTGAGATATGTGAAGTCATTGGTGAGGTATTTGAAGTCATTGGTGAGATATGTGAAGTAACTGGTGAGATATGTGAAGTAACTGGTGAGATATGTGAAGTAACTGGTGAGATATGTGAAGTAATTGGTGAGATATTTGAAGTCATTGGTGAGATATGTGAAGTAACTGGTGAGATATGTGAAGTCATTGGTGAGATATGTGAAGTAACTGGTGAGATATGTGAAGTAACTGGTGATATATGTGAAGTCATTGGTGAGATATGTGAAGTCATTGGTGAGATGTGTGAAGTCATTGGTGATATATGTGAAGTAGCTGGTGAGATATGTGAAGTAACTGGTGAGATATGTGAAGTAACTGGTGATATATGTGAAGTAACTGGTGAGATATGTGAAGTCATTGGTGATATATGTGAAGTAACTGGTGAGATATGTGAAGTCATTGGTGAGATATGTGAAGTAACTGGTGATATATGTGAAGTCATTGGTGAGATATGTGAAGTCATTGGTGAGATATGTGAAGTAACTGGTGAGATATGTGAAGTCATTGGTGAGATATGTGAAGTCATTGGTGAGATATGTGAAGTCATTGGTGAGATATGTGAAGTCATTGGTGAGATATGTGAAGTAACTGGTGAGATATGTGAAGTAACTGGTGATATATGTGAAGTCATTGGTGAGATATGTGAAGTCATTGGTGAGATGTGTGAAGTCATTGGTGATATATATATGAAGTAGCTGGTGAGATATGTGAAGTAACTGGTGAGATATGTGAAGTAACTGGTGATATATGTGAAGTAACTGGTGAGATATGTGAAGTCATTGGTGATACATGTGAAGTAACTGGTGAGATATGTGAAGTCATTGGTGAGATATGTGAAGTAACTGGTGAGATATGTGAAGTCATTGGTGAGATATGTGAAGTCATTGGTGAGATATGTGAAGTCATTGGTGAGATATGTGAAGTAACTGGTGAGATATGTGAAGTCATTGGTGAGATATGTGAAGTCATTGGTGAGATATGTGAAGTCATTGGTGAGATATGTGAAGTCATTGGTGAGATATGTGAAGTCATTGGTGAGATATGTGAAGTCATTGGTGAGATATGTGAAGTAACTGGTGAGATGTGTGAAGTAACTGGTGAGATATGTGAAGTAACTGGTGAGATATGTGAAGTAACTGGTGAGATATGTGAAGTAACTGGTGAGATATGTGAAGTCATTGGTGAGATATGTGAAGTAACTGGTGAGATATGTGAAGTCATTGGTGATATATGTGAAGTAGCTGGTGAGATATGTGAAGTAACTGATGAGATATGTGAAGTAACTGGTGATATATGTGAAGTAACTTGTGATATATGCGAAGTAACTGGTGAGATATGCGAAGTAACTGGTGAGATATGTGAAGTCATTGGTGATATATGTGAAGTCATTGGTGATATATGTGAAGTCATTGGTGAGATATGTGAAGTCATTGGTGATATATGTGAAGTCATTGGTGAGATATGTAAAGTAACTGGTGAGATATGTGAAGTAACTGGTGAGATATGTGAAGTCATTGGAGATATATGTGAAGTCATTGGTGAGATATATGAAGTAACTGGTGAGATATGTGAAGTAACTGGTGAGATATATGAAGTCATTGATGATATATGTGAAGTCATTGGTGAGATATATGAAGTAACTGGTGAGATATGTGAAGTAACTGATGAGAGATGATTCATACATTCTTACAATGGAGAGGCACCCGTTGGTCTTCCATCAATAACATATAACACCCCCCCCCCATGTTTAAACAGTATACGAAACTTTACATATTTGAGGTACCATACAGGTTTATTATTTTGTTTACTATGTTGATGCAATAACAGTGGATCTATTGTTTATCTATTTTTTTGTTTGTTTTTCGAGTTTAAAGTCGCACCAACAGCTTAGGTCATTATGGCGACTCTCCGGCTATTATTGGTGGAGGAAGACCCTGGGTGCCCCTCCGAGCAGTATTTCTTGCACAGACAGGCAACCGTGTAGAACCACCAACCGTCTGCCATCCAGCATGATTAGCTTCCTCACATGAATGAATCCGACACCTCCAGTGGGATTCGAACCTATAGCTTTGAGGAGAAAGTGGTTTGACTGTAACCACTCGGCCACGGAGGTCCCCCCCCCCATTATGTCTAACATATAATACAGTCCATGTAGCTAACATGGGAGAGACACTGCTCTAGCATGAAGATGAACACTTGTGAAATATTTCCAGGAAAGACAGGATGCCCCTCTGCTTCAGAAATATAATTTATATGTTCATCAATCTAATACAGGTAAACAGTCAACTAGAATCTTATATACAGTTAATATAATCAGCAGGCTGGGGCTTATTGATATACCAGAATAATAATAACTTACCTTACCTTAGTGCCAAAACATGGGGGGGGTATGTTTATTTGATAGAAATTTATTTTTTGATCGATTGCGATACAAGTTCTTTCGTATTTAGACAAATTGCTCTCGTGACCTCATTTCTGATGGGCGGTAGAGAGAAGAGGCAATCTACATTCTTACCTAACTACACTCACTACCTACCATCGTGGTGTCCTCACAAGGCTTCAACTCACAACTAGCATGCTAATTGATAAAGAAAATCTTAACTGTGGTTTTGTGCTGAGGTGATTATGTACAAAGTTCATGCTGAAGCTGGCTTCTATATGCAGTGATTATGTACAAAGTTCATGCTGAAGCTGGCTTCTATATGAGGTGATTATGTACAAAGTTCATGCTGAAGCTGGTTTCTATATGAGGTGATTATGTACAAAGTTCATGCTGAAGCTGGTTTCTATATGAGGTGATTATGTACAAAGTTCATGCTGAAGCTGGCTTCTATATGAGGTGATTATGTACAAAGTTCATGCTGAAGCTGGTTTCTATATGAGGTGATTATGTACAAAGTTCATGCTGAAGCTGGCTTCTATATGAGGTGATTATGTACAAAGTTCATGCTGAAGCTGGTTTCTATATGAGGTGATTATGTACAAAGTTCATGCTGAAGCTGGCTTCTATATGAGGTGATTATGTACAAAGTTCATGCTGAAGCTGGTTTCTATATGAGGTGATTATGTACAAAGTTCATGCTGAAGCTGGTTTCTATATGAGGTGATTATGTACAAAGTTCATGCTGAAGCTGGCTTCTATATGCGGTGATTATGTACAAAGTTCATGCTGAAGCTGGTTTCTATATGAGGTGATTATGTACAAAGTTCATGCTGAAGCTGGCTTCTATATAAGGTGATTATGTACAAAGTTCATGCTGAAGCTGGCTTCTATATGAGGTGATTATGTACAAAGTTCATGCTGAAGCTGGCTTCTATATGCGGTGATTATGTACAAAGTTCATGCTGAAGCTGGCTTCTATATACGGTGATTATGTACAAAGTTCATGCTGAAGCTGGCTTCTATATGAGGTGATTATGTACAAAGTTCATGCTGAAGCTGGCTTCTATATACGGTGATTATGTACAAAGTTCATGCTGAAGCTGGCTTCTATATGAGGTGATTATGTACAAAGTTCATGCTGAAGCTGGCTTCTATATGAGGTGATTATGTACAAAGTTCATGCTGAAGCTGGCTTCTATATACGGTGATTATGTACAAAGTTCATGCTGAAGCTGGCTTCTATATACGGTGATTATGTACAAAGTTCATGCTGAAGCTGGCTTCTATATGCTGTGATTATGTACAAAGTTCATGCTGAAGCTGGCTTCTATATGAGGTGATTATGTACAAAGTTCATGCTGAAGCTGGCTTCTATATGAGGTGATTATGTACAAAGTTCATGCTGAAGCTGGTTTCTATATGAGGTGATTATGTACAAAGTTCATGCTGAAGCTGGTTTCTATATGAGGTGATTATGTACAAAGTTCATGCTGAAGCTGGCTTCTATATAAGGTGATTATGTACAAAGTTCATGCTGAAGCTGGCTTCTATATAAGGTGATTATGTACAAAGTTCATGCTGAAGCTGGCTTCTATATGAGGTGATTATGTACAAAGTTCATGCTGAAGCTGGCTTCTATATAAGGTGATTATGTACAAAGTTCATGCTGAAGCTGGTTTCTATATGAGGTGATTATGTACAAAGTTCATGCTGAAGCTGGCTTCTATATAAGGTGATTATGTACAAAGTTCATGCTGAAGCTGGCTTCTATATGCGTGAAGCTGCAATTTGTCTGACTGTGAAAGCTCATGTCAAATTTAATGTAATTCGTTACTTGTGGGGCCAGGTTATTGACATTCCGATAGCAGATGTTTTTTTTCAAATGTGAGTTAATTTTGAGTATGTATTATTTCAACAACATGTGCACTTTTCACATAAGTTATTATTGTAATTAAAGTTTTCAAGAGTATCAGAATATTTGCTTAACCCTTTCCTTCATAGAGAATTAGGTTAATATACTATTATATTTCCATACACACGACAGCCATTTAGCTATCATGCAGTGGATTAATAGTCGCCATATCTATCCCACCCCCATAGATATTACTGGGACTACATGAGATTCTGGCCTTTATTATGAGCATTGGTTTGGCTACTACATTGTCAATGTATGTCGTTTTGATAATGGCGTCATGATGTGCTTCTATGAGGGAAAGGGTTAATTATTATTATCCAGGCTACTTACTGTTTATATGTATTGAAATGTAAACCAGGTGATGCAATATTCAATATGGCTAGGAACATTTCGTAGATTGAGAACTACCTTATGATTGTTTCTATAAATGTAACAATATGATATATGTGACTGTGTCTTATGAAATGCGGCCACATGCAGGAAAATAAATGTTTCAATACATCGTGCATGTAAAAACAATTCCACGGACTGCTCAAAGTCCACTAAAATGTGCATTCTAACATGTCTCGGCAGTTTGTCTGTATACGCCAAGATGGAATTTACCTTGTTTAAATCTGCAATAAAACACTGTTTGGCCATCATTTTACTAGTCATTATTGTAGTTTTGTGACGTCAATATGCGCACTCTAAATAACACCAACTGCTTTTGCGGATTTGAAATGTTTCAGTCATGTTTGAATCAAAATAATATTTGTATAATTTGGCATTATCTATTGTCGAATAAAACATGTCGATCGTAGCTCAGGAATTACAGCATGCTTGGTTAATTCCTACTCGTCAGAACTCCAAACTACGTTTTATTCACCAATTCAATAAATAACGCAAATACAATTATTATTTCTTAATCTACCACTGTAACCTATCATCACTGATGGTCACGGGTTCGAGCCCCGCTCAGTCCGTGTCTCATTTATATGAAAAAGTTGGCAGTTTCTTACGGAGGTTGGTGCACCCAAGTACTGGTTAACCGCTGGAGCCTGCCCAGGAAAGGTGTTGTTAGGTAAACTGCCCGCCGTCGATATAGCCCAAAATGGTGCTGATGCAGGCGTAAAACCTGAAATATAAATAAATAAATATTTCTTTATCAAATTGGAATCTCTAATATGTAATGTCAAACAAAGGCATGTTGTTTGTTGAGAAATTAAACCGTAGAACACCAGATGTGATTGAACACGAAAATTGGTTGGAAATTGTACTGGTCTACGTGCAGATATGTATACATGATTCGGAAGATCTTGCACAAACATAGGCTTAGAGGTAACCTCAATAATAAGATATGAATCCGTTTGCTGTTTGTCTGATGTTTGGAGAGGTTTCAACAAGGACACTGTCATTATACCTTCCACCTTCTTTCTCCTTCCTTATTACATCACATTCATTCCTAAGATTCACTTCCACTGCTTTTATAGAATGATAACATTCTTCCTGTAACCTTTTAACCCCAAAACCATCTCCACCTCTTTTTTTTCTAATATTTTTATTTCCATCATTATTACATGAATGTACAGTACATTAACATATTCATAGACATACAAACACTCTATTATATGTACAGTGAAAAACATTATAATATGATTGAAAGTTTTCTTAAGAGATATAATGATTGAAGATATGTAGTTATAGGACTACGTGAGGAGACAGATAGGGGAGAGTTGAGAGTTAAAAACAGCGGTTACTTTAATATGTTTTGTATTATTACCATACATGTACATTCATAAACAAATTCCAACAATACTCTTAATATATCTTTGAATTCTCCCATTTATATGTATGAGTACAGACAGATCTGTAGTCCAGTGGTTAACATGTAGGACTGGTAATCCAGGGATCGCAAGGTTTTAGATTTTTGGAGGATAGTGCAATTATACAGACAGAGAACCATTCCGGAGTCTCCTCTGGGTTTTTTATGTGCACAGTGTACAGCACCGATACGAGACCTCAGTTTAAAGTCCCACATGCAAGACTGTTAATTTTATTGTGGTCAGACGGGGGATCAAACCTGTGAACCCTGGGTTACCAGTCCAGCGTGTAAACCACTGAACTACAGATCCGTCTGTGGAGTTGTATGTTTGATTATCGAGGACTATTTACTACAGCCTATGGATGCACCGTACTGATTTCCTTAAGATGTAATAAGGCTCAAAGTATACAGACAAACAGAAAAGTTTCTTTTTCAAATTCGTGGTGACTGTGGTAATGTGATAGAAAAGGTTCTTACACTCGTGGTGATTGTATAACATATTTAATGAAACTCGTTTCCGAATTTTGCCATTAAGCTCTCCAAAAGGACCGATTAATAGCAAAATTCCAAAACTCATAATTTGGAACAGCTTGATGTATGCAGATGTTTGACATGATATAATAAACATAATGACACATGGAGTGTACTGAAGTTTGACATGATATAATAAACATATTGACACATGGAGTGTACTGAAGTTTGACATAATATAATAATTTATAAACACGGAGTGTACTGAAGTTTGACATAATATAATAATTTATAAACACGGAGTGTACTGAAGTTTGACATGATATAATAAACATAATGACACATGGAGTGTACTGAAGTTTGACATGATATAATAATTTATAAACACGGAGTGTACTGAAGTTTGACATGATATAATAAACATATTGACACATGGAGTGTACTGAAGTTTGACATGATATAATAAACATAATGACACATGGAGTGTACTGAAGTTTGACATGATATAATAAACATATTGACACATGGAGTGTACTGAAGTTTGACATGATATAATAAACATAATGACACATGGAGTGTACTGAAGTTTGACATGATATAATAAACATATTGACACATGGAGTGTACTGAAGTTTGACATGATATAATAAACATATTGACACATGGAATGTACTGAAGTTTGACATGATATAATAATTTATAAACACGGAGTGTACTGAAGTTTGACATAATATAATAATTTATAAACACGGAGTGTACTGAAGTTTGACATAATATAATAATTTATAAACACGGAGTGTACTGAAGTTTGACATGATATAATAAACATATTGACACATGGAGTGTACTGAAGTTTGACATGATATAATAAACATATTGACACATGGAGTGTACTGAAGTTTGACATGATATAATAAACATAATGACACATGGAGTGTACTGAAGTTTGACATGATATAATAAACATATTGACACATGGAGTGTACTGAAGTTTGACATGATATAATAAACATATTGACACATGGAATGTACTGAAGTTTGACATGATATAATAATTTATAAACACGGAGTGTACTGAAGTTTGACATAATATAATAATTTATAAACACGGAGTGTACTGAAGTTTGACATAATATAATAATTTATAAACACGGAGTGTACTGAAGTTTGACATGATATAATAAACATATTGACACATGGAGTGTACTGAAGTTTGACATGATATAATAATTTATAAACACGGAGTGTACTGAAGTTTGACATGATATAATAAACATATTGACACATGGAGTGTACTGAAGTTTGACATGATATAATAAACATAATGACACATGGAGTGTACTGAAGTTTGACATGATATAATAAACATAATGACACATGGAGTGTACTGAAGTTTGACATGATATAATAATTTATAAACACGGAGTGTACTGAAGTTTGACATGATATAATAAACATATTGACACATGGAGTGTACTGAAGTTTGACATGATATAATAATTTATAAACACGGAGTGTACTGAAGTTTGACATGATATAATAAACATATTGACACATGGAGTGTACTGAAGTTTGACATGATATAATAATTTATAAACACGGAGTGTACTGAAGTTTGACATGATATAATAAACATATTGACACATGGAGTGTACTGAAGTTTGACATGATATAATAATTTATAAACACGGAGTGTACTGAAGTTTGACATGATATAATAAACATATTGACACATGGAGTGTACTGAAGTTTGACATGATATAATAATTTATAAACACGGAGTGTACTGAAGTTTGACATGATATAATAAACATATTGACACATGGAGTGTACTGAAGTTTGACATGATATAATAAACATATTGACACATGGAGTGTACTGAAGTTTGACATGATATAATAAACATATTGACACATGGAGTGTACTGAAGTTTGACATAATATAATAAACATAATGACACATGGAGTGTACTGAAGTTTGACATGATATAATAATTTATAAACACGGAGTGTACTGAAGTTTGACATGATATAATAAACATAATGACACATGGAGTGTACTGAAGTTTGACATGATATAATAAACATATTGACACATGGAGTGTACTGAAGTTTGACATGATATAATAATTTATAAACACAGAGTGTACTGAAGTTTGACATGATATAATAAACATAATGACACATGGAGTGTACTGAAGTTTGACATATATAATAATTTATAAACAGTTTAAAACACGGAGTGTACTGAAGTTTGACATGATATAATATTATATAAACAGTTTAAAACACGGAGTGTACTGAAGTTTGACATGATATAAGAAACAGATTGACACATGGAGTGTTCGACAGACATATTTGTAGTCCAGTGGTAACACGCTGGACTGGTAATCCAGGGATCGCAGGTTCTATCCTCCGTCTGACCTTAATAAAATTAACAGTCTTTCAGATGGGACTTTAAATCAAGGTCTTGTGTCGGTGCTGTACACCATGCACATAAAAGAACCAGAGGAGACTCTGGAATGTGTCTTTGTCTGTATCATTGCACTATCCTCCAAAATCTAAATGACTAATCTCTTCAGGAGGCGTCGCTCATATGGGCAATCGGTAGCGACGATAAATAAACGTAAAAACACACACAATGGAGTGTTCAGAAGTTTGACTGAATCAAATAAGCAGCTTGAAACATGGACTACAGTATATAAAAGTTTGATTTAATATAATAAACAGATTGATAAGCTGTTAGAAGCAAGTCTCTGTTGTAGAAACATGAATGTGGAACCAACAGTCTTATCACAATACAGGTCATAGATTTGACAGATTTCAGGTGGAGAGATGTATATTTTTAATATTGTTATAAGCAGATGGTTGTTTTTTTTATTTTTTGCAGGAATAGGATCTACTAATTTACATGCTACTCAACACTTGCATTCATATAGCATGGAGCCAAGACATTCACATGGCATAGAGCCAGGACATTCACATGGCATAGAGCCAGGACATTCACATGGCATAGAGCCAGGACATTCACATGGCATAGAGCCAGGACATTCACATGACATGGAGCCAGGACATTCACATGACATGGAGCCAGGACATTCACATGACATGAGGCCACACCCGTCATCACAGGTCGGTACAAAACCCTCTCTTAATTGTAATGTTTCTTTCAAGGTTATTTCTGGTAGAAGAGAGGAAGCGCGCTGTTGCGTCCTTAAATTGTGTTATTTATTAAATATCAACATAATAGGGTTAAAATACACATTATGGCCATTAACCCGTTGCACGCTAGCGGCAGGTAAAATCACTTTTGCAAACAGCATAGAGCCCGATTAGACAGCACATTCTCAGATTAGACGGCACAGTCTAATCAGGCTCTATGCTGTTTGCTATTTGGATAGTGGAGCTAAAGTACTTTGCTGAATAGCAAACAACATAGATCCTGATCAGATGCGGTGTTACGCCATGGCTGATCTGGATCTATGTTGTTTGTAAATGTGATTTTATTTACTCAGCAGTAAATTTACTATAACATATAAATAAATAATCTACTAAAACATGAAAATGTTGGGAGAATTGAGAAAGCGTGCTATTAAATGGTATTATTTAATAAATTTCAACAAAACACATTTTTGAGTTCAAATACCAGTATGACCATTAAATACATAGAGAATATTTGCTTGTTTGCTCGTGAAAATATTTGAAATGTTCTCACTTCTCAGTGAGATATATTCCACATTCACTCAAAACAAACAAATTTTCTTTTTATTTTATGCTAATCGGTGAAAAATAAACACAAAATGAAGAAATTAAAATAGCTGGCCGCCGTGTTTTTGCGCGGATGAATACATTGACGACTATACGTCGTGAGTCGATACATAAATCTGCCGCCATCTTGAATTTAAAGTTGAATCGAGGAAAAATACATGAACACATTTATTGGATTTATTATTCCAATTTGCAGTGACAAAATTCGAGACATTGTCAATTGTATTTCGCTTTTGATTTGTTTCATAACAAAAACAATAATACAGGTAAATAGTGTCATTGAAGCCAGGTAAACGGTGAAAATTAAATGACATGTGTGACACGGTGCAAGTTGGTGTATTGGGAAGGGAGATAATAAAAAAAAAAGTAGTCTGGCAAAATACAGTGAGTGATATGCAATGAGTGATATGGATTATATCTCACTGATAGAACACTGTATTTCATCAATTAGCATAAAATAAAACATTAGAATATAAGCTTGTGTAGTTTACTGGACAAGATTTTGTATGAAAATTGTAAAAAATAAAATGTCACCCTCTAGTAAGAGCCTTTGTTTGGTGTACCTAAACTCCAAAATCCAAACAGTATTTATCCGAGCCTTTGTTTGGTGTACCTAAACTCCAAAATCCAAACAGTATTTATCTGAGCCTTTGTTTGGTGTACCTAAACTCCAAAATCCAAACAGTATTTATCCGAGCCTTTGTTTGGTGTACCTAAACTCCAACATCCAAACAGTATTTATCCGAGCCTTTGTTTGGTGTACGTAAACTCCAACATCCAAACAGTATTTATCCGAGCCTTTGTTTGGTGTACCTAAACTCCAACATCCAAACAGTATTTATCCGAGCCTTTGTTTGGTGTACCTAAACTCCAACATCCAAACAGTATTTATCCGAGCCTTTGTTTGGTGTACCTAAACTCCAACATCCAAACAGTATTTATCCGAGCCTTTGTTTGGTGTACCTAAACTCCAACATCCAAACAGTATTTATCCGAGCCTTTGTTTGGTGTACCTAAACTCCAACATCCAAACAGTATTTATCCGAGCCTTTGTTTGGTGTACCTAAACTCCAACATCCAAACAGTATTTATCCGAGCCTTTGTTTGGTGTACCTAAACTCCAACATCCAAACAGTATTTATCCGAGCCTTTGTTTGGTGTACCTAAACTCCAACATCCAAACAGTATTTATCCGAGCCTTTGTTTGGTGTACCTAAACTCCAACATCCAAACAGTATTTATCCGAGCCTTTGTTTGGTGTACCTAAACTCCAACATCCAAACAGTATTTATCCGAGCCTTTGTTTGGTGTACCTAAACTCCAAAATCCAAACAGTATTTATCCGAGCCTTTGTTTGGTGTACCTAAACTCCAAAATCCAAACAGTATTTATCCGAGCCTTTGTTTGGTGTACCTAAACTCCAAAATCCAAACAGTATTTATCCGAGCCTTTGTTTGGTGTACCTAAACTCCAAAATCCAAACAGTATTTATCCGAGCCTTTGTTTGGTGTACCTAAACTCCAAAATCCAAACAGTATTTATCCGAGCCTTTGTTTGGTGTACCTAAACTCCAAAATCCAAACAGTATTTATCCGAGCCTTTGTTTGGTGTACCTAAACTCCAAAATCCAAACAGTATTTATCCGAGCCTTTGTTTGGTGTACCTAAACTCCAAAATCCAAACAGTATTTATCCGAGCCTTTGTTTGGTGTACCTAAACTCCAAAATCCAAACAGTATTTATCCGAGCCTTTGTTTGGTGTACCTAAACTCCAAAATCCAAACAGTATTTATCCGAGCCTTTGTTTGGTGTACCTAAACTCCAAAATCCAAACAGTATTTATCCGAGCCTTTGTTTGGGGTACCTAAACTCCAACATCCAAACAGTATTTATCCGAGCCTTTGTTTGGTGTACCTAAACTCCAAAATCCAAACAGTATTTATCCGAGCCTTTGTTTGGGGTACCTAAACTCCAAAATCCAAACAGTATTTATCCAACACTCTTCATGTACTTGTGATACGTATATGTTTCAGTGTAAAGCTCTACCACCCCCATCATCTGTTGCCTCGGACAGTTGCAATCAGGATTTACACAGGTTAGTACGTTGACTGATGCGTTGCAGAGTGATTCTATCCCATACAGTATACACATGGAAGTATATCCCCCCATACAGGGGTGGTTGTCCCCCCTGAGAGGTTGCACACATCTTGTGAGCCGTCACTTCCTATGTTGTTATATTTGTACATATATAAACAGCTTAACCTATTCAACACTACAGACCACTAAATAGGCTTACAAAAAGTGTAGATCCAGATGAGCCGGCACATGATGAGCCGACTCATCACTATCAGGATCTGCACTTTTTGCCAGTAATATTACTATTATTAGACAAAATTACCCATTTTGATAATTGAACCGGTCCAAATGTAATATTCTTAATATCGTACATGTTAACCATTTCTAGAGCTCAGGGGGACACCTCATGCATGTGAACCATTTCTAGAATCCTAGGTGGGGGGGACACCTCACACATGTGAACCATTTCTAGCGCTCAGGGGGGACACCTCATACATATTAACCAGTTCTAGGGCCCAGGGGGGACACCTCATACATATTAACCAGTTCTAGGGCCCAGGGGGGACACCTCATACATATTAACCATTTCTAGGGCCCAGGGGGGACACCTCATACATGTTAACCATTTCTAGGGCCCAGGGGGGATACCTCATACATATTAACCATTTCTAGGGCCCAGGGGGGATACCTCGTACATGTTAACCATTTCTAGAGCCTAGGGGGGACACTTCATACATGTTAACCATTTCTAGAGCTACCTGACAACACCATACATTAGAACTGTTGCTAGGACACCTGATACATTTATAGAATCCCAAGGGGACAACACCATACATTAGAACTGTTGCTAGGACACCTGATACATGTGAAACATTTATAGAATCCCAAGGGGACAACATCATACATTAGAACTGTTGCTAGGACACCTCTGATACATGTTAAACATTTCCAGAATCCCAGGGGGACAACACCATACATTAGAACTGTTGCTAGGACACCTGATACATGTGAAACATTTATAGAATCCCAGGGGGCAACACCATACATTAGAACTGTTGCTAGGATACATGTGAAACATTCTGGAGGTCAAGCAGAACAACTGATTATACAGATATTTGAACCCTCTCATTGACGGGTGAATAGTTCACATGAAGTCTAGTTCCCCCTTGATGGGTGAATAGTTCACATGAAGTCTAGTTCCCCCCTGATGGGTGAATAGTTCACATGAAGTCTAGTTCCCCCCTGATGGGTGAATAGTTCACATGAAGTCTAGTTCCCCCCTGATGGGTGAATAGTTCACATGAAGTCTAGTTCCCCCTGACGGGTGAATATTTCACATGAAGTCTAGTTCCCCCCTGATGGGTGAATAGTTCACATGAAGTCTAGTTCCCCCCTGATGGGTGAATATTTCACATGAAGTCTAGTTCCCCCCTGATGGGTGAATAGTTCACATGAAGTCTAGTTCCCCCCTGATGGGTGAATAGTTCACATGAAGTCTAGTTCCCCCCTGACGGGTGAATAGTTCACATGAAGTCTAGGTCCCCCCTGATGGGTGAATAGTTCACATGAAGTCTAGTTCCCCCCTGATGGGTGAATATTTCACATGAAGTCTAGTTCCCCCCTGATGGGTGAATAGTTCACATGAAGTCTAGTTCCCCCCTGATGGGTGAATATTTCACATGAAGTCTAGTTCCCCCCTGACGGGTGAATAGTTCACATGAAGTCTAGGTCCCCCCTGATGGGTGAATAGTTCACATGAAGTCTAGTTCCCCCCTGATGGGTGAATATTTCACATGAAGTCTAGTTCCCCCCTGATGGGTGAATAGTTCACATGAAGTCTAGTTCCCCCCTGATGGGTGAATAGTTCACATGAAGTCTAGTTCCCCCCTGATGGGTGAATAGTTCACATGAAGTCTAGTTCCCCCCTGATGGGTGAATAGTTCACATGAAGTCTAGTTCCCCCCTGATGGGTGAATAGTTCACATGAAGTCTAGTTCCCCCCTGATGGGTGAATAGTTCACATGAAGTCTAGTTCCCCCCTGATGGGTGAATAGTTCACATGAAGTCTAGTTCCCCCCTGATGGGTGAATAGTTCACATGAAGTCTAGTTCCCCCCTGATGGGTGAATAGTTCACATGAAGTCTAGTTCCCCCCTGATGGGTGAATAGTTCACATGAAGTCTAGTTCCCCCCTGATGGGTGAATAGTTCACATGAAGTCTAGTTCCCCCCTGATGGGTGAATAGTTCACATGAAGTCTAGTTCCCCCCTGATGGGTGAATATTTCACATGAAGTCTAGTTCCCCACTGATGGGTGAATAGTTCACATGAAGTCTAGTTCCCCCTGATGGGTGAATAGTTCACATGAAGTCTAGTTCCCCCCTGATGGGTGAATAGTTCACATGAAGTCTAGTTCCCCCCTGATGGGTGAATAGTTCACATGAAGTCTAGTTCCCCCTGATGGGTGAATAGTTCACATGAAGTCTAGTTCCCCCCTGATGGGTGAATATTTCACATGAAGTCTAGTTCCCCCCTGACGGGTGAATAGTTCACATGAAGTCTAGTTCCCGAATATACTTGTGCCACAATTTGAATATTAAAGTACTCGCCTTTGGGCTAGTGACAAGATTAGTAACTATAAAAGTTGATCAAATTTCCTCTTTACATCCTGATACACCGTGGCAATTTTGAGTTAATAATGTCATCTGCTCAGTCGAGAGAGTTTGAAAATTATTAATGAAAGAGATTGTGTTTATATTTATTATACATTGAACGTATATATTGTTGCACACTTATCCTATATTTGCTTTTCAGAATCTCTTCACCACGGCGATCTCCATCCAGCATTCCATTGCCGTCTGCTACACATTATGTAAATATCTCATCACTTCCAGATCACAAAAACACTGAATTCTATTCTTGGCTCCATGCCAGACTGTTTGGACAGAGCGATACCTCTAACCAAAATGTAGAGGGCATTAAAAATGTACTCTGGTGCCCGGTTGTGCAATACAGCAATCCTGGTTATCAGCTCCCATGTTGTGTTGTGTTAACGGAAAGAAGGGTGTTCATTCTTCAGCTGAGGAACCAGGAATGCCCGATTAAGGATGTTCCTGCTCTGGAGACTTTTTACATCCTCCCATTGTGCAATATTCAGCAAGTGTTAGTGGGTCTGTGTTACAGTTATATCCGGGTCGAGGAATCATTTGTTGGGCCATCCGGAACTTTTGCTCTCATTGCCGCAGACGTTGATCTCGGAAAGGAATTTTTCGAGGAACTGAAACTGTGTGCCGAGTCCAGTCCAGAAAATGGTGAACTCGATATTGTTAATGGTGTACAAGACTGTGATATTTCAAAGCAGATATTTGACTGTGAGGACAAGAATGGTGAATGTACCGGTAGAGTGGCCTTAGCCGCACAAGTGATTGAGGCCCAAACAGGGTCCAAGGCATATTTGGTTCTGTCCGAGAATTATGTGTATATTTTGAAGTCGTGTGTACTGTTTTGGCCGAAACCGACGTTTGATACAAGCATTTTGGAAACTGCGAGACAATTTGAAATTGCGCAACAGTTCAGCATAGAAGCAAAAATAAGTGAAATAAACAAGTACAAGGTAACAGAGATGAACACTAGGAAAGGTGAACAATGTCCACCAGTCACACCCACTTCAAACATACATTATCAGGAATATGGTCTAGCCATGCTGTTTCATGAAATGCTCGGATCTCATGTATTTGACTTTCAGTTTCTGTCATCAAAGATACGAGATTCATTTCTCGACCGACTAACAGGCCTTAGATCGGAGCATGCACACCGAATGTCGCCCACACTACGTCAAGAACCTGAAGGTGGTAATGAAACATCGGAAGGTTCAGAAGATGCACCGGCAAGTGAGAAAATCGGAAGTATTAATAGCGACTCGAATGAGTCGGATATTGAGCGCCTCAGTGATCCAGAGAAGGAAGAGAAAGAAATAGTAGTGCAACCGATCACAAAGCGAAAACTAAGATCAAAAACAGAAATTGTTATTTCCAAAATCTCAGAACAAATACTGGAAGAGAACAGAGAGGTGCCAAGTTATACATTGCATTATCTCAGCCCTGAACTCACTACTCATTTGGAAGCTTGTGTTAAAAGGTACACTCTGTTCCAGCCACTGTCAACAAAACTGCAATCCCTGAGGGATATGAGTGGAGAGGTGATTGCTCAGTTTTTCCACACAAATATAGTACCAGTCGGCCATGAGGAAGTTGAGCTGCACAATATTATCTGGACCAATGTTATTCCGTATACAAATCCAAAGGATGAAATTGTTACATGTGTTATGCTGAGTAACAGAGCTGTTTATTTTGTTTCTGACCGACATGTGAGACTGCATCAGACGACAGGACGGCCATCTTGGATGACCCATGCGCGGCATGTGTCGGACTCTGTGATTGGTCTACAGAAGAAGACGGCAGTCAAGCATCACAGCTCAGGAATCCTACACTTGTCTGAGAGTACTGGATCAATCATAAAACCGTACTGTGTTCTAGACTTTGCGGATATTAAGCAGGTCAATGTCGGGTTGTTTGATCAGTGTGTGCGTTTGACTGGTGATAAACGAGACACTGTGTTCACACTGGTCACCCGCAACTCGGAAACGACCAGTCTATTTATGAGAAACCTGTCTACAATGCTGTCATTATACATTGCTTCTCCAATGCTGGATACCAGCTCCAGCGACCTTGAGCAGGATTTCTACAAAGCTTTCAGCAAGAGGACAAAGACCACAGTTGAAGGGATTGAGTATGTTCATCCAAGTCGTGTGAAGTTCTGTTACCCTGGTGACGAGGCGATCGCCGACTTACTCTTCCTCATTAATGAGCATCTGAGGTCGGCGTCGATCAAAGTTGGAAGGGAAAACATACTGCAGTACATAGCAGGTTACAAAACCAACATCCACTGCAGTGAAGTAAGCTTGTTGCTTCTTGAGCCAATCAGCATCATTCTTACAAATGACTGTGTGTGTTTTGTAACAGAAGATCTGGTTAGCTATCCACTGCCTGACTTTGTTAGGGGATTACCCAGCATGCCACGGCAATATGTTACTGATGTAAAGAAGATTGAATACTTGAAGTACATTAAACAAAACAAGAAAGAAGAAAGGGACGTTACTCTTGTATTCTCTGACGAAAAAGAGGACATAGTGCTGGTTCCAGATCACTACAGTTTGAAGGACACAAGTGGCCGGGACACAGTGCCAGAAATACTTGTTAGGTTATTTGTACAGAGTGAAAGAGAAATGGCAAAATTTATCTTGTTGATTAAAAGTCAATGGGCACAATTACACATTGGGCAAAAGAAAGACCTACCCATTGTTTCTGTAGAATAGCAAAGGAAGAATGGGAAAACATTTTGATATGTTGTGAATTGTATGGGGGGGTGGGGATTTTTATTGACACATTTTTATTTGCATCATGTGCGGAATTTTTACCAATGTTTTTATGTTTTATGCCACAAATAGTACAAGACGTGGAACTTTTAATGCGAATCACTTTGTTCAATTGAAACCTGTGCATATTCTTATTGTATTACCTCATCGTACTGCGACATGTTTCCAACCCCCCTCGTTATACTGCGACATGTTTCCAACCCCCCTCATAATACTAGGACATGTTTCCAACCCCCCTCGTAATACTGCGACATGTTTCCAACCCCCCTCGTAATACTGCGAACATGTTTCCAACCCCCCTCGTAATACTGGGACATGTTTCCAACCCCCCTCGTAATACTGGGACATGTTTCCAACCCCCCTCGTAATACTGCGACATGTTTCCAACCCCCCTCGTAATACTGGGACATGTTTCCATCCCCCTCATAATACTGGGATATGTTTCCAACCCCATCGTAATACTGGGACATGTTTCCAACCCCCTCGTAATACTGGGATATGTTTCCAACCCCCCTCATAATACTGGGACATGTTTCCAACCCCCTCGTAATACTGGGACATGTTTCCAACCCCCTCATAATACTGGGACATGTTTCCAACCCCCCTCGTAATACTGGGACATGTTTCCAACCCCCCTCGTAATACTGGGACATGTTTCCAACCCCCTCGTAATACTGGGACATGTTTCCAACCCCCCTCGTAATACTGGGACATGTTTCCAACCCCCCTCGTAATACTGGGACATGTTTCCAACCCCCTCGTAATACTGGGACATGTTTCCAACCCCCTCGTAATACTGGGACATGTTTCCAACCCCCCTCGTAATACTGGGACATGTTTCCAACCCCCCTCGTAATACTGGGACATGTTTCCAACCCCCCTCGTAATACTGGGACATGTTTCCAACCCCCTCATAATACTGGGACATGTTTCCAACCCCCTAGTTATACTGGGACATGTTTCCAACCCCCCTCGTTATACTGGGACATGTTTCCAACCCCCTCATAATACTGGGACATGTTTCCAACCCCCCTAGTTGTACTGGGACATGTTTCCAACCCCCCTCGTTATACTGGGACATGGACATGTTTCCAACCCCCTCGTTATACTGGGACATGTTTCCAACTGCCCTCGTAATACTGCGACATGTTTCCAACTGGGACAACCCCCTCATAATACTGGGACATGTTTCCATCCCCCTAGTTATACTGGGACATGTTTCCAACCCCCCTCGTTATACTGGGACATGTTTCCAACCCCCTCGTAATACTGCGACATGTTTCCAACCGCCCTCGTAATACTGGGACATGTTTCCATCCCCCTAGTTATACTGGGACATGTTTCCAACCCCCCTCGTTATACTGGGACATGTTTCCAACCTCCCTCGTAATACTGCGACATGTTTCCAACCGCCCTCGTAATACTGGGACATGTTTCCATCCCCCTCATAATACTGGGACATGTTTCCAACCCCCTCGTAATACTGGGACATGTTTCCAACCCCCCTCGTAATACTGGGACATGTTTCCAACCCCCCTCGTAATACTGGGACATGTTTCCAACCCCCCTCGTAATACTGGGACATGTTTCCAACCCCCTCATAATACTGGGACATGTTTCCAACCCCCTAGTTATACTGGGACATGTTTCCAACCCCCCTCGTTATACTGGGACATGTTTCCAACCCCCTCATAATACTGGGACATGTTTCCAACCCCCTCATAATACTGGGACATGTTTCCAACCCCCCTAGTTGTACTGGGACATGTTTCCAACCCCCCTCGTTATACTGGGACATGTTTCCAACCCCCCTCGTAATACTGGGACATGTTTCCAACCCCCCTCGTTATACTGGGACATGTTTCCAACTGCCCTCGTAATACTGCGACATGTTTCCAACCGCCCTCGTAATACTGGGACATGTTTCCATCCCCCTCATAATACTGGGACATGTTTCCATCCCCCTAGTTATACTGGGACATGTTTCCAACCCCCCTCGTTATACTGGGACATGTTTCCAACCCCCCTCGTAATACTGCGACATGTTTCCAACCGCCCTCGTAATACTGGGACATGTTTCCATCCCCCTCATAATACTGGGACATGTTTCCATCCCCCTAGTTATACTGGGACATGTTTCCAACCGCCCTCGTTATACTGGGACATGTTTCCAACCCCCCTCATTATACTGGGACATGGACTGGGACATGTTTCCAACCCCCTCGTTATACTGGGACATGTTTCCAACCCCCTCATAATACTGGGACATGTTTCCAACCCCCTAGTTATACTGGGACATGTTTCCAACCCCCCTAGTTATACTGGGACATGTTTCCAACCCCCCTCGTTATACTGGGACATGTTTCCAACCCCGCTCGTAATACTGCGACATGTTTCCAACCGCCCTCATAATACTGGGACATGTTTCCATCCCCCTCATAATACTGGGACATGTTTCCAACCCCCTCGTTATACTGGGACATGTTTCCAACCCCCCTCGTTATACTGGGACATGTTTCCAACCCCCCTCGTTATACTGGGACATGTTTCCAACCCCCTCGTAATACTGCGACATGTTTCCAACCGCCCTCGTTATACTGGGACATGTTTCCAACCCCCCTTGTAATACTGCGACATGTTTCCAACCGCCCTCGTTATACTGGGACATGTTTCCAACTGCCCTCGTTATACTGGGACATGTTTCCAACTGCCCTCGTAATACTGAGACATGTTTCCAACCGCCCTCGTAATACTGGGACATGTTTCCAACCGCCCTCGTAATACTGGGACATGTTTCCAACCCCCCTCGTTATACTGGGATATGTTTCCAACCGCCCTCGTTATACTGCGACATGTTTCCAACCCCCCTCGTAATACTGGGACATGTTTCCAACCGCCCTCGTTATACTGGGACATGTTTCCAACCCCCCTCGTAATACTGGGACATGTTTCCAACCGCCCTCGTTATACTGGGACATGTTTCCAACCCCCCTCGTAATACTTGTTTAATACATGTTTTATCTGTCCGTATATTTTACCCCACCTCTATCATATGTATGCAACTTATTTTGTCAGACTGTTATTTATACTGTTTATCTTTGTCCTTTTTAACAGAACAAATTAAAATGTTATGCAGAGACCTATAAATGATAAGTCTTACTCTATATTTATTACCACTCTGTGTAGAAGGTGTTATTATTTTGTATATAGGTCATCAGTCAGGCCATCCCAATATACTTCAAACATAGGTCATCAGTCACGCCATCCCAATATACTTCAAACATAGGTCATCAGTCACGCCATCCCAATATACTTCAAACATAGGTCATCAGTCACGCCATCCCAATATACTTCAAACATAGGTCATCAGTCACGCCATCCCAATATACTTCAAACATAGGTCATCAGTCACGCCATCCCAATATACTTCAAACATAGGTCATCAGTCACGCCATCCCAATATACTTCAAACATAGGTCATCAGTCAGGCCATCCCAATATACTTCAAACATAGGTCATCAGTCACGCCATCCCAATATACTTCAAACATAGGTCATCAGTCACGCCAACCCAATATACTTCAAACATAGGTCACCGGTCATGCCATCCCAATATACTTCAAACATAGGTCATCAGTCACGCCATCCCAATATACTTCAAACATAGGTCATCAGTCATGCCACCCCAATATACTTCAAACATAGGTCATCAGTCAGGCCACCCCAATATACTTCAAACATAGGTCATCAGTCACGCCATCCCAATATACTTCAAACATAGGTCACCGGTCACGCCATCCCAATATACTTCAAACATAGGTCATCAGTCAGGCCACCCCAATATACTTCAAACATAGGTCATCAGTCAGGCCAACCCAATATACTTCAAACATAGGTCATCAGTCAGGCCACCCCAATATACTTCAAACATAGGTCATCAGTCAGGCCACCCCAATATACTTCAAACATAGGTCATCAGTCAGGCCACCCCAATATACTTCAAACATAGGTCATCAGTCAGGCCAACCCAATATACTTCAAACATAGGTCATCAGTCAGGCCACCCCAATATACTTCAAACATAGGTCATCAGTCACGCCATCCCAATATACTTCAAACATAGGTCATCAGTCAGGCCACCCCAATATACTTCAAACATAGGTCATCAGTCAGGCCACCCCAATATACTTCAAACATAGGTCACCGGTCACGCCATCCCAATATACTTCAAACATAGGTCATCAGTCACGCCATCCCAATATACTTCAAACATAGGTCATCAGTCACGCCATCCCAATATACTTCAAACATAGGTCATCAGTCAGGCCACCCCAATATACTTCAAACATAGGTCATCAGTCACGCCAACCCAATATACTTCAAACATAGGTCATCAGTCATGCCACCCCAATATACTTCAAACATAGGTCACCGGTCACGCCACCCCAATATACTTCAAACATAGGTCATCAGTCAGGCCACCCCAATATACTTCAAACATAGGTCATCAGTCAGGCCACCCCAATATACTTCAAACATAGGTCATCAGTCACGCCATCCCAATATACTTCAAACATAGGTCACCGGTCAGGCCATCCCAATATACTTCAAACATAGGTCATCAGTCACGCCATCCCAATATACTTCAAACATAGGTCATCAGTCAGGCCACCCCAATATACTTCAAACATAGGTCATCAGTCACGCCAACCCAATATACTTCAAACATAGGTCATCAGTCAGGCCACCCCAATATACTTCAAACATAGGTCACCGGTCACGCCACCCCAATATACTTCAAACATAGGTCATCAGTCAGGCCACCCCAATATACTTCAAACATAGGTCATCAGTCACGCCATCCCAATATACTTCAAACATAGGTCATCAGTCAGGCCACCCCAATATACTTCAAACATAGGTCATCAGTCAGGCCACCCCAATATACTTCAAACATAGGTCATCAGTCAGGCCACCCCAATATACTTCAAACATAGGTCATCAGTCAGGCCACCCCAATATACTTCAAACATAGGTCACCGGTCACGCCATCCCAATATACTTCAAACATAGGTCATCGGTCAGGCCAACCCAATATACTTCAAACATAGGTCACCGGTCACGCCATCCCAATATACTTCAAACATAGGTCATCAGTCATGCCACCCCAATATACTTCAAACATAGGTCATCAGTCACGCCATCCCAATATACTTCAAACATAGGTCATCAGTCACGCCATCCCAATATACTTCAAACATAGGTCATCAGTCACGCCATCCCAATATACTTCAAACATAGGTCATCAGTCACGCCATCCCAATATACTTCAAACATAGGTCATCAGTCACGCCATCCCAATATACTTCAAACATAGGTCATCAGTCACGCCATCCCAATATACTTCAAACATAGGTCATCAGTCACACCATCCCAATATACTTCAAACATAGGTCATCAGTCACACCATCCCAATATACTTCAAACATAGGTCACCGGTCACGCCATCCCAATATACTTCAAACATAGGTCATCAGTCATGCCACCCCAATATACTTCAAACATAGGTCATCAGTCAGGCAAACCAAATACTTCAAATATAGGTCATCAGTCAGGCCACCCCAATATACTTCAAACATAGGTCATCAGTCAGGCCACCCCAATATACTTCAAACATAGGTCATCAGTCAGGCCACCCCAATATACTTCAAACATAGGTCATCAGTCAGGCCACCCCAATATACTTCAAACATAGGTCATCAGTCAGGCCACCCCAATATACTTCAAACATAGGTCATCAGTCAGGCCACCCCAATATACTTCAAACATAGGTCACCGGTCACGCCATCCCAATATACTTCAAACATAGGTCATCAGTCAGGCCACCCCAATATACTTCAAACATAGGTCATCAGTCACACCATCCCAATATACTTCAAACATAGGTCATCAGTCATGCCATCCCAATATACTTCAAACATAGGTCACTGGTCAGGCCACCCCAATATACTTCAAACATAGGTCACTGGTCAGGCCACCCCAATATACTTCAAACATAGGTCACTGATCAGGCCACCCCAATATACTTCAAACATAGGTCACCGGTCACGCCATCCCAATATACTTCAAACATAGGTCATCAGTCATGCCATCCCAATATACTTCAAACATAGGTCACTGGTCAGGCCAACCCAATATACTTCAAACATAGGTCACCGGTCACGCCATCCCAATATACTTCAAACATAGGTCATCAGTCATGCCACCCCAATATACTTCAAACATAGGTCATCAGTCAGGCCACCCCAATATACTTCAAACATAGGTCACCGGTCATGCCATCCCAATATACTTCAAACATAGGTCATCAGTCACGCCATCCCAATATACTTCAAACATAGGTCATCAGTCAGGCCACCCCAATATACTTCAAACATAGGTCATCAGTCACGCCACCCCAATATACTTCAAACATAGGTCATCAGTCACGCCATCCCAATATACTTCAAACATAGGTCATCAGTCACGCCATCCCAATATACTTCAAACATAGGTCATCAGTCAGGCCACCCCAATATACTTCAAACATAGGTCATCAGTCAGGCCACCCCAATATACTTCAAACATAGGTCATCAGTCACGCCATCCCAATATACTTCAAACATAGGTCATCAGTCAGGCCACCCCAATATACTTCAAACATAGGTCACCGGTCACGCCATCCCAATATACTTCAAACATAGGTCACCGGTCAGGCCAACCCAATATACTTCAAACATAGGTCACCGGTCACGCCATCCCAATATACTTCAAACATAGGTCATCAGTCATGCCACCCCAATATACTTCAAACATAGGTCACCGGTCACGCCATCCCAATATACTTCAAACATAGGTCATCAGTCAGGCCACCCCAATATACTTCAAACATAGGTCATCAGTCAGGCCACCCCAATATACTTCAAACATAGGTCATCAGTCAGGCCAACCCAATATACTTCAAACATAGGTCATCAGTCAGGCCATCCCAATATACTTCAAACATAGGTCATCAGTCAGGCCACCCCAATATACTTCAAACATAGGTCATCAGTCAGGCCACCCCAATATACTTCAAACATAGGTCATCAGTCAGGCCACCCCAATATACTTCAAACATAGGTCATCAGTCAGGCCACCCCAATATACTTCAAACATAGGTCATCGGTCACGCCATCCCAATATACTTCAAACATAGGTCATCAGTCAGGCCACCCCAATATACTTCAAACATAGGTCATCAGTCACGCCATCCCAATATACTTCAAACATAGGTCATCAGTCATGCCATCCCAATATACTTCAAACATAGGTCACTGGTCAGGCCACCCCAATATACTTCAAACATAGGTCACAGTCAGCCACCCCAATATACTTCAAACATAGGTCATGATCAGCCACCCCAATATACTTCAAACATAGGTCATCAGTCAGGCCACCCCAATATACTTCAAACATAGGTCATCAGTCAGGCCACCCCAATATACTTCAAACATAGGTCACCGGTCACGCCATCCCAATATACTTCAAACATAGGTCATCAGTCATGCCACCCCAATATACTTCAAACATAGGTCATCAGTCAGGCCACCCCAATATACTTCAAACATAGGTCATCAGTCACGCCATCCCAATATACTTCAAACATAGGTCACCGGTCACGCCATCCCAATATACTTCAAACATAGGTCATCAGTCAGGCCACCCCAATATACTTCAAACATAGGTCATCAGTCAGGCCACCCCAATATACTTCAAACATAGGTCATCAGTCAGGCCATCCCAATATACTTCAAACATAGGTCATCAGTCAGGCCATCCCAATATACTTCAAACATAGGTCATCAGTCAGGCCAACCCAATATACTTCAAACATAGGTCATCAGTCACGCCATCCCAATATACTTCAAACATAGGTCATCAGTCACGCCATCCCAATATACTTCAAACATAGGTCATCAGTCACGCCATCCCAATATACTTCAAACATAGGTCATCAGTCAGCCATCCCAATATACTTCAAACATAGGTCATCAGTCAGGCCATCCCAATATACTTCAAACATAGGTCATCAGTCCGCCATCCCAATATACTTCAAACATAGGTCATCAGTCACGCCATCCCAATATACTTCAAACATAGGTCATCAGTCACGCCATCCCAATATACTTCAAACATAGGTCATCAGTCACGCCATCCCAATATACTTCAAACATAGGTCATCAGTCACGCCATCCCAATATACTTCAAACATAGGTCACCGGTCACGCCATCCCAATATACTTCAAACATAGGTCATCAGTCACGCCAACCCAATATACTTCAAACATAGGTCATCAGTCACGCCAACCCAATATACTTCAAACATAGGTCATCAGTCAGGCCACCCCAATATACTTCAAACATAGGTCATCAGTCAGCCATCCCAATATACTTCAAACATAGGTCATCAGTCAGCCACCCAATATACTTCAAACATAGGTCATCAGTCAGGCCACCCCAATATACTTCAAACATAGGTCATCAGTCAGCCACCCAATATACTTCAAACATAGGTCATCAGTCACGCCATCCCAATATACTTCAAACATAGGTCATCAGTCAGGCCAACCCAATATACTTCAAACATAGGTCATCAGTCAGGCCATCCCAATATACTTCAAACATAGGTCATCAGTCATGCCACCCCAATATACTTCAAACATAGGTCACAGTCACGCCACCCAATATACTTCAAACATAGGTCATCAGTCAGGCCACCCCAATATACTTCAAACATAGGTCATCAGTCACGCCATCCCAATATACTTCAAACATAGGTCATCAGTCATGCCATCCCAATATACTTCAAACATAGGTCACTGGTCAGGCCACCCCAATATACTTCAAACATAGGTCACCGGTCACGCCATCCCAATATACTTCAAACATAGGTCATCAGTCATGCCACCCCAATATACTTCAAACATAGGTCATCAGTCAGGCCACCCCAATATACTTCAAACATAGGTCATCAGTCAGGCCACCCCAATATACTTCAAACATAGGTCACCGGTCACGCCACCCCAATATACTTCAAACATAGGTCATCAGTCAGGCCACCCCAATATACTTCAAACATAGGTCATCAGTCACGCCATCCCAATATACTTCAAACATAGGTCATCAGTCAGGCCACCCCAATATACTTCAAACATAGGTCATCAGTCAGGCCACCCCAATATACTTCAAACATAGGTCACCGGTCATGCCATCCCAATATACTTCAAACATAGGTCATCAGTCACGCCATCCCAATATACTTCAAACATAGGTCATCAGTCAGGCCACCCCAATATACTTCAAACATAGGTCATCAGTCACGCCAACCCAATATACTTCAAACATAGGTCATCAGTCATGCCACCCCAATATACTTCAAACATAGGTCATCAGTCACGCCATCCCAATATACTTCAAACATAGGTCATCAGTCATGCCACCCCAATATACTTCAAACATAGGTCATCAGTCACGCCATCCCAATATACTTCAAACATAGGTCATCAGTCAGGCCACCCCAATATACTTCAAACATAGGTCATCAGTCACGCCAACCCAATATACTTCAAACATAGGTCACCAGTCACGCCATCCCAATATACTTCAAACATAGGTCATCAGTCATGCCACCCCAATATACTTCAAACATAGGTCATCGGTCACGCCATCCCAATATACTTCAAACATAGGTCATCAGTCAGGCCACCCCAATATACTTCAAACATAGGTCATCGGTCACGCCATCCCAATATACTTCAAACATAGGTCATCAGTCAGGCCACCCCAATATACTTCAAACATAGGTCATCAGTCACACCATCCCAATATACTTCAAACATAGGTCATCAGTCATGCCATCCCAATATACTTCAAACATAGGTCACCGGTCAGGCCACCCCAATATACTTCAAACATAGGTCACGGTCAGGCCGGCCAACCCAATATACTTCAAACATAGGTCACCGGTCAGGCCACCCCAATATACTTCAAACATAGGTCATCATCAGGCCACCCCAATATACTTCAAACATAGGTCATCAGTCACGCCATCCCAATATACTTCAAACATAGGTCATCAGTCATGCCACCCCAATATACTTCAAACATAGGTCACCGGTCACGCCATCCCAATATACTTCAAACATAGGTCATCAGTCATGCCACCCCAATATACTTCAAACATAGGTCATCAGTCAGGCCACCCCAATATACTTCAAACATAGGTCATCAGTCACGCCATCCCAATATACTTCAAACATAGGTCATCAGTCACGCCATCCCAATATACTTCAAACATAGGTCATCAGTCACGCCATCCCAATATACTTCAAACATAGGTCATCAGTCAGGCCATCCCAATATACTTCAAACATAGGTC
>CM026398.1:72358700-72393394 GCA_014843695.1 Archivesica marissinica | reverse complement strand
AGTCACGCCAACCCAATATACTTCAAACATAGGTCATCAGTCAGGCCACCCCAATATACTTCAAACATAGGTCATCAGTCAGGCCACCCCAATATACTTCAAACATAGGTCACCGGTCACGCCATCCCAATATACTTCAAACATAGGTCATCAGTCACGCCATCCCAATATACTTCAAACATAGGTCATCAGTCAGGCCAACCCAATATACTTCAAACATAGGTCATCAGTCAGGCCATCCCAATATACTTCAAACATAGGTCATCAGTCAGGCCAACCCAATATACTTCAAACATAGGTCACCGGTCACGCCATCCCAATATACTTCAAACATAGGTCATCAGTCATGCCACCCCAATATACTTCAAACATAGGTCATCAGTCAGGCCAACCAATATACTTCAAACATAGGTCATCAGTCAGGCCACCCCAATATACTTCAAACATAGGTCATCAGTCAGGCCACCCCAATATACTTCAAACATAGGTCATCAGTCAGGCCACCCCAATATACTTCAAACATAGGTCATCAGTCAGGCCACCCCAATATACTTCAAACATAGGTCATCAGTCAGGCCACCCCAATATACTTCAAACATAGGTCATCAGTCAGGCCACCCCAATATACTTCAAACATAGGTCATCAGTCACGCCATCCCAATATACTTCAAACATAGGTCATCAGTCAGGCCAACCCAATATACTTCAAACATAGGTCATCAGTCACGCCAACCCAATATACTTCAAACATAGGTCATCAGTCAGGCCATCCCAATATACTTCAAACATAGGTCATCAGTCAGGCCAACCCAATATACTTCAAACATAGGTCATCAGTCACGCCAACCCAATATACTTCAAACATAGGTCATCAGTCATGCCAACCCAATATACTTCAAACATAGGTCATCAGTCAGGCCACCCCAATATACTTCAAACATAGGTCATCAGTCAGGCCACCCCAATATACTTCAAACATAGGTCACCGGTCACGCCATCCCAATATACTTCAAACATAGGTCACAGTCAGGCCAACCCAATATACTTCAAACATAGGTCATCGGTCACGCCATCCCAATATACTTCAAACATAGGTCATCAGTCACGCCATCCCAATATACTTCAAACATAGGTCATCAGTCAGGCCATCCCAATATACTTCAAACATAGGTCATCAGTCACGCCATCCCAATATACTTCAAACATAGGTCATCAGTCATGCCACCCCAATATACTTCAAACATAGGTCATCAGTCAGGCCACCCCAATATACTTCAAACATAGGTCATCAGTCAGGCCACCCCAATATACTTCAAACATAGGTCACCGGTCACGCCATCCCAATATACTTCAAACATAGGTCATCAGTCAGGCCATCCCAATATACTTCAAACATAGGTCATCAGTCACACCATCCCAATATACTTCAAACATAGGTCATCAGTCATGCCACCCCAATATACTTCAAACATAGGTCTGGTCAGGCCAACCCAATATACTTCAAACATAGGTCACGCCATCCCAATATACTTCAAACATAGGTCATCAGTCATGCCACCCCAATATACTTCAAATATAGGTCATCAGTCAGGCCAACCCAATATACTTCAAACATAGGTCACTGGTCAGGCCAACCCAATATACTTCAAACATAGGTCATCAGTCATGCCACCCCAATATACTTCAAACATAGGTCATCAGTCAGGCCAACCCAATATACTTCAAACATAGGTCACCGGTCAGGCCAACCCAATATACTTCAAACATAGGTCATCAGTCATGCCACCCCAATATACTTCAAACATAGGTCATCAGTCAGGCCAACCCAATATACTTCAAATATAGGTCATCAGTCACGCCAACCCAATATACTTCAAACATAGGTCATCAGTCAGGCCAACCCAATATACTTCAAACATAGGTCATCAGTCACACCATCCCAATATACTTCAAACATAGGTCACCGGTCACGCCATCCCAATATACTTCAAACATAGGTCATCAGTCATGCCACCCCAATATACTTCAAACATAGGTCATCAGTCAGGCAAACCAAATACTTCAAATATAGGTCATCAGTCAGGCCACCCCAATATACTTCAAACATAGGTCATCAGTCAGGCCAACCCAATATACTTCAAACATAGGTCATCAGTCAGGCCACCCCAATATACTTCAAACATAGGTCATCAGTCAGGCCACCCCAATATACTTCAAACATAGGTCATCAGTCAGGCCACCCCAATATACTTCAAACATAGGTCATCAGTCAGGCCAACCCAATATACTTCAAACATAGGTCATCAGTCACGCCATCCCAATATACTTCAAACATAGGTCATCAGTCAGGCCATCCCAATATACTTCAAACATAGGTCATCAGTCACGCCATCCCAATATACTTCAAACATAGGTCATCAGTCACGCCAACCCAATATACTTCAAACATAGGTCATCAGTCAGGCCACCCCAATATACTTCAAACATAGGTCATCAGTCAGGCCACCCCAATATACTTCAAACATAGGTCACTGGTCACGCCATCCCAATATACTTCAAACATAGGTCATCAGTCAGGCCATCCCAATATACTTCAAACATAGGTCATCAGTCACACCATCCCAATATACTTCAAACATAGGTCATCAGTCATGCCACCCCAATATACTTCAAACATAGGTCACTGGTCAGGCCAACCCAATATACTTCAAACATAGGTCACGCCATCCCAATATACTTCAAACATAGGTCATCAGTCATGCCACCCCAATATACTTCAAATATAGGTCATCAGTCAGGCCAACCCAATATACTTCAAACATAGGTCACTGGTCAGGCCAACCCAATATACTTCAAACATAGGTCATCAGTCATGCCACCCCAATATACTTCAAACATAGGTCATCAGTCAGGCCAACCCAATATACTTCAAATATAGGTCATCAGTCACGCCAACCCAATATACTTCAAACATAGGTCATCAGTCAGGCCAACCCAATATACTTCAAACATAGGTCATCAGTCACCACCCAATATACTTCAAACATAGGTCATCAGTCACGCCATCCCAATATACTTCAAACATAGGTCATCAGTCAGGCCACCCCAATATACTTCAAACATAGGTCATCAGTCAGGCCACCCCAATATACTTCAAACATAGGTCATCAGTCAGGCCATCCCAATATACTTCAAACATAGGTCATCAGTCAGGCCATCCCAATATACTTCAAACATAGGTCATCAGTCAGGCCACCCCAATATACTTCAAACATAGGTCATCAGTCAGGCCACCCCAATATACTTCAAACATAGGTCATCAGTCAGGCCACCCCAATATACTTCAAACATAGGTCATCAGTCACGCCATCCCAATATACTTCAAACATAGGTCATCAGTCAGGCCACCCCAATATACTTCAAACATAGGTCATCAGTCACGCCATCCCAATATACTTCAAACATAGGTCATCAGTCAGGCCATCCCAATATACTTCAAACATAGGTCATCAGTCACGCCATCCCAATATACTTCAAACATAGGTCATCAGTCACGCCATCCCAATATACTTCAAACATAGGTCATCAGTCAGGCCAACCCAATATACTTCAAACATAGGTCATCAGTCACGCCAACCCAATATACTTCAAACATAGGTCATCAGTCAGGCCACCCCAATATACTTCAAACATAGGTCATCAGTCAGGCCACCCCAATATACTTCAAACATAGGTCATCAGTCAGGCCATCCCAATATACTTCAAACATAGGTCATCAGTCAGGCCAACCCAATATACTTCAAACATAGGTCATCAGTCACGCCAACCCAATATACTTCAAACATAGGTCATCAGTCAGGCCAACCCAATATACTTCAAACATAGGTCATCAGTCAGGCCACCCCAATATACTTCAAACATAGGTCATCAGTCAGGCCACCCCAATATACTTCAAACATAGGTCATCAGTCACGCCATCCCAATATACTTCAAACATAGGTCATCATCAGGCCAACCCAATATACTTCAAACATAGGTCATCAGTCACGCCATCCCAATATACTTCAAACATAGGTCATCAGTCAGGCCACCCCAATATACTTCAAACATAGGTCATCAGTCAGGCCATCCCAATATACTTCAAACATAGGTCATCAGTCAGGCCATCCCAATATACTTCAAACATAGGTCATCAGTCAGGCCAACCCAATATACTTCAAACATAGGTCATCAGTCACGCCATCCCAATATACTTCAAACATAGGTCATCAGTCACGCCATCCCAATATACTTCAAACATAGGTCATCAGTCACGCCATCCCAATATACTTCAAACATAGGTCATCAGTCACGCCATCCCAATATACTTCAAACATAGGTCATCAGTCATGCCACCCCAATATACTTCAAACATAGGTCACTGGTCAGGCCAACCCAATATACTTCAAACATAGGTCAGGCCATCCCAATATACTTCAAACATAGGTCATCAGTCATGCCACCCCAATATACTTCAAACATAGGTCATCAGTCAGGCCAACCCAATATACTTCAAACATAGGTCACTGGTCAGGCCAACCCAATATACTTCAAACATAGGTCATCAGTCATGCCACCCCAATATACTTCAAACATAGGTCATCAGTCAGGCCAACCCAATATACTTCAAATATAGGTCATCAGTCACGCCAACCCAATATACTTCAAACATAGGTCATCAGTCAGGCCAACCCAATATACTTCAAACATAGGTCATCAGTCACACCATCCCAATATACTTCAAACATAGGTCATCGGTCACGCCATCCCAATATACTTCAAACATAGGTCATCAGTCATGCCACCCCAATATACTTCAAACATAGGTCATCAGTCAGGCCAACCAAATACTTCAAATATAGGTCATCAGTCAGGCCACCCCAATATACTTCAAACATAGGTCATCAGTCAGGCCAACCCAATATACTTCAAACATAGGTCATCAGTCAGGCCACCCCAATATACTTCAAACATAGGTCATCAGTCAGGCCACCCCAATATACTTCAAACATAGGTCATCAGTCAGGCCACCCCAATATACTTCAAACATAGGTCATCAGTCAGGCCAACCCAATATACTTCAAACATAGGTCATCAGTCACGCCATCCCAATATACTTCAAACATAGGTCATCAGTCAGGCCATCCCAATATACTTCAAACATAGGTCATCAGTCACGCCATCCCAATATACTTCAAACATAGGTCATCAGTCACGCCAACCCAATATACTTCAAACATAGGTCATCAGTCAGGCCACCCCAATATACTTCAAACATAGGTCATCAGTCAGGCCACCCCAATATACTTCAAACATAGGTCATCAGTCAGGCCACCCCAATATACTTCAAACATAGGTCATCAGTCAGGCCATCCCAATATACTTCAAACATAGGTCATCAGTCACGCCATCCCAATATACTTCAAACATAGGTCATCAGTCAGGCCATCCCAATATACTTCAAACATAGGTCACTGGTCAGGCCAACCCAATATACTTCAAACATAGGTCACGCCATCCCAATATACTTCAAACATAGGTCATCAGTCATGCCACCCCAATATACTTCAAACATAGGTCATCAGTCAGGCCAACCCAATATACTTCAAACATAGGTCACTGGTCAGGCCAACCCAATATACTTCAAACATAGGTCATCAGTCATGCCACCCCAATATACTTCAAACATAGGTCATCAGTCAGGCCAACCCAATATACTTCAAATATAGGTCATCAGTCACGCCAACCCAATATACTTCAAACATAGGTCATCAGTCAGGCCAACCCAATATACTTCAAACATAGGTCATCAGTCACACCATCCCAATATACTTCAAACATAGGTCACCGGTCACGCCATCCCAATATACTTCAAACATAGGTCATCAGTCATGCCACCCCAATATACTTCAAACATAGGTCATCAGTCAGGCCAACCAATATACTTCAAATATAGGTCATCAGTCAGGCCACCCCAATATACTTCAAACATAGGTCATCAGTCAGGCCAACCCAATATACTTCAAACATAGGTCATCAGTCAGGCCACCCCAATATACTTCAAACATAGGTCATCAGTCAGGCCACCCCAATATACTTCAAACATAGGTCATCAGTCACGCCATCCCAATATACTTCAAACATAGGTCATCAGTCAGGCCAACCCAATATACTTCAAACATAGGTCATCAGTCACGCCATCCCAATATACTTCAAACATAGGTCATCAGTCAGGCCATCCCAATATACTTCAAACATAGGTCATCAGTCACGCCATCCCAATATACTTCAAACATAGGTCATCAGTCACGCCATCCCAATATACTTCAAACATAGGTCATCAGTCACGCCATCCCAATATACTTCAAACATAGGTCATCAGTCAGGCCAACCCAATATACTTCAAACATAGGTCATCAGTCACGCCAACCCAATATACTTCAAACATAGGTCATCAGTCAGGCCACCCCAATATACTTCAAACATAGGTCATCAGTCAGGCCACCCCAATATACTTCAAACATAGGTCATCAGTCACGCCATCCCAATATACTTCAAACATAGGTCATCAGTCAGGCCATCCCAATATACTTCAAACATAGGTCATCAGTCAGGCCACCCCAATATACTTCAAACATAGGTCACCGGTCAGGCCACCCCAATATACTTCAAACATAGGTCATCAGTCACGCCATCCCAATATACTTCAAACATAGGTCATCAGTCAGGCCACCCCAATATACTTCAAACATAGGTCATCAGTCAGGCCACCCCAATATACTTCAAACATAGGTCACAGTCACGCCATCCCAATATACTTCAAACATAGGTCATCAGTCAGGCCAACCCAATATACTTCAAACATAGGTCATCAGTCAGGCCAACCCAATATACTTCAAACATAGGTCATCAGTCAGGCCACCCCAATATACTTCAAACATAGGTCATCAGTCAGCCAACCCAATATACTTCAAACATAGGTCATCAGTCACGCCAACCCAATATACTTCAAACATAGGTCATCAGTCAGGCCACCCCAATATACTTCAAACATAGGTCATCAGTCAGGCCACCCCAATATACTTCAAACATAGGTCATCAGTCAGGCCACCCCAATATACTTCAAACATAGGTCATCAGTCAGGCCACCCCAATATACTTCAAACATAGGTCATCAGTCAGGCCATCCCAATATACTTCAAACATAGGTCATCAGTCACGCCATCCCAATATACTTCAAACATAGGTCATCAGTCAGGCCATCCCAATATACTTCAAACATAGGTCATCAGTCACGCCATCCCAATATACTTCAAACATAGGTCATCAGTCACGCCAACCCAATATACTTCAAACATAGGTCATCAGTCAGGCCACCCCAATATACTTCAAACATAGGTCATCAGTCAGGCCACCCCAATATACTTCAAACATAGGTCACTGGTCACGCCATCCCAATATACTTCAAACATAGGTCATCAGTCAGGCCATCCCAATATACTTCAAACATAGGTCATCAGTCACGCCATCCCAATATACTTCAAACATAGGTCATCAGTCATGCCACCCCAATATACTTCAAACATAGGTCACTGGTCAGGCCAACCCAATATACTTCAAACATAGGTCACGCCATCCCAATATACTTCAAACATAGGTCATCAGTCATGCCACCCCAATATACTTCAAATATAGGTCATCAGTCAGGCCAACCCAATATACTTCAAACATAGGTCACTGGTCAGGCCAACCCAATATACTTCAAACATAGGTCATCAGTCATGCCACCCCAATATACTTCAAACATAGGTCATCAGTCAGGCCAACCCAATATACTTCAAATATAGGTCATCAGTCACGCCAACCCAATATACTTCAAACATAGGTCATCAGTCAGGCCAACCCAATATACTTCAAACATAGGTCATCAGTCACACCATCCCAATATACTTCAAACATAGGTCACCGGTCACGCCATCCCAATATACTTCAAACATAGGTCATCAGTCATGCCACCCCAATATACTTCATACATAGGTCATCAGTCAGGCAAACCAAATACTTCAAATATAGGTCATCAGTCAGGCCACCCCAATATACTTCAAACATAGGTCATCAGTCAGGCCAACCCAATATACTTCAAACATAGGTCATCAGTCAGGCCACCCCAATATACTTCAAACATAGGTCATCAGTCAGGCCACCCCAATATACTTCAAACATAGGTCATCAGTCAGGCCACCCCAATATACTTCAAACATAGGTCATCAGTCAGGCCAACCCAATATACTTCAAACATAGGTCATCAGTCACGCCAACCCAATATACTTCAAACATAGGTCATCAGTCAGGCCACCCCAATATACTTCAAACATAGGTCACCGGTCACGCCATCCCAATATACTTCAAACATAGGTCATCAGTCAGGCCATCCCAATATACTTCAAACATAGGTCATCAGTCACGCCATCCCAATATACTTCAAACATAGGTCATCAGTCACGCCATCCCAATATACTTCAAACATAGGTCATCAGTCAGGCCAACCCAATATACTTCAAACATAGGTCATCAGTCACGCCAACCCAATATACTTCAAACATAGGTCATCAGTCAGGCCACCCCAATATACTTCAAACATAGGTCACCGGTCACGCCATCCCAATATACTTCAAACATAGGTCATCAGTCAGGCCATCCCAATATACTTCAAACATAGGTCATCAGTCATGCCATCCCAATATACTTCAAACATAGGTCATCAGTCAGGCCACCCCAATATACTTCAAACATAGGTCACCGGTCAGGCCACCCCAATATACTTCAAACATAGGTCACCGGTCACGCCATCCCAATATACTTCAAACATAGGTCATCAGTCATGCCACCCCAATATACTTCAAACATAGGTCACTGGTCAGGCCATCCCAATATACTTCAAACATAGGTCACCGGTCACGCCATCCCAATATACTTCAAACATAGGTCATCAGTCATGCCAACCCAATATACTTCAAACATAGGTCACCGGTCAGGCCAACCCAATATACTTCAAACATAGGTCATCAGTCATGCCACCCCAATATACTTCAAACATAGGTCATCAGTCAGGCCAACCCAATATACTTCAAACATAGGTCATCAGTCACGCCAACCCAATATACTTCAAACATAGGTCATCAGTCAGGCCAACCCAATATACTTCAAACATAGGTCACTGGTCACGCCATCCCAATATACTTCAAACATAGGTCACCGGTCACGCCAACCCAATATACATTTATTTCAATAAAAAAATGAAACGCGGTTAATTTGTCAATCATATATTGAAGTCGGGTTGGTAAACTGTCGCAGAAAGAACTGTTGTGGACTTAACTCTCTGCACACCATTGTGGGTATACTGTCACCGAAATCACTCTTGTAGACTTAGAACTCTGCACACCATTGAAGTCAGGTTGGTAACCTGTCACAGAAAGAATTCTTGAGGGCTTACCTCCATGTACACCATTGAAGAATGGTGGGTAAATTGTCAACGAAAGCACTCATGTGTCAGTTGCCAGATTGAGGACCTTGTTGCCATGAGAAGTGTATTGTTTTTTGATGGTTTCATACCCTCGTGGGTCTATTGAAAATATTTAGCTTGGTTGCCGGACCAGCAACTTCGGGGAAATCTGCTAATTAGCATAAATCCAAGATGGCCGCCGTGCACGGTGATGAAATATAACTTTTGAACTGGTCAACTTTGAATCATGTGTGATATATCTTTTTCAAATAATTTTTACTTGGGAAATTGATTTGTGTCATCAATTGTGTGATTCAGGGTCAAATATGAGGTCAAAAGTAATGTTCAAGGTCATTAAGTCAAGAAAAGTAGTAAAATGTCCTGTCTCAAGCCCCAATGAACCGATTTTAAAAATCTTGGTGTCTGCCTTATTGTTCTCTATGCTCCTGAATCAAAAAATGAACATTTTAGAACAATTGGTGTTCAAGGTTATATTCAAAGGATCACGGTCAAGGTCATGTGGGCCCCCACAATCCACCCCAAGCCTTGAAACATGTTATATCTCTATAGCAGAAATGAAGTGATTTTGATGGTTTTTGTGTCTATTTGTGTGTTTTTGTGTCATACACAGATATACATAACATACATACAAAAATATTTGATTAAAAGCACAGATATATATTTTCACAACAACAAAGTATATTATTTCCATGAAACATGTGAAATTTACAAAAATACAATTTAACAGATAATAGCATTAATGGTGTATGAAGTACTGCTCAATCTTCATCATCAGTGTCAAATGAAAGAAGTTCCTCGTCTCCTTCTACATCTGATTGTGCCCCTCTGTCCTCATCTTCATCTTCTCTTCTCTTGTACGGGTTGAAACAATCATCACTGCAAACACATGCACAGTAGACAGTGCATGATATGTTGCCATGGTGACAGCTACAAATTTCACTGCTGCATGCCTTCCCATGCGCCTTGCAGCCACATCGCACCACATCCATGAGATTCTGGGGTCCTGGGGTCCTGGGGGATGATCTGAGATTACTGGTGTTGGGATGCCATCTTTGATTTCCCAACCATACTTCATAATGTCAAGTTCAGGAGGAGCCTGCTGGTCAGCTGCTTTAGCAAGTATGGTCTGCATATGAGCACGCAAGATGTGCAGGAATAGATTCTGCTCAGTTGGGGGTAGCGACATGAGCTTGAGCAGCTTGCCAGATTTCCTCGTGTACATTTGGTACCTCGCCTGACTCATTGTAGTCCCCTGCTGCTGACCATAGAGTGCACAGAAAAATGTCTGTCCTGCATCCATGAGCTCTGCTTGGGTGGCATCAAGCTCACCTAAAGCTGAGTACAGACCAGGGAAGTTGCCAGCTCTCAGGGTCTTCAGGGCTGACACTTTCCCCTTGCCATACAGGTATGAGGTTGTATCTGATCCAGTTAAATAGTGCATTCCCAGGATCTGCAGGCAGTTGTGGCCAAGTTCGGCACAGGTGGCATTGATGTCCCAAACTACTCCATCCCACCGCTCCATCTGGACTGTGGCCTGGATGTTGTTTTTATAAACCCAGTAGACGAGCAGCATGAACACATCTGTGTCATCTGAGAGGATGCGTATCACTCGCGTATTAGACTCGGCAGCCATGAGGAGGTATGAGATAATTGTTATATCTGCTTCATCATGGTTGAACCCTCCATTGCTACAGCTCTCCACAGTGACTCCTTCACCAAAATTGAAGGTACTTAGCACTTTCGACAGTTGCAACTGGTTGTGCTTATTCCTCATGATGGCGTCTCTACTGGGAAGCAGTGTGTTAATGGTGAGATCGTAGCTGATGGAGCCAAGGCCAGCACGTCGCATACGCTCATGATCTTTCGCAGAAACATCATGGTATTTGTCAAACACTAAGACCTTCTCACCAGGAACATAGGACATTCTGGTCTTGATGGATTCAACTATGGCTGATGCATCTCCTTCGAATGGCCAAACGATGTAGTATAGGAGTTGGCTCACATCAATAATGGTGACATCAGGTGGCAGATGACGTAGTGATAGCACGCATAGTTTGTGAGCTAGCGGTGCTTTGCTACCTTTCCTCAAGAGGCCATACTCATCGATAAGTGATGGGGGTACTGGGCACAGCTCGTAATAGAAGATGGGTGCCAGATCCATCTGACGCTGCTGTCCAACAGTCAACAGCCTGAGGAAAATCGTCTGTAGGTCAAATATTGTTTTGTCCCCCACTTTCACACCTTTCTTTATGTGCTCCATGGTCTTGATGTGCCTTGAAATGGTCCTATGGAATCCAGTGGGGAGGGATGCCTGGAACTCTGAAGCCATTCTCTCCCCTATGTTGACATAATCTGCAACGTTTACCTCGGCTTCAGTGGGAGCAAATCCACCATTGGCGATGTTGTAGAGGTGTGGGGACTGATTTTCCAATGGGTGAGACATTTTGGACAGCTCAAGTGAGATTCTATGTCGGTCATCTGCATCCATCTCTCTCCTCTTCTTCCCCTCCTTGTGATATGGTTCGCTGCTTGTGTCACTTGTGCCAGCTTGGTCTGTTCTATCTTTGACTGGGGGATCAGGGTAGATGTGCTCCATGGTGTCTGATAGGTAGGCAGTGACGGGAAAAGAATCAATCCATTCCGCAACCATCTCTGGAGAAAGTGTCATACCCTTGAGGCCACCCTTGCCAATTCGAATGGCAGTTTGTTCCCCAAACTGGTCAGAGCTCACACCATTCCAGCTGCCCGTCTGGTGACGACACACAAATGCACCTGACATGAGCTCAGTCTTGGCCATGGGTGGCAGCAGGTGATGCATCTCAAGAAGGTGGTGGGTCATGTAACGGGCATAGTGGTGGTGGCCAGCAACAAAGACATAGGGGAGCATGCGCTTAAGTGTGAGCTGCTGCAGCAGGAAATCTCCCTCCCTCTCACTACGAAGCAGTTGGTGGACTAGCAGAGTAGGCTTGATGAGGTTATCGACCCAGTGTCTGCCAGTTGGGTGTTGCCGACACGTCTCAAGGTAATCGCTTAATTCTTGAAATGTCTTGGGACCAGTTGTGAGGAAGTTGTTCAGTAGAGCAGTTGAAGCCATTCGGAAGGCTCGCATGGCCTTAACCCAAGACTTACCACTCATGATTCCTGATATTCCGTCAAAAGCTGAGCTGATGACAGGCTCAATACCTGACCCACACATGAGTTTGCCGATGCAGCCACAGAAGGACTGAATTGTGTGCATGATCCCAGGCCTGATAATGACGTTTTTGAAGTGATCAACATCATTCCACTTGATTTGGCAGGCAACCATGTACAACTGCAGGTCAACTGAGATATGGGCATTGGACATCCCCATGTCAGCCAACGTCTTTTTGAGATACTCAAGCGAAGTCAGCACCGTGTCGGGATGAGAGGCTTTAGCATCAATGAGAGGTCCAAACATGTAGGTACTCGCTGGCTTTTTCTGCACTTGATTGATGCGCGCCTCTTTATTGTTGAACCCAACCCACTCCATTGTATTCTCGTGTGTGTTGAGCATGTTAAGCCACTTCATGTCCTTCTCTTGTGCTATAACAAGACTCGCCTGCCGGGCACACACTTCTGGATAGGAGATACCAGAGGTTACCTCAACAGCCGGGGGGTTCACCTTGGTTGGCCCATTGTAGTGCAGCAGAGGAAGGCTGGCCGATGAGCTGCTGCTGGTCCTAGACTGGGCTGCTTTCTTAGAGAGTCGAGGTATGATGAGGCAGCTCTTTCCAGGCTGAGCGCGGCCATACTCCAGAATACCTGCAGGATGTGGTTGCTGCAATTCATGTGAGAGGACGTGGGTGGTGCGTCGACCGTTGGGTGTAAAGATCTGGAGATCTAAGTTGTCAAACCATGCGAAGATGATGCCAACAGTTCTAGACAACCCCATAAACTCATGGAGAAGCTGTGCATTGTCACCTAGAAAACGAGCAGCTGACTTCCTGAATCTTAGGACCTCATCATACGAGGTTGTGAAGCCATGCTCATGAAGGAGCTTTAGAAGTTCGGAACTGCCATGCCGGTGCTGCAGTTTGACAGCGAGTCCTAATGTTGTTTGATTTCGTGTATTTGTTATATGACTCTGAATTGACTGGCTCAGACTCAGAGATTTCTTGGTTACTTCACCACTGGAGACCAGATTTGAAATCAACTTCAACAAAGTTGGGCTAGTTGCTTTGATTGTGTTGGCCTGTGTAAACTCTGCCAGGTCATAATTGGCACTGCTGTACTTGACCGACCGTGCCTCCTGCTTGATCTGCCTCACCACAGAATCAATTTTAGTCTCAGCCATTTCAGCCACCTGGACTACCTTAAGACTTTTAGCAATGGACTCACGGTAACCAATAATGGTAGCACAGCCTTGTACCTGCACAACGATAACGTCTTTATTCATGCAGTCGGTCAACTTGCTAAACATGTCACGTCGGCCGAGCTTGCCACCACAATCAGAGTACAGGGAATGGAGTTGAACACTATTCCATATTCTGGACCTGTCTGTGTTCATGCACTCAATGACTTGCTTCAGAGCATTTTCATCTGCACTACCAGTTGGCAAATCAGCATATTTGGGTATTTTCATGAAACTGTTATAGCAGCGTACATGGTACTTGCAATCAGCAGAAGGTAGGTCAGAAACACAAGCAAGATGCAACTTGACCCTTCTGGCTACATCATCATTACGCTGATCAGCCACATCAAGGATCACATCTTTCATTGTTGGGAGTGGGTTACGGTCTTTGTCAAATCGTTCTTTGGTCATACATTCTCGAACACGGTCCCATCTTTCTGGGTGTCTATCATCCATGGGCAAACATGTATCACCACAGAAGATACAATCACGTTTTAACTCAAACACACCTTTGTCAGCTGCCTGAGTATGAGACCTGGTGGTCACCCTCACCCCGTCATCTTCAGCCTTTCTTTTCTGTGACTTTTTAAACCTCTCAATTTTCTCTTTGGATGTATAAGTACAGTAGCAACCTTTATGGCAGACTATGCTTGGGGCATCACCACCACCATCATTAATGTCCTGTAGCTTAGCCCGAAGATCCCCATCTCCACGAGTTGTGGCACATGAGATGAGCTTGTTGATCCCTCCTTCGGTGAATTTCGTATCTTCTCCACCTCCGTGACACACTGGGAGAAGACACCTTGAGTCAGCCATACCTGAAATTACAAAACAGTGAATTGGCTATGAACAAATATTCCAGATTAATAAAAACGTATCTCTGAAAGAAGACGTGATAATATAACTTAATTTCTGCAAGAGATATAACATGTTTCAAGGCTTGGGGTGGATTGTGGAGGCCCAAATGACATTGACCTTCATCCTTTGAATATTACCTTGAGCACCAATCATTCTGAAATATTCATTTATTGATTCAGGAGCATAGAAAACAATAAGGTAGACACCAAGATTATTAAAATCGGTACATTTGGGCCTGAGATAGGGCATTTTACTACTTTTCTTGACTTAAATGACCTTGAACTTGACCTTTGACCTCAGATTTCACCCTGAATCGCACAATTGATGACAAAAATCAATTTCCCAAGTAAAAATTATTTGAAAAAGATATATCACACATGATTCAAAGTTGACCAGTTCAAAAGTTATATTTCATCACCGTGCACGGCGGCCATCTTGGATTTATGCTAATTAGCAGATTTCCCCGAAGTTGCTGGTCCGGCAACCAAGCTAAATATTTTCAATAGACCCACGAGGGTATGAAACCATCAACAAACAATACACTTCTCATGGCAACAAGGTTCTCTACAGAAGGCATACAGGTGGCAACTGGTAGTGGACTTTAACTCGCCTTTTGAGGTCAGGTGGGTAAACTATCACCGAAAACACTCGTGGGCGTAACTCCATGCACACCATTTCAGTTAGGTCTGTAAACTATCGCCGAAAACACTCGTGGGCGTAACTCCATGAACACCATTGCAGTCAGGTCGGTAAACTATCGCCGAAAACACTCTCGTGGGCGTAACTCTATGCACACCATTGCAGTCAGGTCGGTAAACTATCGCCGAAAACACTCGTGGGCGTAACTCCATGCACACCATTGCAGTCAGGTCGATAAACGGTGTCCGAAAACACTCTCATGGGCGTAACTCCATGTACACCATTGCAGTCAGGTCGGTAAACTGTCGCCGAAAACACTCATGTGCGTAACTCCATGCACACCATTGCAGTCAGGTCGATAAACGGTGTCCGAAAGCAATCATATGGACTAACTCCATGCACACCATTGCAGTCAGGTCGGTAAACTGGGTCCGAAAGCAATCATATGGACTAACTCAATGCACACCATTGCAGTCAGGTCGGTAAACTGTGTCCGAAAGCAATCATATGGACTAACTCTGCACACCATTCAAGTCAGGTGGGTAAACTATTCCTCTGGCCGGGAAGTAGGTGAGATGGTACGGTGGTCGCCAGATCGGACAGGTGGGTTTTCTCCAGGTACTCCGGTTTCCTCCCACATGAATGACCACATTTACGCTTTCATCTGAGCCAACGAGAGTGATTAATATCAGTTGTTAGAACTTGCTTCGCAATCATTGTAAAATAAATAAAGTTTAAACTTAAATAGTAATAGTAGGATGGAATTTGTCTAGATCATCTGTAAAGTGCGCTGAGACTTATTTAGTTTTCGTTTAGCTTAACATCTGACACCGACAAAAGTATAATACAGCTACTGCGAAACATAGCTTTAACAACTTAACATGACATATATTAATCACTCTTGTCGATTTAGTTTAATCATATTTTATTGCAAATGTGTTATGCACAAAACGATACAATACATAGTATGAAAATGCACATGGTTTGGGCAAAGTTTTGATAACATTTGATAACGGCCCGCACCAGACCATCTCATGCTTTCCGGTCCGGGGAATCAACACCGGGTCAGTGGCGGGTTAAGGGGAGGGCTGACTGGACTGCAGCCAGGGGGCCCCGATATTTAGGGCCCCCCAAATTGGTATTATATATCTGTAATTAACTGATTAAAATGTTACGATATTTTTTTAATGACTACATAAAATAGATAGAACTTAGAAGATATCCTGAGCTTTCCAACGATGTATGACTTTAATAATAATTTGTGTTTAGTAGATTGCAGCAATAACGTATAGTGCTCCCCGAGTCTAATAAGCCCGCAATACCGTCGACAGATGAAATCCCTTCTTAACAACCAATGTGATAGCAGAAATCCGGAATTTCGGTGAATTTCGGCCTAGCGGGGATACTGTGAGAAAGAATTCAATATTCAATAGAATGTTCTTGTTTGCTTACACTAGTATTTATCTTGATGATAGGGCCCCTGTTTCAGTTACAGCCAGGGGCCCCATGCAACGTTAATCCGTTTACATTGGTGAGGAGCGAGTGTGCCTAGCCACCGCGCTAATCCGACAGCTCCTATTGGTGTACCTAGCCACAGCGCTAATCGGACAGCTCCTATTGGTATGCCTAGCAACTGCGCTAATCCGACAGCTCCTATTGGTGTGCCTAGCCATTGCGCTAATCGGACAGCTCCTATTGGTGTGCCTAGCAACTGCGCTAATCGGACAGCTCCTATTGGTGTGCCTAGCCACTGCGCTAATCGTACAGCTCCTATTGGTGTGCCTAGCCACTGCGCTAATCCGACAGCTCCTATTGGTGTACCTAGCCACTGCGCTAATCCGACAGCTCCTATTGGTGTACCTAGCCACTGCGCTAATCCAACAGCTCCTATTGGTGTACCTAGCCACTGCGCTAATCGGACAGCTCCTATTGGTGTACCTAGCCACTGCGCTAATCGGACAGCTCCTATTGGTGTACCTAGCCACTGCGCTAATCGGACAGCTCCTATTAAATTTCACGGCACAAAACAGAGTAAGTAATCTAATACAATTCCATCAACTCATTTATTTTCTCAAACAATTCATTGCAATAATAAAAAGACTACGAGAGAACTCATTTAACAAAGTTAATCTACTATGCCATCTAGTATACTCTAGACAGAGTGGTGCGATTACTGAAGATGATGATGATGATGAAATGCAATCAAAGCTAGGACTATTAGCGAAAACTTATGGAATATGATGATATATGGACTTGTCTAGTAAAGTAGAAAAAGGGGAATGAGACAATTAATGACAATAAATCTCTATAACAATGTGCAGATATGACTTATATTGGTATCTTGGAAATAAGTATGAAATCAGCTTAAAGGTAGCCATTCACAGAATATACTCAATCTGGTAACCATAGCAATAAAATTGCCAGCATCTCTGTGATCAGATGAGAATATGCATACGAACAATAGTGTCTTTGTGTTTGCTAACTATTTCCGACTAATTACACCTTACTTTTGGAAAGAAGTATCCGTTCTTTGATGTTTACTGTAGCATTTGAAAACGTATGCAAATGTCGCCGGATCCACTTCATTATTGCAATCATTAGTTGCCGAGTCATAGAAATCCGGACCAGAGTCAACGTCATCTTGAGCACTGAATGACCCGTCTATGTTTAACGTAGCATCCCGCCCCTCTTCATTCTCGTTGAAGCAGTGTGGACCAAAGCAGGATCCACGACAGTTGAATGCGTCGGTAGAATACGTGCGGTTTACGACGCTGCCGGTATTGTCAGTATAATTGTAGGTGACATTAACGGTCGGGATATCTATGTCTAAATATACCGTCGTTGTATCGATCGCATCGCTACACCTGTACTGTAAACATATAAATGCAAATTCTATTTCCCCACCCACGGAGAACAATTCCATGTCTCCGGAATCCGTGTAATAGTAGGTAGAATTGTCTTGTTCCCATACGCTGATTCCCTGTACGCTTGGGCGGTCAGACAAGCCATTCAAATAGCTGTAGAAGTGTTGGCTACCATTGAATGCTATTCTTGCGGTACATATTTCGCTATTATCTGGCAATGGTTCGTAGTTCGGCGGTTCTGAGGCATAGAAATGCAGCGCCGGTTCTGATACTGCTGAGCTCTCACATGCACTCATACTAGTGTAGAATAGTCCATTGGAATTGGAAACATAATTAACGAAAATGTCAAGGTCATTAGGAGCAATCGTGAACTGAACATCTGTAAGTTGTGTTTCAATTGAGTCATCGTAATCGCCAATTTGTTTCGGTTCCAGGTACGAGATGTACGGAAGGGTAGCCTCGCCGACGGGAATGACTTCAACTGATGTCATGTTAATAAATCCTGCGAGAGCATCGTTTGGGTTACTAACAACTGGACAACGAACCGCGAAGCATGTGTCGTTTGGTGTGTTCGTGGAAGCAGCATACATCCTCAAACGCTCCAAGGCAGACGTGTAACCGACTAGTTCTGGCATAAATGAAGTTGTATCACTATACGTTATCTCATCACCGCTGGTTTTGTTGAAAATACGTGCTTTGAAGTAACATAACGGTGCACCTGGAATCTTATCGATGTTGTACCATACATCGCTGTCCACGTCGATCACTTTGTCCAGTGTTACCTGGCGTTTACCTCTCCGTGAGACAACACGAGCGGCTTCCCAGTACCCTGTGATTGTGTTTAGTTTCCAAACTTCCATATCTGCTCTGCCAGTGAATTTCATTTGTCCAACATTGAGGCTAGTACCTTCATCATCCATGAAGCTGAAAGACGCTATCCCATCGGATATCAAATTCTCTAACGTGTTCCCGACTGGAGTAAGGAAACGGCCTGGAATTATATTCTCTGTAGCATTATTAGTGTCAATGAAAGTAACCGTGGCTTTTACTGGCCCGGTGTACTTCTTCCCCCATAAACGGTTGTATCGGAATGAATCTGCTGCGATTGTAATGACGGTACTACCAGCATTGGGATCTAATGGGTTAGTAGAAAGAGATAGCACTGTTTCTACATCCGATTGAATGTCCACTGGTTCAGCCTTCTTCATCATAAGCAGTTCAACTTCCACCGGGCCTCTAAATCCCTCTGGAATTTGAACAACTTTAACGGCATCCATATACTTCTTGTATCTGTCGTGCGTTCTGATTACGAGCGACCTCTCACTGGACTTAACTTTAGCTTTAAATTTCCCATCAGCACCTGTGTAACCAGCATATTTTCTCTCGAATCTTATTATAATTTGTTCTAGTGGATCTTTTGTGACTGAATCAATTACAGTACCCATGACATCGACACCTCTATCTTTGCAACAACCACACTGTGTGACAAACTCGTACTTCTGCACTCCTCCCAAGGCCCCGCAGTCCGTGGTTCGAGTCTCTGTCTTCGGGCAGATATAACCATCATCCGGGCAGCTGAACTGGCTGTACTGCTTAGTTCGACAGGCGCCTACAGGACAGGTACCAACATCCACTCTACATGAACCTACCAGCGTTCTCATTTGTGAAATTCGTTCCGTCGAGAATTCAACACTGTCTGCAAAACACAAAGACTGTCGTTTAGAAACCATAATGAACATTCCTTATCAGGGGCTTGATGATGCAAATAAATTTACCTCTCATGTTGAAGTATATTATAATGAAACCAATCTGTACATGTTTGTAAGTATATATATATATATATACATGTATATTATTCAATTCAACATTTTATTACATAAAGCACAATAACATTGCTTATAGTAAGCATATATATATAAAATTTTATGCACACATAAAAGTATTTATGTCAAGGTACATCTAATTTTGTCCGGAAGATTACGGCACAATTTCATGGATTTTAGTGCCACCATCACATCCTACATTTCCGCCATTAGCTATATACATAAGCTCCTTGACATGGTCAACCCGGCAGATTCCTTTCTCATTAAGAAATTATTACATAGTGTCAGGCGTTATAAAAACCCTGACAAGCGCCGTCCCTTTACCCTGAACAATTTACAGGACATGATGTCAGCTTTAAAATCAACGGTCTCTGATCATGTTACTCGTTTATGTATGCGTGCAATGTTCCTCATGGCATTTTTCGGGTTATTTCGAGTGGGCGAGATTGCACATTCCCCAACAGGTCATCGGAATGTCATTGCACGCAATGACATTGACTTCAATTACACAGGGTCAAAGATATCGTCGCTTACCATCACCCTGCGTCATTTCAAACATTCCCAAGGACAGACTGCAGTCATCCCCCTTTCACGCCAGTCTGTGAAAACCCTATGCCCTGTCAGAGCTTTAATCCACTACTTAAAAGCAATACCTTATTCGACAGGTCCAATGTTTGTAGACTTTACGGGTCAACCTATTACTACCACAGCCTTTAGGTCAACACTAAGGTCCTGTGTTATTGCTTGCCATTTAGACCCATTGTTGTTTACAGCTCATTCTGTTAGGATTGGGGGAGCGACACACGCACATCAGAACAATATGTCTGTTCAGCATATTCAAAAGTTAGGGCGTTGGAAATCCTCTGCCTATTTAAAATACATACGTCCACAACCCCTCCCCGTATAAGGAGAACACAGTAGTGTTACGTTGATTGTCCTGCGATGCAGAGGGTCCTCCAGACAGAGTCTGTCGGTTTTAGGCAGCAGATTCGGTTCTGGGAGACCTGTACATATTATAGCTTCTCAGATCTGACGGTATAGGCAGCAGATCTGTAGAACCTGTATCATTACTATAACTTATGTTTACTAGTTACATAGTAGCAAACTGATTGGCATCACCTTTGTACCTATTTTAGCTGACGGTTTAAGGCCGCAGATAATACTAAACATGCTTTATGTCTAATTTGATATATATCAGCCGTTTACAATGTTCAAGGTTGTATACCATATCATAAATATAATTCATTTATTATTGTGACATGTATGGTAATGTTTGTTACCCGCCGGTTGTTTACAGGCAACATACCTGTAGGTGGTTTAGGGGTATACTTTAGTCCCCGTTCGTAAAGGTTGCAGAAACAACATGGTTTACATATGTGATTTTGTGTATATACCCGTATTGATATGCTTGACAGCACGTTCTTTACTTCAGACACAAACAGGGAGTAGTCTGTTCAGATCTGACGGTTTCAGGCAGCAGATCTGTTGTTGGATATCCATTACGGGTATAAATTTCCAAAAACAATAACTGGTTATAGGGTAATATGCCACATAAGCATAATGTTATAGATATTGTTATTGGGATCGTAATTTATCTTTGGTATGCAAGTGACGGGGCTGACTGTTTTAGGCAGCATGTCCTTTACCCTGGCATATAAATAATAGATCTGATGGTTTTAAGCAACAGATCTAGTTACTATATGTAAGTTAGAACTTGCATACTATCATAGACTCTCTATGATACAAGGCCACAGATACATAGTTCTCTTTATCTGTACATAAAAATGTACATATTACAGTAGGATCCCAGCCCGGTCTCTCTGGGTGGCGGCGTTGTCCTTTTGGCGGTTTTTTGGCCACCCAGATATGTCATTTCGGTAAAACATTCGTTGTATTACATACTGTTTGTTTCATTTAACTCTACGGTTTTACGGCATTAAAATAAATGCCCTATTTTCATTCAAATCATGTGTTGTGTTTTACCTTTTTCCATACTAGTTCGACCTAGCCTGTATCCTCAACCCTGACCATGTACAATACATAAATATACATACAATTGGAAACATGGTTTACAGAGAAGCATGTATTACATATGATATACACGTGTATACTTACAACATGTACAATAATGAAAAATAGTAGAAATTATCAGAATGAACGTCCATGGTAGCAAAACGTGCGCATTTCTTGAGTGTATAATACCATAAATGTTCATTATGACTAGACGTTAAGCATGTTTACAATACAGTTCAGTTATATATTCAATGGGTTGAAGACATAATGTGGTCATACTCTTGATAAATTTGCAAAATATATATATTTGGAAATATTTAGAATGGTGGTTTTCGATTTTTCACAGAATAAATTTTTCATTTTGTGCAATGGCAATAATACTGTTTCAGATGCTTATTTCTAAGGTCTCTGAATTTTGAACTAGTAGAAAATGGTATTCATTTTCCAAGGTATTTGAATTACAATTTTGGCAAGTTCGGTCATTTCTAGATAAATTAATATATCTACCTCTCTATTTCGAGGGTATGTGATGACAACCGTAATTTAGTGAGGGCTATGCGGAATTTCTTCTCTTTTATAAAATCTAAATATTTTTCAAATTGAAAAGCATGTTTTATTTTTGCATAAGTATCTACACGAGTAGAATTAGTTATTCTTGCAGTCCATTCTTGGTAATATATATCATGTAAACGAGTTTTCAATATTTTAAATTCCGCTGTTGTGATCATCTGCTGTTCCCAATAATTTGATAGTCCACAATTATCAAGAATTTGTTTAATCTGAAAGGCCCAATTGCTTCCTCTATATGTTTCATTAATATTTACATCGTTATAAAGCATGCTAAGGTATAGGGTGGCACTATGGACGCTGTCTATGGCATTATTGACCGTTTTACCGAGTATAGGGTGGCACTATGGACGCTGTCTATGGCATTATTGACCGTTTTACCGAGTATAGGGGTGGCACTATGGACGCTGTCTATGGCATTATTGACCGTTTTAGCAGTATGGACCGTTTTTTTTTATGGCGCTATGGGGATTTATACACATGCACATGTTTGACATGTCCCCATAGTGCCACCCCTAGTGACTACTAAAAATAACATAACACATAATAAATTTCAATATAATTTTTTTATTTACTAATAACTAATTAACTAATAATTTTAATAATAATATCATTTTTATACAAATATTCATGAGTATATTGTAACTATTACTAAAAAACATTAATATTTTCCCCAATAAAATATCTAATATCCATTAATATTTCTCCAAACTTATTTAGTCCTTTCCATTTTGCTTGCACTGTCGCATTTTTATGCCACATATTTAAGCCGATACCCCAAATACAGTCTCGTGGGTTAGCCTCTGCAAGAATTTTATTATTTGTATTTAATAAAAATCTCTTTAAGTATTCGTTTTGTTTATATTTTAACCAGTTTCCATCAAAAAGCACTTGTTCTGAATCTCTGTTCCATTGTTGTACATCAAAAAGTTCAGATCTTGACCTTCCTAGGTGTCGTATTTCTGCTGCATTTGTAGAAATAAGGATTTTCTCTGCAATAGTATGTTCCTGACATTGTACCATTTTTTTATGTTGAAAATATTGTTCAGTACATATATATTTCACTCCATCACTATCTATAAAGTCTGCAAGGTAAAAATTACTGAAGACACTGTTTTGTCCATAAAATAAAACCATATCGTTTGTTATTCTGTCATCCATAGTTCTCTTCAAATCTTTCTTTCTAAATGATGGTATAGTAATACATCGCATACATTTATATAATCATCATCCTCTGGAGTTATTTTTGTCTTCTCTAAATAGTTATTATATATTATATCCCAACTGTCTAAATCAAGTTTTTCTTTTAACACAGCTTCTATATCTTTATGTTTAACAACCGCAATATTTCTGTTATATAAATAATGTTTTATAACACTTTCCATATCTATATATGGCCTCAAATGTATATATACATTTGACAACATATTACCAAAATTCTCCTCTTTTGGTATTCTCTTTCGTGTTATTTCATCATTAACCATATCAATCAAAACCTCACCCCCTAAATCTAAATGTATAATACTATTAACAAATTCTGAACAAAATCCTCCTTCCACACCGATTTTTACTATATGTGACATGTTACCTATACTACCAAGTTCTCTTTGAATGATGATATAGTAACACATCAAGTACATTTATATAGTGTACATCATATGGTAATACTAATCTATTTCTAGAAACAACATAATCATCATACATTGAGGTCCATTTCTCATATCCCATACCTAATGTAGTGTACATAAATTCTATATCATCTAATTCAACGATATCTAATTTACGTTTCGATAGAAAATGTGATAATATACTTTCTATATCCATTTCTTTCCCTAAATATTGTTGCGCATATGAAAAAAGCATCCCATAATAATTGTTATATGTTACCCCATCTAAAATTAAAATATGTTCAGTAGTAATTGTTGTTAAGTCAACATCTCCTACTTTTCTGATTATTTCCTCATTTACCATTTCTATATACATTTCTGTATCTAAACCCAATTGTACTTTAGAATATTGTAACCCAAATGATGTATCAACCCTATGATGTATCAACCCTATGATGTATCAACCCTATGATGTATCAACCCTATGATGTATCAACCCTATGATGTATCAACCCTATGATGTATCAACCCTATGATGTATCAACCCTATGATGTATCAACCCTATGATGTATCAACCCTATGATGTATCAACCCTATGATGTAGCAACCCTATGATGTATCAACCCTATGATGTATCAACCCTATGATGTATCAACCCTATGATGTATCAACCCTATGATGTATCAACCCTATGATGTATCAACCCTATGATGTATCAACCCTATGATGTATCAACCCTATGATGTATCACCCTATATGTATCAACCCTATGATGTATCAACCCTATGATGTATCAACCCTATGATGTATCAACCCTATGATATCAACCCTATGATGTATCAACCCTATGATGTATCAACCCTATGATGTATCAACCCTATGATGTATCAACCCTATGATGTATCAACCCTATGATGTATCAACCCTATGATGTATCAACCCTATGATGTATCAACCCTATGATGTATCAACCCTATGATGTATCAACCCTATGATGTATCACCCATGATGTATCAACCCTATGATGTATCAACCCTATGATGTATCAACCCTATGATGTATCAACCCTATGATGTATCACCCTATATGTATCAACCCTATGTATCAACCCTATGATGTATCAACCCTATGATGTATCAACCCTATGATGTGAATACATATTGCTATTATTCATGATTGATGTCTTACTACAATATCAAGTAAAAAATAATGATAGTGTTCTATGGTTGTTCTAACTTATATAGCTTATTTACTCTTGGTATATATTAATAGAATTGGATTATATTAATAGAACACTGTATTAATAGTTCCATGAATATAATCTATTTAAATGTCTATGTAATAAGACATGAATTATATTTATAGTATCTGGTGTATCTGGTATATTGAACATAGTTCTTGATATAAGACAATCATTATACATTATATGACAATATTTGAGAGATGTTCCCCTATCGGAATATGTGTAATGGCCCTGAAAAGGGCCTTAATATTGTTTCCTAACAATAAAAACACCTGATATATCATGTTGAGTTGTTGTATTCAGGTGTAGGGTTGATAATATCCGGTGAAAATATTGTGTTAAGAGATAGATTCTCCACAATAATCCACCAGCGTAAGCCCTCCATAAACAGGGACATAGCTCATCATTCGTCTGATATAATCATCAGAAGTCTCTGGGGTTGGTGGTGATTCTGTTGATGAAACAGCTGACTTCATAATCAGCTCCACGATATGGCTCCACCGCCCTCCTAGCATAGGATCATTCAAATAATCTATTAAGCTTGACATTGTGAGATAATCAATAATGAATAAAAACATAAACAACACACCATATATAGCAGAGGTATTGGATTGACCTACACGCTATAAATAGATTCTATATAACATAGTATCGGTTTTTTTACCTACTACATATTATACGTTATATATAGTGTAACATGTCTAATGTATAGCGCTACGGTAACCTACATTTAAATACTCCATTAAAACAAAATAAACATAATCCATGCATAAATAAGAAATTGTTATGTTCATAACATAGCTTACAGTAATATGTTTCTTTACCGCACCAATGACAAAAATAACCTAACAGTTTTTCCCAGATATCTGATTCACTATCAAAACAAACACTAGCACCACAACATTGACAATCACCTTCTAATATAATAGTAAAATGAAAAATCAAATAATAAATATATGAAAAAATAAAATAAACAAAAAGCCATATAAAAAAAGAATAAAAAAAAAATAAAAAAACAAAAGTTATATTAAAAAATAATTGATATATTTTTTTAATATAAAAAAAAGATAATTTTATATTTTGAAAAATGACCTATTTAATAGCCGTTAATATATATGTAAATTTTTAATGGTAAACAACTAAAAAAAACAAAAAAAAAAAAAAATAAAACAAAATAAACATAATCCATGCATAAATAAGAAATTGTTATGTTCATAACATAGCTTACAGTAATATGTTTCTTTACCGCACCAATGACAAAAATAACCTAACAGTTTTTCCCAGATATCTGATTCACTATCAAAACAAATACTAGCACCACAACATTGACAATCACCTTCTAATATAATAGTATGATTAAACTTTGATGCATAAAATTCCCCTGCTATATCTTTAAAATGTATAGCCATATTGTTTTGCTAAGTATAAAATATGAACTATGCTGGTGTAATGTTATATATGTTGTGAATGGACTAGATATTTGACAAAACATGAGAGATATTTTCTTATCGAGAAATATGTATTGGTTCTGAAAAGGACCGTTTTATATGCATCCCTAAAAAGGGCTATTTATATTTGGCCCTGAAAAGGGCCGTTTTACGTTTATACTAAAAAATTAGTACAATTCCGGACATGATGCAGTGTCCACTTCTCCAGCGTAACACATACACGCCGATACCATACTGTCTGGTTGGCAAGAGTCACAGGTACACCCTGCAGGTTGAAGTTCAACCCTAGCATCTGAAGGTCCGCCGATCCTGGAAAACCCTCTCATTTGAGTTTGTTGTGTAGCCGTCCTTGGGGCCGGCATACCGAAGTATCGTATGGCAGTCTCCGTAGCTACAGGCATTTCAGGCTCGATCCCGAAGTATCGCGCTGAACTCTCCGACTTTATCGGGGTAGAATACCCTGGTCTTGTGTCTATCTCTGCAGCCTGTGTGTGGTGTTGAGGTGATTGTGGTATCGGAGATCTTGAAACCGACTCTGTAGGTAGAGTTGTCTCAGGTTCTGGAGATTCCGGAGAGCTTCTTGTAACTGGAGATCTTGGAGTCTGTTCCTGAGGTACTTCAGCCGGTGGAGGATATTGTGGTGATCTCGGTCTTCTTCCTGTCGGTTGGTATGGTCTATACCTCAACTCGTTAATGTTCCTTAATGAGTGTCTTGCCTGTCTTGAAGCTCTTCTTCTAGAGGCCAATTCGGTTGCCTCAGCCCTCAATAGATCCGATGTCTCCAGATATAGCTGTTCTTCATAACGCTGTATCGCCTCAAGTACCCTCATACGTCTGATAATATCAGCTATGTACAAATTCGACATGACGGTAAGTTTCACTGTATGGCAAAATAACAGTAATGGTAAAATCAATACCGTGCGCATCATTTTATAGGAAATTTTAGGATTGACCTCCATGCTAAAAATAACTTTTTTGTAAAAGTATAGTGTATGTTATTATTACATCGGATTGACCTACTTTACTAGTATAAAAAGCCAATATTGAAAAATAGGTTACACTCTTATTCACGATGAATGACCTACAAGATTTGTTATCTACAGCGATGAATAATACTGGACTCCCTTCAGATCCATATTATCAGCAACCCCCAGCAATGGTGTATCAACCAACACAGACTACACCACAACAAATACCTGTGCAAAATAAAGAAGAGGTTCAGATGAAAACCAAAGTACTCTTTGGTATATATGGGGAACTACAAAGGATGAATATTAATTTGGCTACAATCGCTAATAATATTGAGAAGATAGCTCAAAATAAAACTACAAAGACTCCTGAGGACCCGATAATGAAGCCTGCCGAAATACAGCTAAATTTCTCATGTAAACCGCTTGAGATCCCAATAGTATGCATAAGCACAAAACCAGTGCAGATAGAGACATGCTGTATAGATGAAGAAAAACACAGACAGAGTCACAAGAAAAGAAAAGAGCCGTATCATATGAAAGAAGATAGAAAAGATGAGAAGAAAGATAAGAAGAAAGAGGAACACACAACACACACAACCCAGACGAAGAAACCATTATATGATGGTCAAGGGAACTACGGGAAAAATATGTTTATTAAATAAACATATTTTGAAAAAACGGTCCTTTTCAGGACCAATACATATTTCTCGATAAGAAATATCTCTCAAATTTGTCAAAATATCTAGTCCTACCCCAAACATATACTTGTATTAAAATATTAGTTAGAGTGTATAAAAAATCTATATATAACGTATAATATGTAGTGGGTCAAAAAACCGATACTATGTTATATAGAATATATTTATAGCTAGTAGGTCAATCCAATATTCCGCTATAAATTATCTGTTCAATATGAAAATGTTTATCAGTTATCAAAAATGATTGGAAGACGATTACTGCGTGTGGTTAGAGGAATCTATAAGAAGATAAGAAATTATCGGAAAATAATACATGAACAATCGGAGGTATGCGATAACAACATAAATGAATATACGGAGTACAAGGAACAACGTCGATACGACCTGGAACAATTCTTCCTTAGACGTGATGTTATCTGGCCGAGAAATCAAGTATATATGGTTAAATTGGTGAATATATACCCGGATTTATCAGAGTTTTTATAAATAAAAACTTAGAAAAAAACAGCCCTTTTTAGGGCTGCATATAAAACGGTCCTTTTCAGGACCAATACATATTTCTCGATAAGAAATATCTCTCAAATTTGTCAAAATATCTAGTCCTACCCCAAACATATACTTGTATTAAAATATTATCTAGAGTGTATAAAAAATCTATATATAACGTATAATATGTAGTGGGTCAAAAAAACCAATACTATGTTATATAGAATCTATTTATAGCGTGTAGGTCAATCCAATACCTCTGTTATATATGGCGTGTTTGTTTATGTTTTTATTCATTATTGATTATCTCACGATGACAGCTCTTAATGATGTTCAGATCCAGGGTGTTATGGCGCAGTACAAAAAACTTGGTGAAGTTATAGAAGACCATAGAAATCAACTGGGACAGTTGGAGGCTACAATTAGGCTCTATGAGTATAATTATAACCATTTAGCGGCTATAATATCGACCATTCGACCTTCGATTCCTGGAGCTGAATCCGAAAACTTGGCGCAAACAGAACAACCACCTCAGAGTTCTAACTTTGTAACAGAACCTAACAATTGGAACAATGATGACGAACCATTGTTCACCTTAACGGAAGGCAATGGACGATTGATGGGCGGTACTTACTGTCGTAGTAAGGTTACAAGTGGGGCATATTGTCCTACATGTCGTGGTAAACATTGCGGTGAATAGTTTTAAACTATATATCAACGGCCCTTTTCAGGGCCCATAATAAAATGAAATAAAAACCTCTTAGATTTTGTCAAAGTATTATTTTATTATATTACAATCGCAACATCAAAAAATAAATTGAAATAACCACAATACATAACTAATACAGGTTATACAAATAATAATATGTACATCCAATACAATGAGTGTTATAAAGTTAACTCTATTTATAGGTATTTCAATGTCAATTTTATACCATATCTATTAGTGTCATTTTAATAACATAATTTTTAAAACACTGTAATGCCATACAATCATCTTATAGATTCAATAGTCTTTTCTTACGAAATGCCTTCAATGGAGCCCTCTCCTTTGTGGTATCTTCTACTCGTGGCCTCTTTTTCAATGGTTCCTCACATTCATCTATGGTGTCCATTAGGGTCCTTTTTGGTTTTGGAGTCGAACAAGTCATATTCTGCAGCTCACCTTTAAATGGGACTCCAGGTGAAATACCGGAATCCATTTCTACATCCATGATGTCCTCTACATCCCATATTTTATCGGCATTGGTGTTGGTTTGTGGTGTAATTTCTGTTTGGTTGGTGACCTCAAACTCGCTCGATTCAGGTTTATCATAGGTTGGATAAATAGTATTCTCCTTTTTCAATGTATATTTGTCAGGGCATGTAGTAGCATAATGCCCCGGTTTGTTACATTTATAACAAGTTATATTATTTAATAAACTTGGTCGGTTGTGTTTTGTTGATACATTCATTCGCATAGTGTCCTTTTTTCTTACAAATATAACAATAAATGTTTTTCTGGCCCTGTTCATTTCCATATGCTTTATACCATAATTCATTTAACTTCAAACTCATTTCATTTAATTGTTGCTGCATACTCATGATTGCTACTGAATGATTGCCAAAGTAGTGAATAAATAATGTCTATGAAATAACCTATATTTATAGTAAACTGATGTAGCTATATTTAGATAATTAAAATATAAATAGATAATGGTTATTAATAGCTCAAAAGAGTGTATATAAGAATAAAAATCAAAATAACAAATCAGTCATATAATAATGGCTACAAAATTAGTAGAATATTCAGATTCTTCTAGTAGTGATGAATCTTCAAATGAAGATTCTTCAAATGAATCTTCAAATGAAGAATCTTCAAATAAAATATTATACACTAATGATAAATATTATAAAATTAATGAATTGCAAAGTAGAAAATCGAGAAAATATAGATCTCAAAGTAAAGTATATGATTTGACCTTTAACCAATATGATAAACCATTTGACTTTACTAATGAATTATTTAACAATTTAGTAAAACAAATAAAAGAAAAATCAAACGTACAACCAAATGATAAAATTAGATTTTCTATTACACATCCTACATTAGAATTTGGTATTCATATACCATTTAATGATGCTGAAAATATATCAGGAACAACATTATTGAATGAAATCGAAAGAGTAGGTCAAAGTAATAAAGAATTTAAAATACATGATAATGGTTTGAGAGTTGAATGTACTCATACATCAATGCCTATTGGAGGTAGTAGAAAAACAATGCATCATGGTAGCGAAAAAAGCATTGATAATATGATAAATATAAAACGTAGCATTATTAAAATTGAAAATAGTGAGGATAGTATGTGTTTAGCTAGATCTATTGTTGTATGTATGTGTAAATTAAATACTGATAAAAGTGATGAATGGAAAAAAAATGGAGGAAAATTAGAAGCACAGACAACCCTCTTCAAAAACAAGAAGCAGAAAAATTATTAAATAAAGTTGGTATAGACATAAACCAGAAATGTGGTATTGAAGAATATAAAATAATACAAAATGAAATATATCCGGAATATATTATTAAAATACACCAACAACATGGAAAAGGGGAACATTTATTTGAACCATATAGAATGACTGATAATAGTAAAGTTATTCATTTATATTATCATGATAATCATTATGATAGTATTATCTCAATCAGAGGTTTTTTTGGTTATAGTTATTTTTGTGAATATTGTGATGTAGGTTATAGTAATAAAGAACACCATAAATGTAATAATATATGTAAATGTTATTCGCATGAATTATGTGGAAAAAAAGAAAGTATATATTGTAATATTTGTAGCCGGTGGTTTGTTAGTATATCATGTTATGAAAATCATAAAACCATTAAAGGAAAACATAAGAAAAATATATGTTCGTCTGTACAGTTATGTAAAAAATGTGATACTCTATTAATAGAAAGTAAAAAAAATCATATATGTCCAGGGTTTAAGAAATGTAAATATTGTAAATTAATAGTACCCTTGGACCATGATTGTTATATACCGATATATGTATCTGAACCATTAAAACAAGGACCTAAAATAGTACCCTATATATTTTATGACTTTGAATGTCAATTTGATGATGGGGAACATAAACCAAATTATTGTGTAGCTCAACGGGCATGTGACAAATGTATTTGTAAATCAGTTACCGAATATTGTGACCATTGTAATAATATTGAAGGTGAAAAACAAATGATATTTGAAGGGGAAAATACATTACAAGAATTCTGTAAATGGTTATTTAGTCCTATTCATAATTATTCAACAGTAATAGCTCATAATGGAAGAGGGTATGATACACAATTTGTTTTAAGATATTTAATTACACATGGTACAATTAAACCTGATTTAATTATGAATGGGAATAATATTATGTTATTAAAATATAAAAATATAAGATTAATAGATTCCTTAAATTTTATAGGGATGCCTTTAGCATCATTCCCAAAAACATTTTGATTAAAAGAATTAGCTAAAGGTTGGTTTCCTTTTGGGCTAATATTAGTCAATATCAAAACTATATTGGGCCATATTTACCATTAGACTATTATAAACCAGGGTGTATGAAGCCTGAAAATCGTGATATATTTATGAAATGGTATGATGATAAAATAAATAATCAAGAATTTTTTGATTTTAGAAAAGAAATGAAAAAGTATTGTATATCAGATATTGATATTTTAAGAAGAGGGTGTGGGGAATTTATATTACAATTTCTAAATAGTGATCAAATTAATCCCTTTAGGGAGGCAATAACATTACCTCAAGCTTGTAATAAAGCATGGAGAAAAAATGATATGCCTAAAAATAGTCTTGGGGTCATATCTGATAGTGGATATCCTAACAAAACAAAATATTCTATTAAAGGAATAAGATGGCTTCAGGCCTATAGTGCTGATTTAAATAAGAAAATTTGTCATGCATTAAATGGAGGTGAGAAAAAAATAGGTAAATATCATGTAGATGGATATTGTGACGGTATAATATATGAATTTCTGGGTTGTTTATATCATGGATGTGAGAAATGTTATCCAAATAGAAAATATATCAACCCATATACAAAAAAAACAATGGTACAACTGCATGAAGAAACTATTAAACGATTTAACGAATTAAAAATATTAGGTTATAAAATTATTTATATATGGGAATGTGATTTTGATAATTATAAGAATATCAATATCCAATATAAGAATAATATAAATGTATTATACCCATATAGAGAGCCTATTAAACCTAGAGATGCTCTATTTGGAGGTAGAACAAATGCTGTAAAATTATATCATAAAATAAAAGATGATGAACAAATAAAATATGTTGATATATGTTCATTATATCCATATGTTAATAAATATAAAAAATATCCATGTGGACATCCAAATATATTAAGTCCGGAACAAATTGATATAAAATATATTAGAGACTATCAGGGATTGATAAAATGCAAAATACTACCACCTCAAACATTATGGATGCCTGTATTACCAATACATTGTAATAAAAAAATGATATTTACTCTATGTTATACATGTGCTAAGAATGAAGATGATTATTGCAAACATACAGAAAATCAAAGAGCCTTGATTGGTACATGGACAACTGTAGAAATACAGAAAGCGTTAGATAAAGGTTATCAAATATTAGAAACATATCAAATATGGCATTGGAGTGAATGGAGTTCAGATGTATATAAACAATATATCGATAAGTATTTAAAAATGAAACAAGAGGCTAGTGGTTACCCAAATTGGGTTAAAAATGAAGATGATGAAAAGATGTTTAAAACTGATTATTTTGATGCAGAAGGTATTGTACTTGAAAATATTAAATATAATCCTGGAAAACGCGCATTTGCAAAAACTATGCTTAACTGTTTATGGGGATAAAAATGCTCAAAATAACAAATTGCCTCATTGTGAATATATTAGTAAAGTCTCAAGGTTTTTTGATATTATGAATGATAGTAATATTGAGGTCAGTAGTATTGATATGTTTGATCATGATAATTTCATATTAATGAATTATAAGGATTTAACTGATGAAATTGAACCTCATGCTTCCGCTAATGTTGTAGTTGCATCATTTGTAACTGCATATGCAAGATTAGAATTGTATGCAGTTCTTGAACTATTAGATGATAGAGTGTTATACTTTGATACAGACAGTATTATATTTGTATATAAACCAGGGGAATATAATATTCCTATTGTTAACAGTCGCTTAGGTAAATGGACGGATGAAGTACATGATGGAAAAATTATAAGCTATGTTGGTTTAGGACCTAAAAATTATGGGTATCAATATGATGTAGATGGCGTTATATTGACTAAATGTAAAGTAAAAGGAATTACATTAGATTACAATACATCTCAAAAATTAAACTTTGAATCTATGATTAAATGTATAAATGATAGAAAAAATTATTCTATACATATCACATATGAGTCTCGTATTAAAAAATCTAAAAATAGAAAGGTCACTAGTGAAACTCAGACAAAAACATT
>CM026398.1:72333707-72357700 GCA_014843695.1 Archivesica marissinica | reverse complement strand
CTCCGAGCGTTTGTTGAGTGTAGACGTCAGGTGCTCCTCCGAGCGTTTGTTGAGTGTAGACGCCAGGTGCTCCTCCCAGCGTGTGTTTAGTGTAGACCCCAGGTGTTCCTCCAAGCGTTTGTTGAGTGTAGACCCCAGGTGTTCCTCCGAGCGTTTGTTGAGTGTAGACCCCAGGTGTTCCTCCGAGCGTTTGTTGAGTGTAAACGTCAGGTGCTCCTCCGAGCGTTTGTTGAGTGTAGACGCCAGGTGCTCATCCGAGAGTTTATTGAGTCTAAGCGCCAGGTGTTCCTCCGAGCGTTTGTTGAGAGTAGACGCCTGGTGCTCCTCCGATCGTTTGTTGAGTGTAGATCTCAGGTGTTCCTCCCAGCGTTTGTTGAGTGTAGATCTCAGGTGTTCCCCATCGTTTGTTGAATGTAGACCCCAGGTGTTCCTCCAAGCGTTTGTTGAGTGTAGACCCCATGTGCACCTCCGAGCGTTTGTTGAGTGTAGACGCCAGGTGATCCTCCTAGCGTTTGTTGAGTGTAGACCCCATGTGCACCTCCGAGCGTTTGTTGAGCGTAGACCCCAGGTGCACCTCCGAGCATTTGTTGAGTGTAGACCCCATGTGTTCCTCCGAGCGTTTGTTGAGTGTAGACCTCAGGTGCTCCTCCGAGCGTTTGTTGAGTGTATACCCCAGGTGTTCCTCCGAGTGATTGTTGAATGTAGACCCCAGGTGATCCTACGAGCGTTTGTTGAATGTAGACCCCATGTGTTCCTCCGAGCGTTTGTTGAATGTAGACCCCATGTGTTCCTCCGAGCGTTTGTTGAGTGTAGACCCCATGTGTTCCTCCGAGTGTTTGTTGAGTGTAGACGCCAGGTGCTCATCCGAGCGTTTGTTGAGTGTAGACCCCAGGTGCTCATCCGAGCGTTTGTTGAGTGTAGACCCCAGGTGCTCATCAGAGAGTTTATTGAGTGTAGACGCCAGGTGCTCATCAGAGAGTTTATTGAGTGTAGACGCCAGGTGCTCATCCGAGAGTTTGTTGAGTGTAGACCACAGGTGTTCATCCGAGAGTTTGTTGAGTGTAGACCCCAGGTGTTCCTCCGAGCGTTTGTGGAGTGTAGACCACAGGTGCTCATCTGAGCGTTTGTTGAGTGTAGACCCCAGGTGTTCCTCCGAGCATTTGTTGAGTGTAGACGCCAGGTGCTCCTCCGAACGTTTGTTGAGTGTAGACCCCAGGTGTTCCTCCGAGCGTTTGTTGATTGTAGACCCCAGGTGTTCCTCCTAGCGTTTGTAGAGTGTAGACCGCAGGTGCTCATCTGAGCGTTTGTTGAGTGTAGACGCCAGGTGCTCATCCGAGCGTTTGTTGAGTGTAGACGCCAGGTGCTCCTCTGAGCGTTTGTTGAGTGTAGACCCCAGGTGTTCCTCCGAGCGTTTGTTGAGTGTAGACGCCTGGTGCTCCTCCGAGCGTTTGTTGAGTGTAGACCCCAGGTGTTCCTCCGAGCGTTTGTTGAGTGTAGACCCCAGGTGCTCATCCGAGTGTTTGTTGAGTGTAGACGCCAGGTGCTCCTCTGAGCGTTTGTTGAGTGTAGACGCCAGGTGCTCCTCCGAGCGTTTGTTGAGTGTAGACGCCAGGTGCTCATCCGAGCGTTTGTTGAGTGCAGACCCCAGGTGCTCATCCTAGAGTTTATTGAGTGTAGACGCCAGGTGCTCATCCGAGCGTTTGTTGAGTGTAGACCCCAGGTGCTCATCCGAGCGTTTGATGAGTGTAGACCCCAGGTGTTCCTCCGAGCGTTTGTTGAGTGTAGACTCCAGGTGCTGCTCCGAGCGTTTGTTGAGTGTAAACGTCAGGTGCTCCTCCGAGCGTTTGTTGAGTGTAGACGCCAGGTGCTCATCCGAGAGTTTATTGAGTCTAAGCGCCAGGTGTTCCTCCGAGCGTTTGTTGAGAGTAGACGCCTGGTGCTCCTCCGATCGTTTGTTGAGTGTAGATCTCAGGTGTTCCTCCCAGCGTTTGTTGAGTGTAGATCTCAGGTGTTCCTCCCATCGTTTGTTGAATGTAGACCCCAGGTGTTCCTCCAAGCGTTTGTTGAGTTTAGACCCCATGTGCACCTCCGAGCGTTTGTTGAGTGTAGACGCCAGGTGATCCTCCTAGCGTTTGTTGAGTGTAGACCCCATGTGCACCTCCGAGCGTTTGTTGAGCGTAGACCCCAGGTGCACCTCCGAGCATTTGTTGAGTGTAGACCCCAGGTGTTCCTCCGAGCGATTGTTGAATGTAGACCCCAGGTGATCCTACGAGCGTTTGTTGAGTGTAGACCCCAGGTGCTCCTCCGAGTGTTTGTTGAGTGTAGACCCCAGGTGCTCCTCCGAGTGATTGTTGAATGTAGACCCCAGGTGATCCTCCGAGGGTTTGTTGAGTGTAGACCCCATGTGTTCCTCCGAGCGTTTGTTGAGTGTAGACCCCATGTGTTCCTCCGAGTGTTTGTTGAGTGTTTACCACAGGTGTTCCTCCGAGCGTGTGTTGAGTGTAGACCCCAGGTGCTCATCCGAGCGTTTGTTGAGTGTAGACCCCAGGTGCTCCTCTGGGCGTTTGTTGAGTATAGACGCCAGGTGCTCCTCTGGGCGTTTGTTGAGTGTAGACGCCAGATGCTCCTCCGAGTGTTTGTTGAGTGTAGACGCCAGGTGTTCCTCCGAGCGTTTGTTGAGTGTAGACCCCAGGTGCTCCTCTGGGTGTTTGATGAGTGTAGACGCCAGGTGTTCCTCCGAGCGTTTGTTGAGTGTAGACCCCAGGTGCTCCTCCGAGCGTTTGTTGAGTGTAGACCCCATGTGCTCATCCGAGCGTTTGGTGAGTGTATACGCCAGGTGCTCATCCGAGCGTTTGGTGAGTGTATACGTCAGATGCTCATCCGAGCGTTTGGTGAGTGTATACGCCAGGTGCTCATCCGAGCGTTTGGTGAGTGTAGACCTCAGGTACTCCTCCGAGGGTTTGTTGAATGTAGACGCAAGGTGTTCCTCCGAGCGTTTGTTGAGTGTAGACGTCAGGTGCTCCTCCGAGCGTTTGTTGAGTGTAGACGCCAGGTGATCCTCCCAGCGTGTGTTGAGTGTAGACCCCAGGTGCTCATCCGAGCGTTTATTGAGTGTAGACCCCAGGTGTTCCTCCGAGCGTTTGTTGAGTGTAGACCCCAGGTGTTCCTCCGAGCGTTTGTTGAGTGTAGACCCCAGGTGCTCCTACGAGCGTTTGTTGAGTGTAGACCCAGGTGCTCCTCCGAGCGTTTGTTGAGTGTAGACCCCAGGTGCTCATCCGAGCGTTTGTTGAGTGTAGACCCCAGGTGCTCCTCCGAGCGTTTGTTGAGTGTAGACCCCAGGTGTTCCTCCGAGCGTTTGTTGAGTGTAGACCCCAGGTGGTCCTCCGAGTGTTTGTTGAGTGTAGACTCCAGGTGCTCCTCCGAGCGTTTGTTGAGTGTAAACGTCAGGTGCTCCTCCGAGCGTTTGTTGAGTGTAGACGCCAGGTGCTCATCCGAGCATTTGGTGAGTGTAGACCTCAGTTACTCCTCCGAGGGTTTGTTGAGTGTATACTCCAGGTGTTCCTCCGAGGGATTGTTGAATGTAGAAGCAAGGTGTTCCTCCGAGCGTTTGTTGAGTGTAGACGTCAGGTGCTCCTCCGAGCGTTTGTTGAGTGTAGACGCCAGGTGCTCCTCCCAGCGTGTGTTTAGTGTAGACCCCAGGCGTTTGTTGAGTGTAGACCCCAGGTGTTCCTCCGAGCGTTTGTTGAGTGTAGACCCCAGGTGTTCCTCCGAGCGTTTGTTGAGTGTAAACGTCAGGTGCTCCTCCGAGCGTTTGTTGAGTGTAGACGCCAGGTGCTCATCCGAGAGTTTATTGAGTCTAAGCGCCAGGTGTTCCTCCGAGCGTTTGTTGAGAGTAGACGCCTGGTGCTCCTCCGATCGTTTGTTGAGTGTAGATCTCAGGTGTTCCTCCCAGCGTTTGTTGAGTGTAGATCTCAGGTGTTCCTCCCATCGTTTGTTGAATGTAGACCCCAGGTGTTCCTCCAAGCGTTTGTTGAGTGTAGACCCCATGTGCACCTCCGAGCGTTTGTTGAGTGTAGACGCCAGGTGATCCTCCTAGCGTTTGTTGAGTGTAGACCCCATGTGCACCTCCGAGCGTTTGTTGAGCGTAGACCCCAGGTGCACCTCCGAGCATTTGTTGAGTGTAGACCCCATGTGTTCCTCCGAGCGTTTGTTGAGTGTAGACCTCAGGTGCTCCTCCGAGCGTTTGTTGAGTGTATACCCCAGGTGTTCCTCCGAGTGATTGTTGAATGTAGACCCCAGGTGATCCTACGAGCGTTTGTTGAATGTAGACCCCATGTGTTCCTCCGAGCGTTTGTTGAATGTAGACCCCATGTGTTCCTCCGAGCGTTTGTTGAGTGTAGACCCCATGTGTTCCTCCGAGTGTTTGTTGAGTGTTGACCACAGGTGTTCCTCCGAGCGTGTGTTGAGTGTAGACCCCAGGTGCTCATCCGAGCGTTTGTTGAGTGTAGACCCCAGGTGCTCCTCTGGGCGTTTGTTGAGTATAGACGCCAGGTGCTCCTCTGGGCGTTTGTTGGGTGTAGACGCCAGATGCTCCTCCGAGGGTTTGTTGAGTGTAGACGCCAGGTGTTCCTCCGAGCGTTTGTTGAGTGTAGACCCCAGGTGCTCCTCGGGCGTTTGATGAGTGTAGACGCCAGGTGTTCCTCCGAGCGTTTGTTGATTGTATAACCCAGGTGCTCCTCCGAGCGTTTGTTGAGTGTAGACCCCATGTGTTCCTCCGAGCGTTTGTTGAGTGTAGACGCCAGATGCTCCTCCGAGTGTTTGTAGAGTGTTGACGGCAGGTGTTCCCCCGAGTGTTTGTTGAGTGTTGACCACAGGTGTTCCTCCGAGCGTTTGTTGAGTGTAGACCCCAGGTGCTCATCCGAGCGTTTGTTGAGCGTAGACCACAGGTGTTCCTCCCAGCGTTTGTTGAGTGTAGACGCCAGGTGCTCATCCGAGCGTTTGTTGAGTGTAGACCCCAGGTGCTCCTCTGGGCGTCTGTTGAGTGTAGACGCCAGGTGCTCCTCTGGGCGTTTGTTGAGTGTAGACGCCAGATGCTCCTCCGAGTGTTTGTTGAGTGTAGACGCCAGGTGCTCCTCCAAGCGTTTGTTGAGTGTAGACGCCGGTATTCCTCCGAGCGTTTGTTGAGTGTAGACCCCAGGTGCTCCTCCGGGCGTTTGTTGAGTGTAGACGCCAGGTGTTCCTCCGAGCGTTTGTTGAGTGTAGACCCCAGGTGCTCATCCGAGAGTTTATTGAGTGTATCACCAGGTGTTCCTCCGTGTGTTTGTGGTGTGGTGTGTGTGGTGTGGTGTGTGTGTGTGGTGTGGTGTGTGTGGTGTGTGTGGTGTGTTGTGGTGTGTGTGGTGTGGTGTGTGTGGTGTGTGTGGTGGTGTGGTGGTGTGGTGTGTGTGGTGTGGTGTGTGTGGTGTGTGTGGTGTGGTGTGGTGTGTGTGGTGTGGTGTGGTGTGGTGTGGTGTGGTGTGGTGTGTGTGGTGTGTGTGGTGTGGTTGTGTGTGTGTGGTGTGGTGTGGTGTATGTGTGTGCCCCATGTGTTTCTCCGAGCGTTTGTTGAGTGTAGACCCCAGGTGCTTATCCGAGCGTTTGTTTAGTGTAAACCCCAGGTGCTTATCCGAGTATTTGTTGAGTGTAGACCACAGGTGTTCCTCCGAGAGTTTATTGAGTGTAGACCCCAGGTGTTCCTCCGAGAGTTTGTTGAGTGTAAACGCCAGGTGCTCCTCTGAGTGTTTGTTGGGTGTAGACGGCAGGTTTTCCTCCGAGCGTTTGTTGAGTGTATACGCCAGGTGCTCATCCGAGCGTTTGTTGAGTGTAGACCCCAGGTGCTCATCCGAGCATTTGTTGAGTGTTTGTTGAGTGTTGACCACATGTTCTCCTCCGAATGTTTGCTGAGTGTAGACGGCAGGTTTTCCTCCGAGCGTTTGTTGAGTGTACACGCCAGGTGCTCATCCGAGCGTTTGCTGAGTGTAGACCCCAAGTGCTCATCCGAGCGTTTGTTGAGTGTAGACCCCAGGTGCTCCTCCTAGCGTTTGTTGAGTGTAGACGCCAGGTGCTCATCCGACCGTTTGTTGAGTGTAGATGCCAGGTGCTCATCAGAGCGTTAGTTGAGAGTAGACGTCAGGTGCACATCTGAGCGTTTTTTGAGTGTAGACCCCAGGTGTTCCTCCGAGCGTTTGTTGAGTGTAGACTCCAGGTACTCCTCCGAGCGTTTGTTGAGTGTAGACGACATGTGCTCCTCCAGCGTTTGTTGAGCTTAGACCACAGGTGCTCATCCTAGAGTTTATTGAGTGTAGACGTCAGGTGCTCATCCGAGCGTTTGTTGAGTGTAGACCCCAGGTGTTCCTCCGAGCGTTTGTTGAGTGTAGACTCCAGGTGCTCCTCCGAGCGTTTTGAGTGTAGACGACATGTGCTCCTACGAGCGTTTGTTGAGTGTAGACCCCATGTGTTCCTCCGAGCGTTTGTTGAGTGTAGACCCCAGGTGTTCCTCCGAGCGTTTGTTGAGAGTAGACCCCAGGTACTCCTCCGAGCGTTTCTTTAGTATAGACGTCAGGTGCTCCTCCGAGCGTTTGTTGAGTGTATACCCCATGTGTTCCTCCGAGCTTTTGTTGAGTATAGACCCCAGGTGTTCCTCCGAGCGTTTGTTGAGAGTAGACCCCAGGTACTCCTCCGAGCGTTTCTTTAGTATAGACGCCAGGTGTTCCTCCGAGCGTTTGTTGAGTGTATACCCCAGGTACTCCTCCGAGCGTTTGTTTATTATAGACGCTATGTGCTCCTCCGAGCGTTTGTTGAGTGTAGAACCCAGGTGCTCATCCGAGAGTTTATTGAATGTAGACGCCAGGTGTTCATCCAAGCGTTTGTTGAGTGTATACTCAGGTACTCCTCCGAGCGTTTGTGAGTATATACCCCAGGTGTTCCTCCAAGCGTTTGTTGAGTGTATACACCAGGTGTTCCTCCGAGCGTTTGTTGAGTGTATACACCAGGTGTTCCTCCGAGCGTTTGTTGAGAGTAGACCCCAGGTGCTCATCCGAGAGTTTATTGAGTGTTGACGCCAGGTGTTCACCCGAGCGTTTGGTGAGTGTATACACCAGGTGTTCCTCCAAACGTGTGTTGAGTGTATACTCAGGTACTCCTCCGAGCGTTTGTTGAGTGTATACCCCAGGTGTTCCTCCGAGCGTTTGTTGAGTGTATACCCCAGGTGTTCCTCCGAGCGTTTGTTGAGTGTATACACCAGGTGTTCCTCCGAGCGTTTGTTGAGTGTAGACACCAGGTGTTCCTCCGAGCGTTTGTTGAGTGTAGACGCCAGGTGTTCCTCCGAGCGTTTGTTGAGTGTAGACGTCAGGTGCTCCTCCGAGCGTTTGTTGAGTGTAGACCCCAGGTGCTCATCCGAGCGTTTGTTGAGTGTAGACCCCAGGTGTTCCTCCGAGCGTTTGTTGAGTGTAGACCCCATGTGCTCATCCTAGAGTTTATTGAGTATAGGCGCCTGGTGCTCCTACGAGCGTTTGTTGAGTGTAGACCCCAGGTGTTGCTCCGAGCGTTTGTTGAGTGTAGACCCCAGGTGTTCCTCCGAGCATTTGTTGAGTGTAGACCCCAGGTGCTCATCCTAGAGTTTATTGAGTATAGACACCTGGTGCTCCTACGAGCGTTTGTTGATTGTATAAGCCAGGTGCTCCTCCGAGCGTTTGTTGAGTGTAGACGCCATGTGCTCATCCGACCGTTTGTTGAGTGTAGATGCCAGGTGCTCATCCGAGCGTTTGTTGAGTGTAGACCCCAGGTGTTCCTCCGAGCGTTTGTTGAGTGTAGACCCCAGGTGCTCCTCCGAGCGTTTGTTGAGTGTAGACCCCAGGTGCACATCCGAGCGTGTGTTGAGTGTAGACCCCAGGTGCTCATCCGAGCGTTTGTTGAGTGTAGACGCCAGGTGCTCATCCGAGCGTTTGTAGTGTGTAGACCTCAGGTGCTCCTCCGAGAGTTTGTTGAGTGTAGACCCCAGGTACTCATCCGACAGTTTATTGAGTGTAGACCACAGGAGTTCCTCTTGAGTGTTTGTTGAGTGTTGACCACAGGTGCTCCTCCGAATGTTTGTTGAGTGTAGACGGCAGGTTTTCCTCCGAGCGTGTGTTGAGTGTAGACGCCAGGTGCTCATCCGAGCGTTTGTTGAGGTTAGACCCCAGGTGCTCATCCTAGAGTTTATTGAATGTAGACGCCATGTGCTAATCCGAGCGTTTGTTGAGTGTAGATGACTGGTGCTCCTCCGAGCGTTTGTTGAGTGTAGACGCCAGGTGCTCATCCGACCGTTTGTTGAGTGTAGACGCCAGGTGCTCCTCCGATCGTTTGTTGAGTGTAGACGCCAGGTGCTCATCCGAACGTTTGTTGAGTGTAGACGTCAGGTGCTCATCCGAGTGTTTGGTGAGTGTAGATCCCAGGTGTTCCTCCGAGCGTTTGTTGAGTGTAGACGCCAGGTGCTCTTCCGAGCGTTTGTTGAGTGTAGACCCCAGGTGCTCATCCGAGCGTTTGTTGAGTGTAGACCCCAGGTGTTCCACCGAGCGTTTATTGAGTGTAGACCCCAGGTGTTCCTCCAAGTGTGTGTGTGTGTGTGTGTTAAGTGTTTGCCAATGTTTACCGATCTATACACTTAGGACCACTTCTAACCAGATACTTATATAATGCGGTGTAATTGGAGTATTTGTGATAGGATTTCGTTCTAATTTGGACTATGTATAAATCAACACACCATGCGTACATACAATACATTTATTTTCAATGGATAAACAAAAAGGTATAAAACTTCACAAAATAGCACAGACATATTCGTTTCTATTACAAACACGATCTAGCTAAAATTCTAAAGAACTAAGCACGTGAAGAGAATAAACAAAACATTTGCATAAAACATAGAAATATGTACAAGTGCTTTATAATATTAAACAGACACTATATCGGTAAAAAGTGAAATATCTACAGACTGTAATTTCCTAGAATATGGTATAATTCTTTCGCAAATATATGTCATATACTCTTAGTAGTTCATCTAATAAACAAGCGTCGTATACGACGTTTGTTGACATAACAAAATAATGTAAATAGGGTCAACATACATGCGTAATCCAACGCGTGTATCATGACTAACAACACGTATGGTACATATTTACCGTTATATCTCACATGTGTGTCTGTGCATAATTATTTTTAGACTGATCTCATTAAATCACTCTAATCGACAGTATCACGCGTAGTATAGTAAATAGAATTTATAATAAACAACATATAATTCTGGAGCATGGCTAACCGCTATATGAAATCTTACTATTTATACATGAATGATTGTTTTTTTCCCTTCTTGCGATCTTAATGTCGCTTTAAGCACCATCGCAATGTTTGTTACGAGAGTATCGCGTGGTTCAAAATGGTTCACGAAGTTCAACACAAAGTCCCACATGTTGACACCAATCTGATTAAAGAAGTATGCATGCCGCGCAAGATTGCTGCCTATCTAGAAGAATCTTCATCGGATCTATCCAGTTTGTCACAAGCCACGTCATCTTAAATGTCATAATATGCTTCACCTGTTTGTTTTGTCCACCAATCATCACACTTCCGGCGATAAGAAGTTGTTCACTGACAGTTTCCAATTCATAGAAGTTATTGCCAGAGTTGCCACATAAAGCATCATTCTGGAAGATGCATTTGTCCATTAGTTCGTCCGGACTTAGCAAATAGCAAAATGTTGTTAGTGCGCGGGTATCTGATTGGCTCAATGTGTTATAAGTATTGTAGCGCCGTAATCTATTGATGTCTTCATTGTCATCCAGTTCTAAAACGGTGCACATACAATTCAGGTAATACATCAGTTTAGCCCTTGGGTCACTCGGTACTGTGACTGTGTTGCCCGTTTCTCTTAGTCCCACTTTTGTCCTATTCAATAAAGCCATCTGTATTCGTATTTGTTCTTCACTTTGCTATGTGTTTCCCTGTCTGATACTATATCGTTAATAAGCTAAATTACCTTGCGCTTCCATGTATAGATACCAGGAATACTTATGACGTATACCTGCCTTCTTGGAAGTTCTTTGTAAATAATCTATCCCATCTAGCCAACTAGACTAGCACCGTGGAAATCGGGATAAGTCGGAGAGTGTATTCGTTTTTCTGTTGTCAATGGAGACTAGCTACCGGATAACGATAACGAAACTATCTTTTCACATGTACAAACTTATATCAAACAAACTAAACGTTTTGCAGTTAACTACTGTCGTACATGATTAAATTGGCAATAGTATGGGTTTTAAAAATAAGATCACACATGTAAACATGTATGAAATGTGGACCAAATAAAACAAAATGTTACAAAAGAATGTGAAAATAAAAACAACAAATGTAAATTGTTTAAGTATCAGTGGAGTTCGATGCATTGTCCATCTGAAAGGACATCCTATCCACCGCGCTAATCAGACACATATATACTGTTCACGTGTGTTTACGTTTATTTATCGTCGCTACCGGTTGCCCATATGAGCGACGCCTCCTGAAGAGATTAGTCATTTTAGATTTTTGGAGGATAGTGCATGATACAGACAGAGACCCATTCCAGAATCTCCTCTGGTTCTTTTACGTGCACGGTGTAAAGCACCGACACAAGACCTCGGTCTAACGTCCCATCTGAAAGACTGTTAATTTTATTAGGGTCAGACGGGGGATCGAACCTGCGATCCCTGGATTACCAGTCCAGCATGTTACCACTGGACTACAGACCAGTCTGTTATACTGTTCAGGCGGTTTATTTGTATTTTATACCCCCAAATATCCAACATTGATGTTACATGTGTGATAGGTGTTAATTATTTTACAACGATTGCGAAACAAGTTTCGACAACAGTTACTTATATTAATCACTCTCGTTGGTGCGGATGAAACCGTATATGTTGTTATTAAAAGTGTTAACCTTTAATTATTTTACAACGATTGCGAAACAAGTTTCGACAGTTACTTATATTAATCACTTTCGTTGGCACGGATGAAAGCATGTATTTTGTCATTCGTGTGGGAGAAACCCGGAGTACTCGGAGAAAATCCATCACAATCCGGCGACCATCGTACCACCTCACATACTGCCCGGTCTGAGGATCGATCCCGGGTTACCTTGGTTAAAGGCGAGCGTGCACCCACTGCGCTAATCGGACTGTGGAATACTTAAATAGTTGAATAACAAAATAAGGATTCATAAAACAACAGAGTTAACACAGGTATGGAATACATATAGGTCAGAGATGTACATATTACAATTCCTGACTTATACAGAGTACGACAGTGCCAGTCTACCAGGAACAAAATTAAATTGTAAATTTATTTCCAAATCTTTGTACGATCAATCGATATCAACGAAATATGTAATACTATCCAACTCTAGTGATTATATACTTGTTGTACATTGTATTTGGATCAAGTCGTGTGTGTATTTTACGTTTATTTATCGTCGCTACCGGTCGACCTATCATAATTTGAAATCAAAATTCACCCAATCAGAAGTACACATTTCACCCCATTCGAACACTAAATATGCGCTAGATGTGACAGGTACATGTCGGGTTCAAACCTCAACCGATAAGCTGTCCACACTTACAGAGACAGATATAAACTCGAGACACACAAATACACACAAACACACACAAGCACACACAAACATGCGCGCGCACACGCACACACAAACAAGCAACAGATAGATGAGGTGATTGGTAATCGGTAACCGATATTTAACTAGCTGGCGGCTAATTAACCGACCATATCAGAATGAACGCTTGACGAGGTTCAAACCTTCAACCCCCGCTCTGTAGGCGTCCGCCTTATCCACTAGGCAACGGTAGGAGTATCCGAGTATGGTAAGTTAGTACATATATGGAACTGTATGGAGCCAATATAACATAGTACGGTAGTTTAATACATATACGGAACTGTACGGAGCCAATATAACATAGTAAGATAGCTTAATACATATACGGAACTGTACGGAGCCAATATAACATAGTAAGATAGTTTAATACATATACGGAACTGTACGGAGCCAATATAACATAGTAAGATAGCTTAATACATATACGGAACTGTACGGAGCCAATATAACATAGTAAGATAGTTTAATACATATACGGAACTGTACGGGGCCGATATAACATAGTAATGTAGTTTAATACATATACGGAACTGTACGGAGCCAATATAACATAGTAAGATAGTTTAGTTTATACACATTTATTTGAGCTCGATTGTGAAACAAGTTATTTCAACTTATATAAATCACTCTCGAGACCTCATTCCTGATGGAATCCATCGCCACGAGGGAGAGAGAAGAGGCAACGTGGAATTTAAATGCGTTGCCTAAGGGCACAATCGTAACAGCTCCAGTGGGGCTCGAACTCCGGACCTTTCGCACCTGAAGCGAATGCCCATCCACACTAAGATAGTTTAATACATATACGGAACTGTACGGGGCCAATATAACATAGTAAGATAGTTTAATACATATACGGAACTGTACGGGGCCAATATAACATAGTAAGATAGTTTAATACATATACGGAACTGTACGGGGCCAATATAACATAGTAAGATAGTTTAATACATATACGGAACTGTACGGGGCCAATATAACATAGTAAGATAGTTTAATACATATACGGAACTGTACGGGGCCAATATAACATAGTAAGATAGTTTAATACATATACGGAACTGTACGGGGCCAATATAACATAGTAAGATAGTTTAATACATATACGGAACTGTACGGGGCCAATATAACATAGTAAGATAGTTTAATACATATACGGAACTGTACGGGGCCAATATAACATAGTAAGATAGTTTAATACATATACGGAACTGTACGGGGCCAATATAACATAGTAAGATAGTTTAATACATATACGGAACTGTAGGGAGCCAATATAACATTGTAAGATAGTTTAATACATATACGGAACTGTACGGAGCCAATATAACATTGTAAGATAGTTTAATACATATACGGAACTGTACGGAGCCAATATAACATAGTAAGATAGTTTAATACATATACGGAACTGTACGGAGCCAATATAACAGTAAGATAGTTTAATACATATACGGAACTGTACGGAGCCAATATAACATAGTAAGGTAGTTTAATACATATACGGAACTGTACGGAGCCAATATAACATAGTAAGGTAGTTTAATACATATACGGAACTGTACGGAGCCAATATAACATAGTAAGGTAGCTTAATACATATACGGAACTGTACGGAGCCAATATAACCGAGTACGGTAGTTTAATACATATACGGAACTGTACGGAGCCAATATATCCGAGTACGGTAGTTTAATACATATACGGAACTGTACGGAGCCAATATTCGAGTACGGTAGTTTAATACATATACGGAACTGTACGGAGCCAATATATCCGAGTACGATAGGTTAATACATATACGGAACTGTACGGAGCCAATATATCCGAGTACGATAGTTTAATACATATACGGAACTGTACTGAGCCAATATATCCGAGTACGGTAGTTTAATACATACACGGAACTGTACTGAGCCAATATATCCGAGTACGGTAGTTTAATACATATACGGAACTGTACAGAGCCAATATATCCGAGTACGGTAGGTTAATATATATACGGAACTGTACGGAGCCAATATATCCGAGTACGGTAGTTTAATACATATACGGAACTGTACGGAGCCAATATATCCGAGTACGGTAGTTTAATACATATACGGAACTGTACGGAGCCAATATATCCGAGTACGGTAGTTTAATATATATACGGAACTGTACTGAGCCAATATATCCGAGTACGGTAGTTTAATATATATACGGAACTGTACTGAGCCAATATATCCGAGTACGGTAGTTTAATATATATACGGAACTGTACGGAGCCAATATATCCGAGTACGGTAGTTTAATATATATACGGAACTGTACGGAGCCAATATATCCGAGTACGGTAGGTTAATACATAGTCTCCGTAGCCCAGTGGTTAAGGCGTCCGCCTACGGAGCGGGAGGTCGAAGGTTCGAATCTCGTCAGGGTTTCGTTCTGATATGGCCGGTTGGTAAGCCGCCAGCTAGTTAAATAATGGTTACCGATTGCCTACCAGCCTGGCGCCTGGCATACAAGCATAGGATTCGGGAAGTACTGATGTTCATAAAAAAGAGGTTTCTCATAAGTCAGAAATGGCTGGCCCTTTAAATAGGGGTGACACTATAATAAACAAACACTTTACTTTACATATACGGAACTGTACGGAGCCAATATATCCGAGTACGATAGGTTAATACATATACGGAACTGTACGGAGCCAATATATCCGAGTACAATAGTTTAATACATATACGGAACTGTACGGAGCCAATATATCCGAGTACGATAGTTTAATACATATACGGAACTGTACGGAGCCAATATCCGAGTACGATAGGTTAATACATATACGGAACTGTACGGAGCCAATATATCCGAGTAAGGTAGTTTAATACATATACGGAACTGTACGGAGCCAATATATCCGAGCAAGGTAGTTTAATACATATACGGAACTGTACGGAGCCAATATATCCGAGTACGATAGTTTAATACATATACGGAACTGTACGCAGCCAATATATCCGAGTAAGGTAGTTTAATACATATACGGAACTGTACGGAGCCAATATATCCGAGTACGATAGTTTAATACGTATACGGAACTGTACGGAGCCAATATATCCGAGTACGATAGTTTAATACGTATACGGAACTGTACGGAGCCAATATATCCGAGTACGATAGTTTAATACGTATACGGAACTGTACGGAGCCAATATATCCGAGTAAGGTAGTTTAATACATATACGGAACTGTACGGAGCCAATATATCCGAGTACGATAGTTTAATACGTATACGGAACTGTACGGAGCCAATATATCCGAGTAAGGTAGTTTAATACATATACGGAACTGTACAGAGCCAATATATCCGAGTACGATAGTTTAATACATATACGGAACTGTACGGAGCCAATATATCCGAGTACGGTAGGTTAATACATATACGGAACTGTACCGAGCCAATATATCCGATTACGATAAGTTAATACATATACGGAACTGTACCGGAGCCAATATATCCGAGTACGATAGGTTAATACATATATGGAACTGTACGGAGCCAATATATCCGAGTACGATAGGTTAATACATATACGGAACTGTACGGAGCCAATATATTCGAGTACGATAGTTTAATACATATACGGAACTGTACGGAGCCAATATATCCGAGTACGATAGGTTAATACATATACGGAACTGTACGGAGCCAATATATCCGAGTACGATAGGTTAATACATATACGGAACTGTACGGAGCCAATATATTCGAGTACGATAGTTTAATACATATACGGAACTGTACGGAGCCAATATATCCGAGTACGATAGGTTAATACATATACGGAACTGTACGGAGCCAATATATCCGAGTACGATAGGTTAATACATATACGGAACTGTACGGAGCCAATATATTCGAGTACGATAGTTTAATACATATACGGAACTGTACGGAGCCAATATATCCGAGTACGATAGGTTAATACATATACGGAACTGTACGGAGCCAATATATACGAGTACGATAGGTTAATATATATATACGGAACTGTACGGAGCCAATATATACGAGTACGATAGGTTAATACATATACGGAACTGTACGGAGCCAATATATACGAGTACGATAGGTTAATACATATACGGAACTGTACGGAGCCAATATATCCGAGTACGATAGGTTAATACATATACGGAACTGTACGGAGCCAATATATCCGAGTACGGTAGTTTAAAACATATACAGTCCGCCTCCGTGGTCGAGTGGTTAAGGTCGCTGACTTGTATACCACTGTAACCTATCATCACTGATGTTCACGGGTTAGAGCCCCGCTCAGACCGTGTCTCATTTATATGAAAAGTTGGCAGTTTCTTACGGTGGTTGGTGCACCCAAGTAATGGTTAACCGCTGGAGCCTGCCCAGGAAAGGTGTTGTTAGGTAAACTGCCCGCCGGCGATATAGCCCAAAATGGTGCTGATGCAGGCGTAAAACCCGAAATATAACATAATTAATACCTATACGGAACTGTACCGAGCCAATATATCCGATTACGGTAAGTTATTACATAATTATACGGAACTGTACCGAGCCAATATATCCGATTACGGTAAGTTATTACATAATTATACGGAACTGTACCGAGCCAATATATCCGATTACGGTAAGTTATTACATAATTATACGGAACACCACCAAAACCAACAAAACAAAAACAACACCCCAACGGTATTATTACATAATTATACGGAACTGTACCGAGCCAATATATCCGATTACGGTAAGTTATTACATAATTATACGGAACTGTACCGAGCCAATATATCCGATTACGGTAAGTTATTACATAATTATACGGAACTGTACCGAGCCAATATATCCGATTACGGTAAGTTATTACATAATTATACGGAACTGTACCGAGCCAATATATCCGATTACGGTAAGTTATTACATAATTATACGGAACTGTACCGAGCCAATATATCCGATTACGGTAAGTTATTACATAATTATACGGAACTGTACCGAGCCAATATATCCGATTACGGTAAGTTATTACATAATTATACGGAACTGTACCGAGCCAATATATCCGATTACGGTAAGTTATTACATAATTATACGGAACTGTACCGAGCCAATATATCCGATTACGGTAAGTTATTACATAATTATACGGAACTGTACCGAGCCAATATATCCGATTACGGTAAGTTATTACATAATTATACGGAACTGTACCGAGCCAATATATCCGATTACGGTAAGTTATTACATAATTATACGGAACTGTACACACCCAAATACTCGTAGCCATTTTCTGTATGTGGAATATCATGTTATAAAATTAATGAACTTGGAACCAAAAAACACAACGGGTTCGGCAAATTCTCAGATTATGGTATTGGGTTTCCCAAAATAGTATCACCCCAGTATATATAAACTATAAGTAACACAAATTGTACTGTCTAAATGAACAGAGATGTTGATTTTTAAACGGTAATATAATGTACGCTGTGTGTGCGCGCGCATGCGCTTTACGTTTATTTATCGTCTCTACAGGTTGTTCATATGAGCGATGCCTCCTGAAGATATTAGTCATTTTAGATGTATGGAGGATAGTGCAATGATACAGACATAGACCCATTCCAGAGTCTCCTCTGGTTCTTTTACGTGCACGGTGTAAAGCACCTACACGAGACCTCGGTTTAACGTCCCATCTGAAAGACTGTTTATTTTATTAGTGTCAGACGTAGGGTGGAACCTGCGATCCCTGGATTACCATTACAGCGTGTTAATCACTGGACTACAGATCCTTCTGTAAATTTCCGCTATCTATGCTGATGCATTAATATAGATTGTTATAATTAATACACACTATTTACGGCATCATATATCCATGTGTAGCCAAACGAAACCGAATGGCCATCGAACATATGGAAATGTTTGAGTTATAAATTAACTATCCAGCTCTACCACGCTTTCTAACGAAGATGGGTAATATCTGTTTGTGAATTGGAAGTTACCGTTTGCAGGGGGATAGTTGAATAAACAAACACATGAACAATTTTAGAATATTATTCAATTTGGAAGAAATTCCAGACTTTAGATGGAGTTCACTCAGTTGTATCTGCGTTTATATCTTGTTCATTAATTCTCTCCAGTCTCTCAGTTGCATATGTGTTAATAGCGTGTTCATTAATTGCCTCCAGTCTCTCAGTTGTATCTGTGTTTATATCTTGTTCATTAATTCCCTCTAGTCACTCAGTTGTATCTGTGTCGTTTCTGCCTATAGTCTAATATATCATCAAACACATTTTGTGTTTCTTCTAAGTTTATTTCGAGTCCCTTTCTACCAGCTCTCCGCAGTCCCTCCAGTAATAGTCGGTTTGATGGTCGTACATCTCTCTTTTCGCAACCACTCTTCCACTGGTACAGACCATGAAATTTCTTAAGTCTAATATTATCTGAATAGTTCTCTTCTATCTGGTCGATTTGTACTGTCTGAAAATAATATTGAAGCAAGCTATCAGAAGTCAGATTAAAATGATCCAACAAAATTTACATAGCCTGGGAACAGGCGTTGATATATTTTTCCTGGTCAGTCATATACTTATATTTTAACACCGAGACAATTAATTGGGCCGTATTGAGTTTCTGATAATATCAACGTCATTTTGCCAGAAATAGATTAGTGAGAAATCAACAGGTTGGTACCCAGGTTACACTTCACACACAACGTAGACTAATTTCGTGTTATCCTGCGAAACAAAATAGGTGTAATTCGACTACGAAAATAGGAAATGTAATAAACCTGGTATCGGTACCGTTCGACTACAGATAAATAAAACGGAATAATACTCACATCATTAATTATAAACTTAGACTGATCACGTGTATGCATTTTGCTTTAGGAAATATTACAAATAGCGCCACCTAGACTCCACCACAATTCCCCTCGACGCTCTATATGACTAGGGCCCGATGTTATGAAACCTTTCTCAGATCTCAAACTCAAGCTTAAGTTATTTGATTGGTTGATTCTGTGTTTTAATGTCAGCTGAATCAATCAGGCACTTGGGAATTGCGCTTGAGATTTGAGAAACGTTTTATAACCTCTGGGCCTGGGCTTGAGGTCATAAATCTGTTACAAGATCTCAGGAAGTTGATAGATTGAATTAGAGATTGGCACCAGCTGAACAAACAAGAAGCTCGAGACTGAGCTTGAGCTTGGAGAAATGTATTATAACATCGATGCCTGGTACTATGGTCATATTACAATACTGCTGTCCGATTAGCGCAGTGGTTAGCGCGCTGGCTTCTCACCAATGCAACCCGGGTTCGATCCTCGTACCGAAAAGTATGTGAGATGGTACGGTGGTCGCCCGATCGGACAAGTGGGTTTTCTCCGGGTACTCCGGTTTCTTCCCACACGAATGACCACATGTACGCTTTCATCCATGCCAACGAGAGTGATTAATAAAAGTTGTTAGAACTTGCTTTGCAATCGTTGTAAAATAAATAATGTTTAAACTATTACAATACTTCATATTATGGTCCTCGGGGAACAATTCTAAGTGGGGAACAATACCACGCGGGGAACAATACCACGCGGGGAACAATACCAAGCGGGGAACAATACCAAGCGGGGAACAATACCAAGCGGGGAACAATACCAGGCGGGGAACAATACCAGGCGGGGAACAATACCAAGCGGGGAACAATACCAGGCGGGGAACAATACCAGGCGGGGAACAATACCAGGCGGGGAACAATACCAGGCGGGGAACAATACCAGGCGGGGAACAATACCAGGCGGGGAACACTATCAAGCAGGGAACAATACCAGGCGGGGAACAATACCAGGCGGGGAACAATACAAGGCGGGGAACAATACCAGGCGGGGAACAATACCAGGCGGGGAACAATACCAGGCGGGGAACAATACCTAGCGGGGAACAATACTAAGCGTGGAACAATACTAAGCGGGGAACAATACCTAGCGGGGAACAATACCAAGCGTGGAACAATACTAAGCGGGGAACAATACCTAGCGGGGAACAATACCAAGCGGGGAACAATACCAAGCGGGGAACAATACCAAGCGGGGAACAATACCAAGCGGGGAACAATACCAAGCGTCCCATTCCCGCTCAATTGTTACACAATACAGCTCTCATTGTATTATAAATAGATCTACATTACCACCGGCATTTGGACATGAGTGTAGATGTATTATAAATAGATCCACATTACCACCGGCGTTTGGACATGAGTGTAGATGTATTATAAATAGATCCACATTACCACCGGCATTTGGACATGAGTGTAGATGTATTATAAATAGATCTACATTACCACCGGCATTTGGACAAGAGTATAGATGTATTATAAATAGATCCACATTACCACCGGCATTTGGACATGAGTTTAGATGTATTATAAATAGATCCACATTACCACTGGCATTTGGACATGAGAGTAGATGTATTATAAATAGATCCACATTACCACCGGCATTTGGACATGAGTGTAGATGTATTATAAATAGATCCACATTACCATCGGCATTTGGACATGAGTGTAGATGTATTATAAATAGATCTACATTACCACAGGCGTTTGGACATGGGTGTAGATGTATTATAAATAGATCCACATTACCACCGGCATTTGGACATGAGTGTAGATGTATTATAAATAGATCCACATTACCACCGGCATTTGGACATGAGTGTAGATATATTATAAATAGATCTACATTACCACAGGCATTTGGACATGAGAATAGATGTATTATAAATAGATTTACATTACGACCGGCATTTGGACAATAGTAAAGATGTATTATAAAGAGATCCACATTACCATCGGCATTTGGACAAGAGTATAGATGTATTATAAATAGATCCACATTATCACCAGCATTTGGACGAGAGTATAGATGTATTATGAATAGATCCACATTACCACCGGCATTTGGACACGAGTGTAGATGTATTATAAATAGATCTACGTTACCACCGGCATTTGGACAAGAGTATAGATGTATTATAAATAGATCTACATTACCACCGGCATTTGGACATGAGTGTAGATGTATTATAAATAGATCTACATTACCACCGGCATTTGGACAAAGAGTATAAATATATTATAAATAGATCTACATAACCACCGGCATTTGGACAAGAGAATAGATGTATTATAAATAGATCTACATTACCATCGGCATTTGGACAAAGAGTATAGATGTATTATAAATAGATCTACATTACCACCGGCATTTGGACATGAGTGTAGATGTATTATAAATAGATCCACATTACCACCGGCATTTGGACAAGAGAATAGATGTATTATAAATAGATCTACATTACCACCGGCATTTGGACATGAGTATAGATGTATTATAAATAGATCCACATTACCATCGGCATTTGGACATGATTGTAGATGTATTATAAATAGATCTACATTACCACCGGCATTTGGACATGAGTGTAGATGTATTATAAATAGATCTACATTACCACCGGCATTTGGACAAGAGAATAGATGTATTATAAATAGATCCACATTACCACCGGCATTTTGACAAGAGTATAGATGTATTATAAATAGATCTACATTACCACCGGCATTTGGACATGAGTGTAGATGTATTATAAATAGATCTACATTACCACCGGCATTTGGACAAAGAGTATAGATGTATTATAAATAGATCTACATAACCACCGGCATTTGGACATGAGTGTAGATGTATTATAAATAGATCTACATTACCACCGGCATTTGGACAAAGAGTATAGATGTATTATAAATAGATCCACATTACCACCGGCATTTGGACAAGAGTATAGATGTATTATAAATAGATCTACATTACCACCGGCATTTGGACATGAGTGTAGATGTATTATAAATAGATCTACATTACCACCGGCATTTGGACATGAGTATAGATGTATTATAAATAGATCTACATAACCACCGGCATTTGGACATGAGTGTAGATGTATTATAAATAGATCTACATTACCACCGGCATTTGGACAAAGAGTATAGATGTATTATAAATAGATCCACATTACCACCGGCATTTGGACATGAGTGTAGATGTATTATAAATAATCCACATTACCACCGGCATTTTGGACATGATGTAGATGTATTATAATAGATCCACATTACACCGCATTTGGACATGAGTGTAGTATATTATAAATAGATCTACATTACCACAGCAATTGGACATGAGAATAGATGTATATAAATAGATCCACATTACCACCGCATTTGGACATGAGTTATATATTATAAATAGATCTACATACCACCGGCATTTGGACAAGAGTTATATTGTATTATAAATAGATCCACATTACCACCGGCATTTGGGACCAGATATAGATGTATTATAAATAGATCCACATTACCACTGGCATTTGGACAAGAGTATAGATGTATTATAAATAGATCCACATTACCACCGGCATTTGGACAAGAGTATAGATGTATTATAAATAGATCCACATTACCACCGGCATTTGGACAAGAGTATAGATGTATTATAAATAGATCTACATAACCACCGGCATTTGGACAAAGAGTATAGATGTATTATAAATAGATCCACATTACCACCGCATTTGGACAAGAGTGTAGATGTATTATAAATAGATCCACATTACCACCGGCATTTGGACAAGAGTATAGATGTATTATAAATAGATCCACATTACCACCGACATTTGGACATGAGTGTAGATGTATTATAAATAGATCTACATTACCACCGGCATTTGGACATGTGCATAGATGTTTTATAAATAGATCCACATTACCACTGGCATTTGGACATGAGTGTAGATGTAATATAAATAGATCCACATTGCCACCGGCATTTGGACATGAGTGTAGATGTATTATAAATAGATCTACATTACCACCGGCGTTTGGACATGGGTGTAGATGTATTATAAATAGATCCACATTACCACCGGCATTTGGACATGAGTGTAGATGTATTATAAATAGATCCACATTACCACCGGCATTTGGACATGAGTGTAGATGTATTATAAATAGATCCACATTACCACCGGCATTTGGACATGAGTGTAGATATATTATAAAAAGATCTACATTACCACAGGCATTTGGACATGAGAATAGATGTATTATAAATAGATCCACATTACCACCGGCATTTGGACATGAGTGTAGATATATTATAAATAGATCTACATTACCACCGGCATTTGGACAAGAGTATAGATGTATTATAAATAGATCCACATTACCACCGGCATTTGGACGAGAGTATAGATGTATTATGAATAGATCCACATTACCACTGGCATTTGGACATGAGTGTAGATGTATTACAAATAGATCCACATTACCATCGGCATTTGGATATGAGTGTAGATGTATTATAAATAGATCTACATTACCACCGGCATTTGGACATTAGTGTAGATGTATTATAAATAGATCTACATTACCACCGGCATTTGGACAAGAGAATAGATGTATTATAAATAGATCCACATTACCACCGGCATTTGGACATGAGTGTAGATGTATTATAAATAGATCTACATTACCACCGGCATTTGGACAAAGAGTATATATGTATTATAAATAGATCTACATAACCACCGGCATTTGGACATGAGTGTAGATGTATTATAAATAGATCTACATTACCACCAGCATTTGGACATGAGAGTAGATGTATTATAAATAGATCCACATTACCACCGGCATTTGTACATGAGTGTAGATGTATTATAAATAGATCCACATTACCACCAGCATTTGGACATGAGAGTAGATGTATTATAAATAGATCCACATTACCACCGGTGTTTGGACATGAGTGTAGATGTATTATAAATAGATCCACATTACCACCGGCATTTGGACATGATTGTAGATGTATTATAAATAGATCCACATTACCACCGGCGTTTGGACATGAGTGTAGATGTATTATAAATAGATCCACATTACCACCGGCGTTTGGACATGAGTGTAGATGTATTATAAATAGATCCACATTACCACCGGCATTTGGACATGAGTGTAGATGTATTATAAATAGATCTACATTACCACCGGCGTTTGGACATGAGTGTAGATGTATTATAAATAGATCCACATTACCACCGGCATTTGGACATGAGTGTAGATGTATTATAAATAGATCTACATTACCACCGGCGTTTGGACATGGGTGTAGATGTATTATAAATAGATCCACATTACCACCGGCATTTGGACATGAGT
>CM026398.1:72298590-72332707 GCA_014843695.1 Archivesica marissinica | reverse complement strand
GTCTCCGTATAATATAGCTCTTCCAGGTCATCATCTTCAACATTGTTCCATCCAGGTTTAATATCCATCTCCATATACGTCTTCCAACATTTAAATAACCATACTGGAACATTGTCGTTGTTTACTATCTCAGCGGTAAATTCATCATGACTCCAACGTACAACTTCACATAGAAATATAAGGCTCATGTACTCGACGCTGTCCAGAAAGTCACTGTAAAAGTGGGGTGACTTCAATTCTTGATCTATAATATCATAGCTCATATCGTCAAGTTCATCCGTGTTATACATAAATGCACGTATTAATGCAGCTCTGTATACTGTAGTATATAATGTACGTGGTTGTTCAGCCATTGTAATGCTCTAACTGATAAGTTTCTATAACACAATCTTATATAAGAGCTATCACAAAAAATCTATTATTAGTTATATAACCAACATTTAAATAGCATTGGTACAATATCCTTGTTGTTTACTATTCCAATTGTAAATTCCTCAAAGGTCCAATGGTCAATGTCACATATATATACAACACGCATGTGATCTATGCTCTCTAAAAAGTCATTGTAAAAATATGGAGCCTTTAATTCTCGTTCTATAATATCATGGCTCATATCCTCAAAATCATCCGTGTTATTTATAAAAGCATGTATTAATGCTGATCTGTAGACATCGCTATCCAATGTATGTGTTGTTTCAACCATTGTAAAGTTCTAACTGCTAAGGCTCTATAACACAATCTTATATAAGAGCTATCACAAATATATTAATAGTAACAGGTCAATTTATAAAAGTCTAATATAGGTCATGTACCATTCACATTTACATTTCTAAATAACTTTTTAAAGCTCTAACTGATAACGGTTATATATCCATGATCTTATAAAAGGGGTATTAACATCTCTCTATTATTAGAACATATATTTCCAATCATCAAGTTTATTGCATCCATATTCAGAATAACATCGTAATAGTCCATTTGTAAAAGTTCCTCTATATTCTTTTGAAATATATCAAAGGTTCTTATTTGATATAATTTATCATATATTTCTTCATCTGTTTTCATAGTTTGGTGTAACGCTTCTGTATATAAACTATATTCAAGAATATAATACAATGAAATATATGATTTCGACCATAGCTTTGACATCTTCGTTAATTATTGTTGATTATAGCTACTAGTTCAGGCGCAATATTAGGACTACCCCCTTGTAATATTACATTGCAGTATATTTGTAAATCATCGTATAATGTATTTATAGGTGTATCCATTGCAACCTTGCTCACATCACCTTTTCTAATGATTTGTCTAATTGTATATTTGCCTACACGATGATTTAATATTATAAAACCTCGTGCTGTAGGTATAGTATAGGGTTTTGACGAATATCCAAGAGTAAACCTTGTTTGTAAATATTGTGAAATACACATATAACAATCGGTTCTATTTCTACATGAAATAATTATATTATTTATATCATCAAATGTTGCATTTCTTATTTCAAATTTCCATAGTGTACTAGTAAGATCTTCCAAGTCTTCTATTCTTTGGTTGATTAGATCAAATAGTGTTTGTTTAACACAAAACGAAAAATCATCTCTGGATTCTATGTCTCTTTTTAAATAGGTCATTAGTTTAACACTCTCGGAATAATCATAATGTAGAGCTTCTCTTGACATCATTGTTAATTGTATGCGAAATCATTGGTTCATTAATTCATGTTTTAATGTTTTATTCATTATAGAACTATTAACAAGTTCCTTATATATCATATGTCTAATTTCAACTGGTACAACATTTAGGTTTATATCTTCCATTTTTAGAATGGTAGTTTGTAGATGTAATAATTTCTTCACATGTCATCACTTATTTCTTTAAACAAGTCTCTATGAGTATCAATGAACATATATTCTTGCTCATCGTTTAATAATGTTCTACTGGTCTGTTTGTTATTTGTTATATAATAACCGTAGGCTAACATTAAGTTTGGAGTTATACCCCATAATGGTAGTATATTTATAGCTACACGATACCAACTATTAAATAATGCTGCTAACAAAATAATATTATCAGCATTAAATCTTTTTTTAAGTATGGCAATATTAGTGTCAGGAATCCCAATAGCGTCACAAATACTATTAATATTTGGCGTATTTTTAACAAAAATTGTTCTTAACTCTATATATTCTGTTTCATAGACCCCCATGGTTTAATCATGGTGAAAACCGTATGGTACAGTCGAATAGTTGTCTACAACTAATCGTTTTGTATATACCGACCGAAATGTTTTTGTCTGCGTTTCACTAGTGACCTTTCTATTTTTAGATTTTTTAATACGAGACTCATATGTGATATGTATAGAATAATTTTTTCTATCATTTATACATTTAATTATAGATTCAAAGTTTACTTTTTGAGATGTATTATAATCTAATGTAATTCCTTTTACTTTACATGTAGTCAATATAACGCCATCTATATCATATTGATACCCATAATTTTTAGGTCCTAAACCAACATAGCTTATAATTTTTCCATCAGGTACTTCATCTGTCCATTTACCTAAACGGCTATCTACAATAGGAATATTATATTCCCCTGGTTTATATACAAATATAATACTGTCTGTATCAAAGTATAACACTCTATCATCTAATAGTTCAAGAACTGCATACAATTCTAATCTTGCATATGCAGTTACAAATGATGCAACTACAACATTAGCGGAAGCATGAGGTTCAATTTCATCAGTTAAATCCTTATAATTCATTATTATGAAATTACCATGATCAAACATATCAATACTACTGACCTCAATATTACTATCATTCATAATATAAAAAAACCTTGAGACTTTACTAATATATTCACAATGAGGCAATTTGTTATTTTGAGCATTTTTACCCCATAAAGAGTTAAGCATAGTTTTTGCAAATGCGCGTTTTCCAGGATTATATTTAATATTTTCAAGTACAATACCTTCTGCATCAAAATAATCAGTTTTAAACATCTTTTCATCATCTTCATTTTTAACCCAATTTGGGTAACCACTAGCCTCTTGTTTCATTTTTAAATACTTATCGATATATTGTTTAAATACACCTGAACTCCACTCACTCCAATGCCATATTTGATATGTTTCTAATATTTGATAACCTTTATCTAACGCTTTCTGTATTTCTACAGTTGTCCATGTACCAATCAATGCTCTTTGGTTTGCTGTATGATTGCAATAATCATCTTCATTCTTAGCACATGTATAACATAGAGTAAATATCATTTTTTTATTACAATGTATTGGTAATACAGGCATCCATAATGTTTGAGGGGGTAGTATTTTACATTTTATCAAACTCTAATATATTTTATATCAATTTGTTCCGGACTTAATATATTTGGATGTCCACATGGATATTTTTTATATTTATTACCATATGGATATAATGAACATATATCAACATATTTTATTTGTTCATCATCTTTTATTTTATGATATAATTTTACAGCATTTGTTCTACCTCCAAATAGAGCATCTCTAGGTTTAATAGGCTCTCTAAATGGATATAATACAGTTATATTATTTTTATATTGGATATTGATATTCTTATATTTATCAAAATCACATTCCCATATATAAATAATTTTATAACCTAATATTTTTAATTCGTTAAATCGTTTAATAGTTTCTTCATGCAGTTGATGCATTGTTTTTTTAGTATATGGGTTAATATATTTTCTATTTGGATAACATTTCTCACACCCATGATATAAGCAACCCAGAAATTCATATATTATACCGTCACAATATCCATCTACATGATATTTACCTATTTTTGTTTCACCTCCATTTAAGGCATGACACATTTCTTATTTAAATCAGTACTATAGGCTGTTTTTTTTGTTTTGTTTTGTTGGTTTTGTTGTATTTTTAGGCATATAATTTTTTCTCCACGCTTTATTACAAGCTTGAGGTAATGTTATTGCCTCCCTAAAGGGGTTAATTTGATCACTATTTAGAAATTGTAATATAAATTCCCCGCAACCTCTTCTTAAAATATCAACATCTGATATACAATACTTTTTCATTTCTTTTCTAAAATCAAAAAAATCTTGATTTTTTATTTTATCATCATAGACCCTGGTTTATAATAGTCTAATGATAAATATGGACCAATATAGTTTTGATATTGATCAGTATTTGCCCAAAAAGGAAACCAACCTTTAGCTAATTCTTTTAATCCAAATGTTTTTGGGAAATCACATTTTTTACATTTCTGTAAAGACGGGCATATATTTTTCTTATGTTTTCCTTTAATTGTTTTATGATTTTCATAACATGATATACTAACAAAACAACGGCTGCAATTATTACAATAAATACTTTCGTTTTTTTTCACATAATTCATGCGAATAACATTTACATATATTATTACATTTATGATACTCTTTATTACTATAACCTACATCACAATATTCACAAAAATAACTACAACCAAAAAAACCTGTGATTGAGATAATACTATCATAATGATTATCATGATAATATAAATGTATAACTTTACTATTATCAGTCATTCTATATGGTTCAAATAAATGTTCACCTTTTCCATGTTGTTGGTGTATTTTAATAATATATTCAGGATATATTTCATTTTGTATTATTTTATATTCTTCAATACCACATTTCTGTTTTATGTCTATACCAACTTTATTTAATAATTTTTCTGCTTCTTGTTTTTGAAGAGGTTTGTCTGTTTTTCTAATTTGCGCCCATTTTTTTTTCCATTCATCACTTTTACCAGTATTTAATTTACACATACATACAACAATAGATCTAGCTAAACACATACTATCTTCACTATTTTCTATTTTAATAATACTACGTTTTATATTTATCATATTATCGATGCTTTTTTCACTACCATGATGCATTGTTTTTCTACTACCCCCAATAGGCATTGATGTATGAGTAAATTAAATTCTCAAACCATTATTATGTATTTTAAATTCTTTATTACTTTGACCTACTCTTTCGATTTCATTCAATAATGTTTCTCCTGATATATTTTCAGCATCATTAAATGGTATATGAATACCAAATTCTAATGTAGGGTGTGTAATAGAAAATCTAATTTTATCATTTGGTTGTACGTTTGATTTTTCTTTTATTTGTTTTACTAAATTGTTAAATAATTCATTAGTAAAATCAAATGGTTTATCATATTGGTTAAAGGTCAAATCATATACTTTACTTTGAGATCTATATTTTCTCGATTTTCTACTTTGCAATTCATTAATTTTATAATATTTATCATTAGTGTATAATATTTTATTTGAAGATTCTTCAAATGAAGAATCTTCATTTGAAGATTCATCACTACTAGAAGAATCTGAATATTCTACTAATTTTGTAGCCATTATTATATGACTGATTTGTTATTTTGATTTTTATTCTTATATACACTCTTTTGTGCAGCAACAATTAAATGAAATGAGTTTGAAGTTAAATGAATTATGGTATAAAGCATATGGAAATGAACAGGGCCAGAAAAACATTTATTGTTATATTTGTAAGAAAAAAGGACACTATGCGAATGAATGTATTAACAAAACACAGTCGACCAAGTTTATAAATAATATAACTTGTTATAAATGTAACAAACCGGGGCATTATGCAAATACATGCCCTGAAAAATATACATTGAAAAAGGAGAATACTATTTATCCAACCTATGATAAACCTGAATCGAGCGAGTTTGAGGTCACCAACCAAACAGAAATTGTACCACAAACCAATACCAACGCCGATAAAATATGGGATGTAGAGGACATCATGGATGTAGAAATGGATTCCGGTATTTCACCTGGAGTACCATTTAAAGGCGAGCTTCCGAATATGACCTGTTCGACTCCAAAACCAAAAAGGACCATTATGGACACCATAGATGAATGTGAGGAACCATTGAAAAAGAGGCCACGAGTTGAAGACCCAACTAAGGAGAGGGCTCCATTGAAGGCATTTCGTAAGAAAAGACTATTAAATCTATAAGATGATTGTATGGCATTACAGTGTTTTAAAAATTATGTTATTAAAATGGCATTAATAGATATGGTATAAAATTGACATTGAAATACCTATAAATAGAGTTAACTTTATAACACTCATTGTATTGGATGTACATATTATTATTTGTATAACCTGTATTAGTTATGTATTGTGGTTATTTCATTTTTTATATTTTGATGTTGTGATTGTAATATATAATAAAATAATACTTTGACAAAATCTAAGAGGCTTTTATTTCATTTTATTTTGGGCCCTGAAAAGGGCCGTTGATATATAGTTTAAAACTATTCGCTACAATGTTTACCACGACATGTAGGACAATATGCCCCACTTGTAACCTTACCACGACAGTAAGTGCCACCCATCAATCGTCCACGGCCTTCCGTTAAGGTGAACAATGGTTCATCATCATTGTTCCAATTGTCAGGCTCTGTTACAAAGTTAGAACTCTGAGGTGGTTGTTGTGTTTGCGCCAAGTTTTCGGATTCAGCTCCAGGAATCGAAGGTCGAATGGTCGATATTATAGCCGCTAGATGGTTATAATTATACTCATAGAGCCTAATTGTAGCTTCAAGCTGCTTTACTTGATTTCTATGGTCTTCTATAACATCCCCAAGCCTTTGGTACTGCGCCATAACACCCTGAATTTGTACTTCATTAAGAGCTGCCATCGTTGAAAAATAATGAATGACGCTACCTCTAAACCTCTGTATTTTATAATAAACTATCGGATTGACCTACACGCTATAAATAGATTCTATATAACATAGTATCGGTTTTTTTGACCTACTACATATTATACGTTATATATAGATTTTTTATACACTCTAGATAATATTTTAATACAAGTATGTTTGGGGTAGGACTAGATATTTTGACAAATTTGAGAGATATTTCTTATCGAGAAATATGTATTGGTCCTGAAAATGACCGTTTTATATGCAGCCCTAAAAAGGGCTGTTTTTATCTAAGTTTTTATTTATAAAAACTCTGATAAATCCGGGTATATATTCACCAATTTAACCATATATACTTGATTTCTCGGCCAGATAACATCACGTCTAAGGAAGAATTGTTCCAGGTCGTATCGACGTTGTTCCTTGTACTCCGTATATTCATTTATGTTGTTATCGCATACCTCCGATTGTTCATGTATTATTTTCCGATAATTTCTTATCTTCTTATAGATTCCTCTAACCACACGCAGTAATCGTCTTCCAATCATTTTTGATAACTGATAAACATTTTCATATTGAACAGATAATTTATAGCGGAATATTGGATTGACCTACTAGCTATAAATAGATTCTATATAACATAGTATCGGTTTTTTTGACCTACTACATATTATACGTTATATATAGATTTTTTATACACTCTAACTAATATTTTAATACAAGTATATGTTTGGGGTAGGACTAGATATTTTGACAAATTTGAGAGATATTTCTTATCGAGAAATATGTATTGGTCCTGAAAAGGACCGTTTTTTAAAATATGTTTATTTAATAAACATATTTTTCCCGTAGTTCCATTGACCATCATATAATGGTTTCTTTACTTGGGTTGTGTGTGTTGTATGCTCCTCTTTCTTCTTATCTTTCTTCTCTTCTTTTCTATCTTCTTTCTTATGATACGGCTCTTTTCTTTTCTTGTGACTCTGTCTGTGTTTTTCTTCATCGGTACATGTCTCTATCTGCACTGGTTTTGTGCTTATGCATACTATTGGGACCTCAAGCGGTTTACATGAGAAATTTAGCTGTATTTCGGCAGGCTTCATTATCGGATCCTCAGGAGTCTTTGTAGTTTTATTTTGAGCTATCTTCTCAATATTATTAGCGATTGTAGCCAAATTAATATTCATCCTTTGTAGTTCCCCATATATACCAAAGAGTACTTTGGTTTTCATCTGAACCTCTTCTTTATTTTGCACAGGTATTTGTTGTGGTGTAGTCTGTGTTGGTTGATACACCATTGCTGGGGGTTGCTGATAATATGGATCTGAAGGGAGTCCAGTATTATTCATCGCTGTAGATAACAAATCTTGTAGGTCATTCATCGTGAATAAGAGTGTAACCTATTTTTCAATATTGGCTTTTTATACTAGTAAAGTAGGTCAATCCGATGTAATAATAACATACACTATACTTTTACAAAAAAGTTATTTTTAGCATGGAGGTCAATCCTAAAATTTCCTATAAAATGATGCGCACGGTATTGATTTTACCATTACTGTTATTCATTACACAGTGAAAAGCTTTCATGTCGAATTTATATATGGACGATATTATCCGGAGGATGAAAGTGCTAGAGGCGATACAGCGTTATGAGGAACAGCTGTATTTGGAAACGGCACATTTGTTGAGGGGCGAAGCTGAAGAATTATCCTGCCGGCGCCGGGCATCTAGACAGGCGAGACATGCTCTAAGGAACATTAGCGCTTTGAGATATACACCATATACAGTAGAACGATCCACAGGGACAGCACCTACAGACCGGATTCCACGATCTCCAAGTACACCACCTCCTAGAGAACACAACCAAAGAACTCCGGATTCTCCAGTTACAAGAAGCTCTCCGGAATCTCCAGAACCTGAGACAACTCTACCTACAGAGTCGGTTTCAATATCTCCGATATCACAATCACCTCAACACCAGACACAGGCTGCAGAGATAGACACAAGACCAGGGTATTTTACCCCGATAAAGTCGGAGAGTTCAGCGCGATACTTCGGGATCGAGCCTGAATTGCCTGTAGCTACGGAGACTGCCATACGATACTTCGGTATGCCGGCCCCAAGGACGGCTACACAACAAACTCAAATGAGAGGGTTTTCCAGGATCGGCGGACCTTCAGATGCTAGGGTTGAACTTCAACCTGCAGGGTGTACCTGTGACTCTTGCCAACCAGACAGTATGGTATCGGCGTGTATGTGTGACGCTGGAGAAGTGGACACTGCATCATGTCCGGAATTGTACTAATTTTTTAGTATAAACGTAAAACGGCCCTTTTCAGGGCCAAATATAAATAGTCCTTTTTAGGGCTGCATATAAAACGGTCCTTTTCAGGACCAATACATATTTCTCGATAAGAAAATATCTCTCATGTTTTGTCAAATATCTATTCCATTCACAACATATATAACATTACACCAGCATAGTTCATATTTTATACTTAGCAAAACAATATGGCTATACATTTTAAAGATATAGCCGGGGAATTGTATGCATCAAAGTTTAATCATACTATTATATTAGAAGGTGATTGTCAATGTTGTGGTGCTAGTATTTGTTTTGATAGTGAATCAGATATCTGGGAAAAACTGTTAGGTTATTTTTGTCATTGGTGCGGTAAAGAAACATATTACTGTAAGCTATGTTATGAACATAACAATTTCTTATTTATGCATGGATTATGTTTATTTTGTTTTAATGGAGTATTTAAATGTAGGTTACCGTAGCGCTATACATTAGACATGTTACACTATATATAACGTATAATATGTAGTAGGTCAAAAAAACCGATACTATGTTATATAGAATCTATTTATAGCGTGTAGGTCAATCCGATACCTCTGCTATATATGGTGATTATTGATGATCTCAATGTCAAGCTTAATAGATTATTTGAATGATCCTATGCTAGGAGGGCGGTGGAGCCATATCGTGGAGCTGATTATGAAACCAGCTATTACAGCAATACAGAACCCACCAGCTCCAGAAACTGATGATGATTATATCAGACGAATGATGAGTTATGTACCGGTTTATGGAGGGCTTACGCCGGTGGATTATTGCGGAGATTCTATCTCGAACGCAATATTTCCTCCGGAGATTATAGACCCTGAGAACAATACCTTAACATGATATTGTTAGGAAGGCAAAATAAGGTCCTTTTCAGGACCAATACATATTTTTTCGATAAGAATATAGCTCTCATATTTTGTCATATAATGTATAATGATTATCTTGTCAAGAAGTACGCTCAATATACCAGATACACCAGATACTATAAATGTAATTCAATTACATAGACATTTAAATATATTATATTCATGGAACTATTAATAGACTGTTATATTAATATAATCCAATTCTATTAATATATGCCAAGAGTAAATAAGCTATATAAGTTAGAACAACCATAGAACACTATCATTATTTTTTACTTGATATTGTAAGACATCAATCATGAATACTAACCAAATGAAATCAGATCTTTTTATTAGAGCTAAAGTCATGGATAGTAAACATAAGCAATTAGATCTTTTACTTAATACTAGAATGAATAATACACGGGGAAAAACTCATCATATGGTATCTACAAATGAAGGACTACAATATTCTAAAGTACATTTGGGTATAGATACAGATCTTTATATAGAAATGGTAAATGATGAAATAATCAGAAAAGTAGGAGATGTTGACTTAACAACAATTACTCCTGAACATATTTTAATTTTAGATGGGGAACCATATAACAATTATTATGGAATGTTTTTTTCACATACACAACAATATTTAGGGAAAGAAATGGATATAGAAAGTATATTGACTCATTTTCTATCGAAACGTAAATTAGATATCGTTGAATTAGATGATATATAATTTATGTACACTACATTAGGTATGGGATATGAGAAATGGATCTCAATGTACACTGATTATGTTGTTTCTAGAAATAGATTAGTATTACCATATGATGTACACTATATAAATGTACTTGATGTCTTATTATACCATCATTCAAAGAGAACTTGGTAGTATAGGTAACATGTCACATATAGTAAAAATCGGTGTGGAAGGAGGATTTTGTTCAGAATTTGTTAATAGTATTATACATTTAGATTTAGGGGGTGAGGTTTTGATTGATATGGTTAATGAAGAAATAACACGAAAGAGAATACCAAAAGAGGAGAATTTTGGTAATATGTTGTCAAATGTACATTTACATTTGGGTACATATATAGATATGGAAAGTGTTATTAAACATTATTTATATAACAGAAATATTGCGAGTGTTAAACATAGAGATATAGAAGCTGTGTTAAAAGAAAAACTTGGTATCGATGATTGGTCTATAATATATAATAACTATTTAAAGAAGACAAAAATAACTCCAGAGGATGATGATTATATAAATGTATGCGGTGTATTACTATACCATCATTTAGAAAGACAGTACTAACCAGAATTATGGATGACAGAATAACAAACGATATGGTTTTATTTTATGGACAAAACAGTGTCTTCAGTCATTTTTACCTTGCAGACTTTATAGATAGTGATGGTGTGAAATATATATGTACTGAACAATATTTTCAACATAAAAAAATGCTACAATGCCAAGAACATACTATTGCTGAGAAAATCCTTATTTCTACAAATGCAGCTGAAATAAGACACCTAGGACGTTCAAGATCTACAAACTTTGATGTAGTACAATGGACTAAAGATTCAACAGATGTACTTTTTGAAGCAAATTGGTTAAAATATAACCAAAACGAATACTTAAAGAGATTTTTATTAAATACAAATAATAAAGTTCTTGCAGAGGCCAACCCACGAGACTGTATTTGGGGTATTGGTTTAAATATGTGGCAAAAAAATGCGACAGTGCATGCAAAATGGCAAGGACAAAATCAATTTGGAGAAATATTAATGCATATTAGATATTTTATTAGGAATAAAATGTTGTAAATGTGAAAAAACTTTAAATTAACATGTATTCAAATTAATATAACATGTATGTTACTAATGTTTTAGTTATTAGTTAATTAGTTATTAGTAAATAAAAAATTGAAATTTATTATGTGTTATGTTATTTTTAGTAGGGGTGGAACTATGGGCCATGGTAAACCCCAAAAAAAAAGCCCATAGCGCCATAAAACAAACGGCCCATACTGCCATCCACCTCGGTAAAACGGCCCATAGTGCCATAGACACGGCCCATAGTGCCATCCTATACTACTGGTGTTGTATTTGTAATTACTTGTGTTGTATGTGTAATTGCCGGTGTTGTATTTGTAATTACCGGTGTTGTATTTGTAATTAAGGATATTGTAGTTGTAATTGCTGGTGTTGTATGTGTAATTGCTGGTGTTGTATGTGTAATGGATGGTGTTGTATTTGTTATTGCTTGTGTTGTATTTGTAATTACTGGTGCTGTATTTGTAATTGCTGGTGTTGTATTTGTAATTACTGGTATTATATTTGTAATTACTGATGTTTCATTTGTAATTACTGGTGTTGTATTTGTAATTGCTGGTATTGTATTTGTTATTGCTTGTGTTGTATTTGTAATTACTGGTGTTGTATGTGTAATTGCTGGTGTTGTATGTGTAATTGATGGCGTTGTATTTGTAATTGCTCTGTTGTATTTGTAATTACTGGTGTTGTATTGTAATTACTGGTGTTGTATTTGTAATTACTGATATTATATTTGTAATTACTGGTGTTTCATTTGTAACTACTTGTGTTGTATTTGTAATTACTGGTGTTGTATGTGTAATTACTGGTGTTCAATTTGTAATTGCTGGTATTATATTTGTATTTATTGGTGTTTCATTTGTAAATAATGGTATTGTATTTGCAATTACTGGTGTTTCATTTGTAATTTCTGATGTTGTATTTGTAATTACTGGTGTTGTATTTGTAATTGATGGCGTTGTATTTGTAATTGATGGCGTTGTATGTGTAATGGATGATGTTGTATTTGTTATTGCTTGTGTTGTATTTGTAATTACTGGTGCTGTATTTGTAATTGCTGGTGTTGTATTTGTAATTACTGGTATTATATTTATAATTACTGGTGTTTCATTTGTAATTACTGGTGTTGTATTTGTAATTACTGGTATTGTATTTGTTATTGCTTGTGTTGTATTTGTAATTACTGGTGTTGTATGTGTAATTGCTGGTGTTGTATGTGTAATTGATGGCGTTGTATTTGTAATTGCTCTGTTGTATTTGTAATTACTGGTGTTGTATTGTAATTACTGGTGTTGTATTTGTAATTACTGATATTATATTTGTAATTACTGGTGTTTCATTTGTAATTACTTGTGTTGTATTTGTAATTGCTGGTGTTGTATGTGTAATTGATGGCGTTGTATTTGTAATTGCTCTGTTGTATTTGTAATTACTGGTGTTGTATTGTAATTACTGGTGTTGTATTTGTAATTGCTGGTATTATATTTGTATTTACTGGTGTTTCATTTGTAAATAATGGTGTTGTATTTGCAATTACTGGTGTTTCATTTGTAATTTCTGATGTTGCATTTGTAATTACTGGTGTTGTATTTGTAATTGGTGGCGTTGTATTTGTAATTGATGGCGTTGTATTTGTAATTGATGTGTTGTATAGGTAATTACTGGTGTTGTATTTGTAATTACTGGTATTGTATTTGTAATTGCTGGTAATGTATTTGTTATTGCTTGTGTTGTATGTGTAATTGCTGGTGTTGTATGTGTAATTGATGGCGTTGTATTTGTAATTACTGGTGTTATATTTATAATTAATGGTGTTGTATTGTAATTACTTGTGTTGTATTTGTAATTACTGATATTGTAGTTGTAATTGCTGGTGTTGTATTTGTTATTGCTTGTGTTGTATTTGTAATTGCTGGTGTTGTATGTGTAATTGATGGTGTTGTATTTGTTATTGCTTGTGTTGTATTTGTAATTACTGGTATTGCGTGTATAGTATTGTATTTGCTCTAAGCAGTTTGTAGATTGTTATTGTTGTTGTTGTTATTGTTCTTGTTGCTGGAGTGCACATGAAACGAGTTGGAAAGGGGTATTTAGAGCTACAAACGTTTCTCAGATCTAAAACTCAAGTTCCAGTGATTCTATTGGTTGATTCTGAGATATACTCTCAGCTGAACCAATCAGTCGTGAGCCTAAGTTTGGGATAGGAGAAGATTAATAACATCGGGCGCTGGTGCTAAGCTATGTCTAATTGTGTACAATTGTTTGGTTTCCCGTAGAAAAGGTTCCGCCATTTTGAAGCTTACCTTACTAGTTATGTAGGAAGGCAGTTTACTATGGGGAGGGCAGTTTACTTTGGGGAGGGCAGTTTACTTTGGGGAGGGCACGTTTACTTGGGGAGGCAGTTACTTGGGGAGGGTGGGGAGGGCAGTTTACATTGGGGAGGGCAGTTTACTTTGGGGAGGCAGTTTACTTTGGGGAGGGCAGTTTACTTTGGGGAGGGCACGTTTACATTGGGGAGGGCACGTTTACTTTGGGGAGGGCAGTTTACTTTGGGGAGGGCACGTTTACATTGGGGAGGGCAAGGTTACTTCTGGGGAGGGCACGTTTACTTTGGGGAGGGCACGTTTACTTTGGGGAGGGCAGTTTACTTTGGGGAGGGCACGTTTACATTGGGGAGGGCACGTTTACTTTGGGGAGGGCACGTTACATTGGGGAGGGCACGTTTACTTTGGGGAGGACAGTTTACTTTGGGGAGGGCACGTTTTACATTGGGGAGGGCACGTTTACTTTGGGGAGGGCAGTTTACTTGGGGAGGGCACGTTTACATTGGGCAGTTTACTTTGGGGGGGGGAGGGCAGTTTACTTTGGGGAGGGCACGTTTACTTTGGGGAGGGCAGTTTACTTGGGGAGGGCACGTTACATGGGGAGGGCACGTTTACTTTGGGGAGGGCAGTTTACTTGGGAGGGCACGTTTACTTTGGGGAGGGGGAGGGCACGTTTACTTTTACTTTGGGGAGGGCAGTTTACATTGGGCCCGAGGGCAGTTTACTTTGGGAGGGCAGTTACATTACTTGGGGAGGACGTTTACTTTGGGGAGGGCACGTTTACTTTGGGGAGGGCAGTTTACTTTGGGGAGGGGCAGTTTACCTTGGGGAGGGCAGTTTACATTGGGGAGGGCAGTTTACTTTGGGGAGGGCAGTTTACATTGGGGAGGGCAGTTTACATTGGGGAGGGCACGTTTACTTTGGGGAGGGCAGTTTACATTGGGGAGGGCAGTTTACATTGGGGAGGGCAGTTTACATTGGGGAGGGCAGTTTACTTTGGGGAGGGCAGTTTACTTTGGGGAGGGTAGTTTACTTTGGGGAGGGCAGTTTACTTTGGGGAGGGAGTTTACTTGGGGAGGGCAGTTTACTTTGGGGAGGGCAGTTTACTTTGGGGAGGGCACGTTTACATTGGGGAGGGCAGTTTACATTGGGGAGGGCAGTTTACTTTGGGGAGGGCACGTTTACATTGGGGAGGGCACGTTTACATTGGGGAGGGCACGTTTACTTTGGGGAGGGCAGTTTACATTGGGGAGTGCAGTTTACTTTGGGGAGGGAAGTTTACTAATGTTGTTAGAACTTGTTGCCCAACTAAATTTGTTTTGCTTTGTCACGGTAATGTTTGCAATAGAATTGTCAAATAACAAATAAAATATGATTAATCTATCAATACACACATTTAGTGATGTACCCTCTTTTCAGCTGTTTGTTTTCGTTTTATTGCTTAGATTTGTGCACGTATCACACACACGATGTTGGTGTCACGTGGTATTTAGTTTAAACATATTTTATTTCCCAATATGATACATATTGAACAATTCATCGTGGAATTGTGAGTAGATGTGTATTGGTGCTGATGGGGATGGCTTCTATCGTCGGCAGTTGGTGGATTCGTCGTCGAGTGGAGAGTAGGCATTTATTGGTTGCGCTGGGGATGGCTTCTATCGTCCGCAGTTGGTGGATTCGTCGTCGAGTGGAGAGTAGACATGTATTGGTTGTGCTGGGGACGGCGTCTAACATGGCGACGGGTGAGTAGCAGATGCCTGTAATATATAACGAAATTAATGCATATAATGTAGTATATATTTGAAATAGTGATTAACTTATGTATTGTTTTTGGAGGTTGTATTTTTGTATGGTAATTTGTTTCAAGGACGCAAGCACAGCACGCACGCACGTACAGCACGCGCGCACCCACGCACGCACGCACACACACACACACACACGAGCATATCCAGACTCTCTCAGTTTAGTCATTTTCATAAAATTTAAAATTAGTATAGTTCATACAAATTTGTTTAAACTTGATTGTGAAACAAGGACAATAGAAGAATTAGGTGCATTTGCCTAAAGACATCACAACCGTACTTTTAGCGTGGTTGTAGCTCAAAACCCATCGATCGCAGGTTCGATCCCTCGTCTGACCCTAATAACATTAACAGTCTTTCAGTTGGGACACCGTGCACATATTAATAACCAGATGAGACTCTGGAATGTGTCTCTGTCTGTATCATTGCACTATCCTCCAAAAAAAGACTAGAACCCAGGCTACGGTTGTCCATATGAGCGACCGTGGCGCCTCCTGAAGAGATTAGTTATTTTAGATTTTTGGAGGATAATGCAATTATACAGAGAGAGAGAGACCCATTCCAGAGTATCCTCTGGTTCTTTTGCATGCGTGGTGTAAACCACCGACACGAGACCTCGGTTTAACGTCCCATCTGAAAGACTGTTAATTTTATTAGGGTCAGACGAGGGATCGAACATGCGATCCCTGGGTAGCCAGTACAGCATGTTACCACTGGACTACAGATCCGTCTGTTTTATTCGTAATTTGCTATGAGAAACAATAATATATTACCTGTATTTCACAGTGTAAGGCTTATTTGCCATACCGGATTATCCTATGACGGCTATGATGGCTCTGACGGTTATGATGGCGATGCTTTATCTTTTTAACCGGTTTGCCCCAGTACGTCTTTACCGTTTTATTGCAATCGCACGCTGTGGGCATGCGGTAAGCTGCGAACGAACACTCCATGGAGCAATCAATATAGCCAGCATACGTTTCTTGGAATATGCACATATAAATGGCTAGAATCAGGACTAGATATGTCCGTGTCGTCTTCATTTGGATAGTTCTGATTTTGCCTTTTTACCTGGAATTAAAAAATAAAGTATAGTATAGAGTATGAGACCCGTTGCCAAAAAAGCAAAAAAATAAATAATGAAAAGTTAAATAATTAAATTGCAAAAAATCCCTTTACTGTATAACATGTTGACTGCTAGAGAGCTGAAAGGTCAGTACATAATTATACGTCTAAACTCATTAAATCCGAAAACGCAGGAAATCGCTTCTATACCGTAACAATTTTAATTGGGGGCATGCACCAGGACCCATTAGATTGCCTCTGTTGAAATGTGTCTGTGGCTACGGTACTGATTATATACAAACGTGTAAAATGTTTCTATTATTTGAAGATCCTTATAATCCGTGTGGACCCCTCGCCCCCCCCCCCAGAAAGTCCAATGGAACATGGTTACCTATTATGACATTAGAGTGTGTTATATTCATAATGATCGCACGTTAACAAATATAGATAGAGGACGCTGTTAATCATTTCCTGAATGTCCATAACCATTGAGAGGATGCCGTTAACCATTGAAGCGGCGTCGGTAACCATTGAGGGGACGCCGTTAATCATTGAAGCGGCGTCGGTAACCATTGAGGGGACGCTGTTAACCATTGAAGCGGCGTCGGTAACCATTAAGGGGACGCCGTTAATCATTGAAGCGGCGTCGGTAACAATGAGGGGACGCCGTTAATCATTGAAGCGGCGTCGGTAACAATGAGGGGACGCCGTTAATCATTGAAGGGGCGTTGGTAACCATTGAGGGGACGCAGTTAACCATTGAAGCGGCGTCGGTAACCATTGAGGATACGTCATTAACCATTGACGGGACGTCGGCAACATTGAAGGGACGCCATTAATCATTGACGGGACGTCAGTAACCATTGAGGTGACGCCATTAATCATTGAAGCAGCGTCGGTGTCCATTGAGGGGACGCCTCTAACCATTGACGGGACGTCAGTATCCATTGAGGGAACGCCGTTAATCATTGCATGGACGTCGGTAACAATTGAGGCAACGCCGTTAATCAATCATTGAGGAGACGTCATTAACCATTGACGGGACGTCGGTAACCATTGAAGGGATGCCGTAAATCATTGAAGCGGCGTCGGTAACCATTGAGGGGACGCCGTTAATCATTGCCTGAACGTCGGTAGCCATTGAGGGGACGCCGTTAATCATTGAAGCGGCGTCGGTAACTAATGAGGGGACGCCGTTAATCATTGCCTGAACGTCGGTAACCATTGAGGCAACGCCGTTAATCAATCATGGAGGAGACGTCATTAACCATTGACGGGACGTCGGTAACCATTGAAGGGACGCCGTAAATCATTGAAGCGGCGTCGGTAACCATTGAGGAGACGCCATAGACCATTGAGGGGACGCCGTTAATCATTGCCTGAACGTCGGTAGCCATTGAGGGGACGCTGTTAATCATTGAAGCAGCGTCGGTAACCATTGAGGGGACGCTGTTAATCATTGAAGCGGCGTCGGTAACCATTGAGGGGACGCTGTTAATCATTGAAGCGGCGTTGGTAACCATTGAGGGGACGCTGTTAATCATTGAAGCGGCGTCATTAACCATTGAGGGGACGGCGTTAATCATTGAGGGGACGCCGTTAATCATTGAGGGGACGTCGGTAACCATTGTGGGAACGCCGTTAAACATTGACGGGACGTCGGTAATAATTGACGGTACGCCGTTAATCATTGACGGGACGTCGGTAACAATTGAAGGGACGCCATTAATCATTGACGGGACGTCGGTAGCCATTGAGGGGACGCCGTAAATCATTGAAGCAGCGTCGGTGTCCATTGAGGGGACGTCGGTAACCATTGACGGCACGTCGGCAACCATTGAAGGGACGCCGTATATCATTGAAGCAGCGACGGTGTCCATTGAGGGGACGCCGTTAACCATTGAGGGGACGTCGCTAACCATTGAGGGGACGTCGGTAACCATTGACGGAACGTCGGTATCCATTGAGGGAACGCCGTTAACCATTGACGGGACGTCGGTAACCATTGAGGGGACGCCGTTAACCATTGAAGCAGTGTCGGTAACCATTGAGGGGACGCTGTTAATCATTGAAGCGGCGTCGGTAACCATTGAGGGGACGCCGTTAACCATTGAAGCAGCGTTGGTAACCATTGAGGGGACGCCGTTAATCATTGAAGCGGCGTTGGTAACCATTGAGGGGACGCCGTTAACCATTGAAGCGGCGTTGGTAACCATTGAGGGGACGCCGTTAACCATTGAAGCGGCGTTGGTAACCATTGAGGGGACGCTGTTAACCATTGAAGCGGCGTCGGTAACCATTGAGGGGACGCCGTTAATCATTGAAGCGGCGTCGGTAACCAATGAGGGGACACCGTTAATCATTGAAGCGGCGTCGCTAGCCACTGAGGCAACGCCGTTAATCATTAAATGCACAATGACATCACAAAGTATAGCACAAATACCAATCATAGTGAACTATAAGAGACTGTACAGTGCTATGTCTGCACTAGTATCATAGAGATATTTAGTATTTGGAGAATACAGTCAATAGAGAATTTTAAGTCGTGATAGCGCAGTTATAGAGCGTTCGCTTCAGGTGCGAAAGGCCCGGAGTTCGTGCTCAGCTGTAGCCATTACGAGTGTGCCCTTAGACAAGGCATTTAAATCCCACATGCCTCTCCTTTCTCACTCTTGGTGATGGATTTCATCAGGAATGAGGTATCGTGAGTTATTAATAATGTTGTAAGAACTTGTTTCGCAATCTAGCTCAAATAAATTTCTATAAACTAGAGGCTGTTTTTGAAATACAATATTAACCTGTCTTCTCTTAAAATATCAACAACAATATATTATGTATATGGATGCAAAAATATGAAGGATATATTCCTGTTTATTAAAATGAATTTGCACTGTATGCGCGTGCCTTATTTTGTTATTAGTTTAAAAACCGTGCACGTAAAAGATCCAGAGGAGACTCTGGAATTGGTCTCTGTCTGTATCATTGCAATATCCTCCAACATCTAAAATGACTAATCTCGTCAGGAGGTATCGCTCATATGGGTAACCGGTAGCGACGATAAATCAATGTAAAACACACATGATATAAACCAAATTATCAAAACTTGACAATATATATAGATCAATAGCATTGGTGCATCTGTTTATATTTATAAATATTGAAAACATAAATACACGTAAATATAGCATAGCATAATACAAAGAGTACCTCGAGCTCGACGTTTCGTCTGATTCGTCCGTGTTGTTAGACACTTTCAATTCAATGCAAACCTTATTGTCGTGTCGGAAGTTTTACCCTTGGCAATGCGAGAGTCTTACAGTTGGTCTTATATATAGACAAACTACCTGCTAATGTAAACCTTCCTTGTAAACTCATGTGATAATAATAATAATACACATACCTTGAAATACATACCCTATAATGAATGTGTACTTTTTTGATTGATCTATCGTAGCAGTTCGTTATTGAATTTGTTTTTTTGTTTTTACGTTTATTTATCGTCGCTACCTGTTGCCCATATGAGCGACGCCTCCTGAAGAGATTAGTTATTTTAGATTTTGGAGGATAGTGCATGATACAGACAGAGACCAATTCCAGAATCTCCTCTTGTTCTTTTACGTGCACAGTGTAAAGCACCGACACGAGACCTCGGTTTAACGTCCCATCTGAAAGACTGTTAATTTTATTAGGGTCAGACGGGGGATCGAACCTGCGATCCCTGGATTATCAGTCCAGCGTGTTACCACTGGACTACATATCCGTCTGTGTACTTGTGTATGTTTAGGATTATATATATATCGTCGCTACCGGTTGTCTATATGTGCGATGCCTCCTGTAGGGTTTTAGTCATTTTGCTATCAAGCTCAAATTGATAGCCTGTTCATTCCTATTAGATGTACATCTTGTATATGCAATAAGGGAGTCAATTTATTTATAGAGGCTTCAATTTCATAACTAATAAGTAACTGTTTTCAACCCTACTAAATATCGAAGAGTTTATACATCAAATACTTCATATCTTTACACAGATAATTACTGCCATTCACATTAGATGGTTATTATGCAACATCTATATTACTCGTCTGTGCAATATGATGACAGGAGATTAATTGTTTGTTCTGTTGCATATTTGGATAATAATAAACTTGGCATGGGCATGAAGATTCAAAATTCACCCATTGGCTACCCAACCTGGATAGGTGGGCGTTTCAAAATTCACCCATTGGCTACCCAACCTGGATAGGTGGGCGTTTCAAAATTCACCCATTGGCTACCCAACCTGGATGGTGGGCGTTTCAAAATTCACCCATTGGCTACCCAACCTGGATAGGTGGGCATTTCAAAATTCACCCATTGGATACCCAATCTGGGTAGTAGTGCGTTCGAATCCAGCACTAGCCAATATATACCCCGATAGTCTGGCTGCATTACGCTAATCCAGAATCTGAACCAGGTTAAATAAATAAGAATTACACTTTTCGTAAAATTTAAATTGTGAATTGGATCTTTTAATTATAGCCCGACACGCCCCGGTACATCACAACAAGCGAGTTCCCCAACTACATACATCTACTACAACACAAGAACCGTAGACCGTAGACCCAACAAAGAAATATAAGCCGGGTCGGCAATTTCCCGTTTATATATATATATATATATATATATATCTTCGCTACCGGTTGCCCATATGTGCACCGCCTCTTGAAGGTTATTAGTTATTTTACGTTTATATATATATCTATCTATCGTCGCTACCGGTTGCCCATATGTGCGACGCCTTCTGAAGGTTATTAGTTATTTTACGTTTATATATATATATATATCGTCGCTACCGGTTGCCCATATGTGCGCCGCCTCTTGAAGGTTATTAGTTATTTTACGTTACACGTAGATATGTTACATGTAGATATGTTATATGTATATATGTTACACATATATATGTTACACGTAGATGTGTTACACGTAGATATGTTACACGTAGATATGTTACACGTAGATATGTTACATGTAGATATGTTATATGTAGATGTGTTACACATAGATATGTTACACGTATATATGTTATATGTAGGTGTTACATGTAGATATGTTACATGTAGATATGCTACACGTAGATATGTTACACGTATATATGTTATATGTAGATATGTTATATGTAGATATGTTACATGTAGATATGTTACACGTAGATATGTTACATGTAGATATGTTACACGTAGATATGTTACACGTAGATATGTTATACGTAGATATGTTACATGTATATATGTTACACGTATATATATGTTACACGTAGATATGCTACACGTATATATGTTACACGTATATATGTTACACGTAGATATGTTATATGTAGATATGTTACACGTAGATATGTTACACGTAGATATATTACACGTAGATATGTTACAGGCAGATATGTTACACGTAGATATGTTACATGTAGATATGTTACATGTAGATATGTTACACGTAGATATGTTACACGTACATATGTTACATGTAGATATGTTACACGTAGATATGTTACACGTAGATATGTTACACGTAGATATGTTACACGTAGATATGTTACACGTAGATATGTTACACGTAGATATGTTACATGTAGATATGTTATATACACGTAGATATGTTACATGTAGATATGTTATATGTAGATATGTTACATGTAGATATGTTACACGTAGATATGTTATATGTAGATATGTTATATGTAGATATGGTACATGTAGATATGTTACATGTAGATATGTTATATGTAGATATGTTATATGTAGATATGGTATACGTAGATATGTTACACCTTTATATGTTACACGTATATATCTTACACGTATATATGTTACATGTAGATATGTTACACGTAGATATGTTACATGTAGATATGTTACACGTAAATATGTTACACGTAGATATGTTACACGTATATATGTTACACGTATATATGTTACACGTATATATGGTACACGTATATATGTTACACGTAGATATCTTACACGTATATATGTTACATGTAGATATGTTACACGTAGATATGTTACATGTAACTATGTTACACGTAGATATGTTACATGTAGATATGTTACACGTAAATATGTTACACGTAGATATTTTACACTTAGATATATTACACGTAGATATGTTACACGTAGATATGTTACATGTAGCTATGTTACACGTAGATATGTTACATGTAGATATGTTACACATAAATATGTTACACGTAGATATGTTACACGTAGATATGTTACACGTAGATATGTTACAGGTATATATGTTACACGTATATATGTTACACGTATATATGTTACATGTAGATATGTTATATGTAGATATGTTACACGTAGATATGTTACACGTAGATATGTTGCATGTAGATATGGTATATGTAGATATGTTATATGTAGATATGTTATATGTAGATATGTTACCCGTAGATATGTTACACGTAGAAATGTTGCATGTAGATATGGTATATGTAGATATGGTATATGTAGATATGTTACATGTAGATATGTTATATATAGATATGCTATACGTATATATGCTACATGTAGATATGCTACACCTAGATATGTTACACGTAGATATGCTACATGTAGATATGTTACACGTAGATATTTTACACGTAGATATGTTATATGTAGATATGTTATATGTAGATATGTTACATGTAGATATGTTATATGTAGATATGGTACATGTAGATATGTTATATGTAGATATGTTACACATAGATATGTTACATGTATATATGTTACACGTAGATATGTTATATGTAAATATGTTATATGTAGATATGTTACACGTAGATATGTTATATGTAGATATGTTACACGTAGATAAGTTATATGTAAATATGTTATATGTAGATATGTTACATGTAGATATGTTATATGTAGATATGTTATATGTAGATATGTTATATGTAGATATGTTATATATAGATATGTTACACGTAGATATGTTACACGTAGATATGTTGCATGTAGATATAGTATATGTAGATTTAGTATATGTAGATATGTTATATGTAGATATGTTACTCATAGATATATTACACGTAGATATGTTACACGTAGATATGTTACATGTAGATATGTTACACGTATATATGTTACACGTAGATATGTTATATGTAGATATGTTTCATGTAGATAAGTTACACCTAGATATGTTACATGTAGACATGTTACACGTAGATATGTTACATGTAGATATGTTATATGTAGATATGTTACATGTAGATATGTTACACGTAGATATGTTGCATGTAGATATGTTATATGTAGATATGTTACACGTAGATATGTTGCATGTAGATATGTTATATGTAGATATGTTACACGTAGATATGTTACACGTAGATATGTTACACGTAGATATGATACACGTAGAGATGTTATACGTAGATATGTTACACGTAGATATGTTACACGTAGATATGTTACACGTAGATATGATACACGTAGAGATGTTACACATAGATATGTTACACGTAGATATGTTGCATGTAGATATGGTATATGTAGATATGTTACATGTAGATATGTTATATGTAGATATGTTATATGTAGATATGTTATATGTAGATATGTTATATGTAGATATAGTATATGTAGATATGTTATATGTAGATATGTTACACGTAGATATGTTATACGTATATATGCTACACGTAGATATGTTACACGTAGATATGTTACATGTAGATATGTTACATGTAGATATGTTACACATAGATATGTTATATGTAGATATGTTACATGTAGATATGTTACACGTAGATATGTTACATGTAGATATGTTACACGTAGATATGTTACATGTAGATATGTTATACATAGATATGTTACACGTAGATATGTTATATGTAGATATGTTACACGTAGATATGTTACATGTAGATATGTTACACGTAGATATGTTACATGTAGAAATGTTATATGTAGATATGTTACATGTAGATATGTTACATGTAGATATGTAATATGTAGATATGTTACATGTAGATATGCTACACGTAGATATGTTACACGTAGATATGTTACACGTAGATCTGTTACACGTATATATGTTACACGTATATATGGTACACGTATATATGTTACACGTATATATGTTACACGTATATATGTTACATGTAGATATGTTACACGTAGATATGTTACATGTAGCTATGTTACACGTAGATATGTTACATGTAGATATGTTACACGTAAATATGTTACACGTAGATATTTTACACGTAGATATGTTACACGTAGATATGTTACACGTAGATATGTTACATGTAGCTATGTTACACGTAGATATGTTACATGTAGATATGTTACACGTAAATATGTTACACGTAGATATGTTACACGTAGATATATTACACTTAGATATGTTACACGTAGATATATTACACGTAGATATATTATACTTAGATATGTTGCATGTAGATATGGTATATGTAGATATGTTATATGTAGATATGTTATATGTAGATATGTTACCCGTAGATATGTTACACGTAGATATGTTGCATGTAGATATGGTATATGTAGATATGCTATATGTAGATATGCTATATGTAGATATGTTATATGTAGATATGTTACCCATAGATATGTTACACGTAGAAATGTTGCATGTAGATATGGTATATGTAGATATGGTATATGTAGATATGTTATATGTAGATATGTTACATGTAGATATGTTATATATAGATATGGTATACGTATATATGCTACATGTAGATATGCTACACCTAGATATGTTACACGTAGATATGCTACATGTTGATGTTTCTCGTAGATATGTTACACGTAGATATGTTATATGTAGATATGTTATATGTATATATGTTACATGTAGATATGTTACATGTAGATATGTTACATGTAGATATGTTATATGTAAATATGTTATATGTAGATATGGTATATATAGATATGTTACACGTAGATATGTTACATGTAGATATGTTACACGTAGATATGTTATATGTAAATATGTTATATGTAGATATGGTATATATAGATATGTTACACGTAGATATGTTACACGTAGATATGTTATATGTAGATATGTTATATGTAGATATGTTATATGTAGATATGTTATATGTAGATATGTTACACGTAGATATGTTATATGTAGATATGTTACACGTAGATATGTCACACGTAGATATGTTACACGCAGATATATTACACGTAGATATGTTACACGTAGATATGTTACAGGTAGATATGTTACATGTAGATATGTTACATGTAGATATGTTACCCATAGATATGTTACACGTAGAAATGTTGCATGTAGATATGGTATATGTAGATATGGTATATGTAGATATGTTATATGTAGATATGTTACATGTAGATATGTTATATATAGATATGGTATACGTATATATGCTACATGTAGATATGCTACACCTAGATATGTTACACGTAGATATGCTACATGTTGATGTTTCTCGTAGATATGTTACACGTAGATATGTTATATGTAGATATGTTATATGTATATATGTTACATGTATATATGTTACATGTAGATATGTTACATGTAGATATGTTATATGTAAATATGTTATATGTAGATATGGTATATATAGATATGTTACACGTAGATATGTTACATGTAGATATGTTACACGTAGATATGTTATATGTAAATATGTTATATGTAGATATGTTACATGTAGATATGTTATATGTAGATATGTTATATGTAGATATGTTATATGTAGATATGTTATATATAGATATGTTACACGTAGATATGTTACATGTAGATATGTTACACGTAGATATGTTGCATGTAGATATAGTATATGTAGATATAGTATATGTAGATATGTTATATATAGATATGTTACACGTAGATATGTTACACGTAGATATGTTGCATGTAGATATAGTATATGTAGATATAGTATATGTAGATATGTTATATGTAGATATGTTACACATAGATATGCTACACATAGATATGTTACACGTAGATATGTTACATGTAGATATGTTACACGTAGATATGTTACACGTAGATATGTTACATGTAGACATGTTACACTTAGATATGTTACATGTAGATATGTTACATGTAGATATGTTACATGTAGATATGTTACACGTAGATATGTTATATGTAGATATGTTATACGTAGATATGTTACATGTAGATATGTTACATGTAGATATGTTATATGTAGATATGTTGCATGTAGATATGTTACATGTAGATATGTTACACATAGATATGTTACATGTAGATATGTTACACGTAGATATGTTACACGCAGATATGTTACACATTGATATGTTACACGTTTATATGTTACACGTAGATATGTTACACATAGATATGTTATATGTAGATATGTTATATGTAGATATGTTACACATAGATATGTTATATGTAGATATGATATATGTAGATATGTTATATGTAGATATGTTACACGTTGATATGTTACACGTATATATGTTACATGTAGATATGTTATATGTAGATATGTTACACGTAGATATGTTATATGTAGATATGCTATACGTAGATATGTTACATGTAGATATGTTATATGTAGATATGTTACACGTAGATATGTTACACGTAGATATATTACACGCAGATATGTTACACGTAGATATGTTACACGTATATATGTTACACGTAGATATGTTACACGTAGATATGTTACACGTAGATATGTTATATGTAGATATGTTACACCTAGATATGTCACACGTAGATATGTTACACGCAGATATATTACACGTAGATATGTTACACGTAGATATGTTACAGGTAGATATGTTACATGTAGATATGTTACATGTAGATATGTTACATGTAGATATGTTACACGTAGATATGTTACACGTAGATATGCTACATGTAGATATGTTATACGTAGATATGTTATATATAGATATGTTACATGTAGATATGTTACATGTAGATATGTTATATGTAGATATGTTATATGTAGATATGGTATATGTAGATATGTTATATGTAGATATGTTACACGTAGATATGTTACATGTAGATATGGTATATGTAGATATGTTACACGTAGATATGTTACACGTAGATATGTTGCATGTAGATATGGTATATGTAGATATGTTACATGTATATATGTTATACGTAGATATGTTTCACGTAGATATGTTATATGTAGATATGTTACATGTAGATATGTTACACGTAGATATGTTACACGTAGAGATGTTATATGTAGATATCTTTCACTTAGATATGTTACATGTAGAGATGTTATATGTAGATATGTTACATGTAGATATGCTACACGTAGATATGTTACATGTAGATATGTTATATGTAGATTTGTTACATGTAGATATGTTACACGTAGATATGTTACATGTAGATATGTAATATGTAGATATGTTACATGTAGATATGTTACACGTAGATATGTTACACGTAGATATGCTAAACGTAGATATGTTACATGTAGATATATTACACGTAGATATGTTATATGTATATATGTTACACGTAGATATGTTACATGTAGATATGCTACACGTGATATGTTATATGTAGATATGTTATATGTAGATATGTTACATGTAGATATGTTACATGTAGATATGTTACACGTAGATATGTTATATGTAGATATGTAATATGTAGATATGTTACACGTAGATATGTTACATGTAGATATGTTATATGTATATATGTTACACATAGATATGTTATATGTAGATATGTTACATGTAGATATGTTATATGTAGATATGTTATATGTATATATGTTGCAGGTAGATATGTTACACGTAGATATGTTACACGTAGATATGTTACATGTAGATATGGTATATGTAGATATGTTACACGTAGATATGTTATATGTAGATATGTAATATGTAGATATGTTACACGTAGATATGTTACATGTAGATATGTTACATGTATATATGTTATATGTATATATGTTGCACATAGATATGTTATATGTAGATATGTTACATGTAGATATGTTATATGTAGATATGCTATACGTATATATGTTACATGTAGATATGTTATATGTAGATATGTTACATGTAGATATGTTATATGTAGATATGTTACAGGTAGATATGTTACACGTAGATATGTTACACGTAGATATGTTACATGTAGATATGGTATATGTAGATATGTTATATGTAGATATGTTAAACGTAGATATGTTACACGTAGATATGTTATATGTAAATATGTTATATGTAGGTATGTTACATGTAGATATGTTACTGGTAGATATGTTACACGTAGATATGTTACATGTAGATATGTTACACGTAGATATGTTACATGTAGATATGTTATATGTAGATATGTTACATGTTGATATGTTATATGTAGATATGCTATATGTAGATATGTTATATGTAGGTATGTTACATGTAGATATGTTATATGTAGATATGCTACACGTAGATATGTTACACGTATATATGTTACACGTAGATATGTTGCATGTAGATATGGTATATGTAGATATTGTATATGTAGATATGCTATATGTAGATATGTTACACGTAGATATGTTATATGTAGTTATGTTATATGTATATATGTTACATGTAGATATGTTACATGTAGATATGTTACACGTATATATGTTACATGTAGATATGTTACACGTATATATGTTACATGTATATAGGTTACACGTAGATATGTTACATGTAGATATGTTACACGTAGATATGTTATATGTAGATATGTTACATGTCGATATGTTATATGTAGATATGTTACACGTAGATATGTTATATGTAGATATGTTACATGTCGATATGTTATATGTAGATATGTTACATGTAGATATGTTACACGTAGATATGTTACACGTAGATATGTTATATGTAGATATGTTATATGTAGGTATGTTACATGTAGATATGTTACACGTAGATATATTACATGTAGATATGTTATATGTAGATATGCTACACGTAGATATGCTACACGTAGATATGTTACACGTAGATATATTACACATAGATATGTTATATGTAGATATGTTATATGTAGATATGTTACATGTAGATATGTTACACGTAGATATGTTACATGTAGATATGTTATATGTAGATATGTTACAGGTAGATATGTTACATGTAGATATGGTATATGTAGATATGTTATATGTAGATATGTTACATGTAGATATGTTACACGTAGATATGTTACATGTAGATATGTTATATGTAGATATGCTACACCTAGATATGTTACACGTAGATATGTCATATGTAGATATGTTACACGTAGATATGTTATATGTAGATATGTTACATGTAGATATGTTATATGTAGATATGTTATATGTAGATATGTTACATGTAGATATGGTATATGTAGATAGGTTATATGTAGATATGTTACATGTAGATATGTTACACGTAGATATGTTATATGTAGATATGTTATATATAGGTATGTTACATGTAGATATGTTACAGGTAGATATGTTACACGTAGATATGTTACATGTAGATATGTTACACATAGATATGTTACACGTAGATATGTTATATGTAGATATGTTATATGTAGGTATGTTACAGGTAGATATGTTACACGTAGATATGTTACATGTATATATGTTACACATAGAAATGTTACACGTAGATATGTTATATGTAGATATGTTATATGTAGGTATGTTACATGTAGATATGTTATATGTAGATATGCTATATGTAGATATGTTATATGTAGGTATGTTACATGAAGATATGTTATATGTAGATATGCTACACGTAGATATGTTACACGTAGATATGTTACACGTGATATGTTACATGTAGATATGTTAAACGTAGATATGTTACATGTAGATATGTTATATGTAGATATGTTATATGTAGATATGTTACACGTAGATATGTTACATGTAAACATGTTACACGTAGATATGTTATATGTAGATATGTTATATGTAGATATGTTACATGTTGATATGTTATATGTAGATATGCTATATGTAGATATGTTATATGTAGGTATGTTACATGTAGATATGTTATATGTAGATATGCTACACGTAGATATGTTACACGTAGATATGTTACACGTAGATATGTTGCATGTAGATATGGTATATGTAGATATTGTATATGTAGATATGCTATATGTAGATATGTTACACGTAGATATGTTATATGTAGTTATGTTATATGTATATATGTTACATGTAGATATGTTACATGTAGATATGTTACACGTATATATGTTACATGCAGATATGTTACACGTATATATGTTACATGTATATATGTTACACGTAGATATGTTACATGTAGCTATGTTATATGTAGATATGTTATATGTAGATATGTTACACGTAGATATGTTATATGTAGATATGTTACATGTCGATATGTTATATGTAGATATGTTACACGTAGATATGTTATATGTAGATATGTTACATGTCGATATGTTATATGTAGATATGTTACATGTAGATATGTTACACGTAGATATGTTACACGTAGATATGTTATATGTAGATATGTTATATGTAGGTATGTTACATGTAGATATGTTACACGTAGATATATTACATGTAGATATGTTATATGTAGATATGCTACACGTAGATATGCTACACGTAGATATGTTACACGTAGATATATTACACATAGATATGTTATATGTAGATATGTTATATGTAGATATGTTACATGTAGATATGTTACACGTAGATATGTTACATGTAGATATGTTATATGTAGATATGCTACACCTAGATATGTTACACGTAGATATGTCATATGTAGATATGTTACACGTATATATGTTATATGTAGATATGCTACATGTAGATATGTTATATGTAGATAAGTTATGTGTAGATATGTTACATGTAGATATGTTATATGTAAATATGTTACAGGTAGATATGTTACATGTAGATATGGTATATGTAGATAGGTTATATGTAGATATGTTACATGTAGATATGTTACACGTAGATATGTTATATGTAGATATGTTATATGTAGGTATGTTACATGTAGATATGTTACAGGTAGATATGTTACACGTAGATATGTTACATGTAGATATGTTACACATAGATATGTTACACGTAGATATGTTATATGTAGATATGTTATATGTAGGTATGTTACAGGTAGATATGTTACACGTATATATGTTACATGTAGATATGTTACACATAGAAATGTTACACGTAGATATGTTATATGTAGATATGTTATATGTAGGTATGTTACATGTAGATATGTTATATGTAGATATGCTATATGTAGATATGTTATATGTAGGTATGTTACATGAAGATATGTTATATGTAGATATGCTACACGTAGATATGTTACACGTAGATATGTTACACGTGATATGTTACATGTAGATATGTTAAACGTAGATATGTTACATGTAGATATGTTATATGTAGATATGTTATATGTAGATATGTTACACGTAGATATGTTACATGTAGACATGTTACACGTAGATATGTTATATGTAGATATGTTACACGTAGATATGTTACACGTAGATATGTTACACGTAGATATGTTACACGTAGATATGCTGCATGCAGATATATTACACGTAGATATGTTACACGTAGATATGTTACACGTAGATATGTTACACGTAGATATGTTGCATGTAGATATGGTATATCTAGATATGTTATATGTAGATATGTTATATGTAGATATGTTACCCGTAGATATGTTACACGTAGATATGTTGCATGTAGATATGGTATATGTAGATATGGTATATGTAGATATGCTATATGTAGATATGTTACACGTAGATATGTTATATGTAGTTATGTTATATGTATATATGTTACATGTAGATAAGTTACATGTAGATATGTTACACGTATATATGTTACATGTAGATATGTTACACGTATATATGTTACATGTATATATGTTACACGTAGATAGGTTACATGTATATATGTTACACGTAGATATGCTAAATGTAGATATGTTACATGTCGATATGTTATATGTAGATATGTTACACGTAGATATGTTACACGTAGATATGTTACATGTAGATATGTTATATGTAGATATGTTACATGTAGATATGTTATATGTAGATATGTTACACGTAGATATGTTATATGTAGATATGTTATATGTAGGTATGTTACATGTAGATATGTTATATGTAGATATACTACACGTAGATATGTTACACGTAGATATGTTACACGTAGATATGTTACATGTAGATATGTTACATGTAGATATGTTACACGTAGATATATTACACGTATATATGTTATATGTAGATATGTTACATGTAGATATGTTATATGTAGATATGTTATATGTAGATATGTTACACATAGATATGTTACATGTAGATATGTTACATGTAGACATGTTACACGTAGATATGTTACATGTAGATATGTACACGTAGATATGTTACACGTAGATATGTTACATGTAGATATGTTACATGTATATATGTTACAAGTAGATATGTTATACGTACATATGTTACACGTAGGTATGTTACACGTAGATATGTTACACGTAGATATGTTATATGTAGATATGCTACACCTAGATATGTTACACGTAGATATGTTATATGTAGATATGTTACACGTAGATATGTTTTATATAGATATGTTACATGTAAATATGTTATATGTAGATATGTTATATGTAGATATGTTACATGTAGATATGGTATATGTAGATATGTTATATGTAGATATGTTACATGTAGATATGTTACACGTAGATATGTTACATGTAGATATGTTATATGTAGATATGCTACACCTAGATATGTTACACGTAGATATGTTATATGTAGATATGTTACACGTAGATATGTTATATGTAGATATGTTACATGTAAATATGTTATATGTAGATATGTTATATGTAGATATGTTACATGTAGATATGTTATATGTAGATATGTTACATGTAGATATGTTATATGTAGATATGTTACAGGTACATATGTTACATGTAGATATGGTATATGTAGATATGTTATATGTAGATATGTTACATGTAGATATGTTACACGTAGATATGTTACATGTAGATATGTTATATGTAGATATGCTACACCTAGATATG
>CM026398.1:72278423-72297590 GCA_014843695.1 Archivesica marissinica | reverse complement strand
GGTTAGCGACATGTTCAATGAGGTAAGGGGATCGGTTAGCGACATGTTCAATGAGGTAAGGGGATCGGTTAGCGACATGTTCAATGAGGTAAGGGATCGGTTAGCGACATGTTCAATGAGGTCGGTTAGCGACATGTTCAATGGGGTCGGTTAGCAACATATTCAATGGGGTCGGTTAGCGACATGTTCAATGAGGTCGGTTAGCGACATGTTCAATGGGATCGGTTAGCGACATGTTCAATTAGCACAGTCAATGGGGTCGGTTAGCGACATGTTCAATGCAGCACATGTCAATGGGGTTGGTTAGCGACATGTTCAATGAGGTCTAGCACACAATGGGGTTGGTTAGCGACATGTTCAATGGGGTCGGTTAGCGACATGTTCAATGGGGTCACACACAATGGGATTGGTTAGCGACATGTTCAATGAGGTCGTTAGCGACATGTTCAATGGGATCGGTTAGCGACATGTTCAATGAGGTAAGGGGGTCGGTTAGCGACATGTTCAATGAGGTAAGGGGATCGGTTAGCGACATGTTCAATGAGGTAAGGGATCGGTTAGCAACATGTTCAATGAGGTAAGGGATCGGTTAGCGACATGTTCAATGAGGTAAGGGATCGGTTAGCAACATGTTCAATGAGGTAAGGGATCGGTTAGCGACATGTTCAATGGGTTCAGTTAGCGAAATGTTCAATGGGGTCGGTTAGCAACATGTTCAATGGGGTTGGTTAGCGACATGTTCAATGGGGTCGGTTAGCAACATGTTCAATGGGGTTGGTTAGCGACATGTTCAATGGGGTTGGTTAGCGACATGTTCAATGGGGTCGGTTAGCGACATGTTCAATGGGGTTGGTTAGCGACATGTTCAATGGGGTTGGTTAGCGACATGTTCAATGGGGTTGGTTAGCGACATGTTCAATGGGATTGGTTAGCGACATGTTCAATGGGGTGGTTAGCGACATGTTCAATGGGATTGGTTAGCGACATGTTCAATGGGGTTGGTTAGCGACATGTTCAATGGGATTGGTTAGCGACATGTTCAATGGGGTTGGTTAGCGACATGTTCAATGGGATTGGTTAGCGACATGTTCAATGGGGTTGGTTAGCGACATGTTCAATGGGGTTGGTTAGCGACATGTTCAATGGGGTTGGTTAGCGACATGTTCAATGGGGTTGGTTAGCGACATGTTCAATGTGATCGGTTAGCGACATGTTCAATGGGGTCGGTTAGCGACATGTTCAATGGGGTTGGTTAGCGACATGTTCAATGTGATCGGTTAGCGACATGTTCAATGGGGTCGGTTAGCGACATGTTCAATGGGGTTGGTTAGCGACATGTTCAATGTGATCGGTTAGCGACATGTTCAATGGGGTCGGTTAGCGACATGTTCAATGGGGTTGGTTAGCGACATGTTCAATGTGATCGGTTAGCGACATGTTCAATGTGATCGGTTAGCGACATGTTCAATGTGATCGGTTAGCGACATGTTCAATGGGGTCGGTTAGCAACATGTTCAATGGGGTTGGTTAGCGACATGTTCAATGGGGTTGGTTAGCGACATGTTCAATGGGGTTGGTTAGCGACATGTTCAATGGGATTGGTTAGCGACATGTTCAATGAGGTAAGTGGGTCGGTTAGTTACATGTGCTAGACATGCTGATGAAGAAACAAATCGTATTGTTAGTAAACTAGTCATTTATTGGTGTTATACCTGAATATGTGTTGATAATTTACATGTAGCATTCTACTTAGCAGCATACACGAGCCTGTGAACAGATGTTGATATAGTTTGCCTGGTCAGTCATATAAATATAGTTTAACACCGATACCATTAATTGACTCTGATACATTTATGTCATTTTGCCAGAAGTGAAAAATCGTCAGACTGGAACCCAGGCTAACCACACACCAAAAGTGCGTGATCATTATCGAGCAAAGGGATAAACGCATAGGGCGACAAGTTGACAGTATCCATGTACAATTTCACTTTAGGATTGGGTATCGAGCAAAGACTTCAACTTTTCTACTACGATAATTCACAGGTCAACAAGTAGACATGTTCACAGACGCGCAGTCTGGCCAAATGATCCCCAGCGTTAGGTGGCCTGTTCTGGCACAAAAATGGTTCTTGTATATTTTAAGACCATAGACTTACACTATGTACACAAACAAATTAGAATAAGGCGTCGTTGGTGACAGAGCGTCATTTTTTAAACTGCTTGAATATCATATAAGATGTTCTTGTGTGGCAAGCATGTGGTGTATAGTGGCAAGCATGTGGTGTATAGTGACAAGCATGTGGTGTATAGTGGCAAGCATGTGGTGTATAGTGGCAAGCATGTGGTGTATAGTGGCAAGTATGTGGTGTATAGTGGCAAACATGTGGTGTATAGTGGCAAGCATGTGGTGTATAGTGGCAAGTATGTGGTGTATAGTGGCAAACATGTGATGTATAGTGGCAAACATGTGGTGTATAGTAGCAAACATGTGTATAGTGGCAAGCATGTGGTGTATAGTGGCAAGCATGTGGTGTATAGTGGCAAACATGTGTATAGTGGCACGCATGTGGTGTATAGTGGCAAGCATGTGGTGTATAGTGGCAAGCATGTGGTGTATAGTGGCAAGTATGTGGTGTATAGTGGCAAACATGTGATGTATAGTGGCAAACATGTGGTGTATAGTAGCAAACATGTGTATAGTGGCAAGCATGTGGTGTATAGTGGCAAGCATGTGGTGTATAGTGGCAAACATGTGGTGTATAGTGGCAAGCATGTGGTGTATAGTGGCAAACATGTGGTGTATAGTGGCACGCATGTGGTGTATAGTGGCAAACATGTGGTGTATAGTAGCAAACATGTGGTGTATAGTAGCACGCATGTGGTGTATAGTGGCAAACATGTGGTGTGGTGTGTATAGTGGCAAACATGTGGTGTGGTGTGTATAGTGGCAAACATGTGGTGTGGTGTGTATAGTGGCAAACATGTGGTGTGGTGTGTATAGTGGCAAACATGTGGTGTATAGTGGCAAACATGTGGTGTATAGTGGCAAGCATGTGGTGTATAGTGGCAAGTATGTGGTGTATAGTGGCAAGCATGTGGTGTATAGTAGCAAGTATGTGGTGTATCATAATGTCCTTAAAAACACACAAGAACTATTTTCGTGATATAACTACCCGCTTGACACTAGAGAATATTTTCGTGATATAACTACCCGCTTGACACTAGAGATAACTTGTCCAGACCCCAAGTGTTAATTTCAAGTTGTCACATGAGGATGTGATGTTTATGGCGGAAATAGAGTCTGTAGAAATGCACCTGATATATAGTCATTTAAAACTCAGTATTTGAGATGGTTTCGAAGCAAACAATAAACATTTCCAACTTCATTGGTATTCGATATAATATACACAACTCATGGGAACGCTCCACATTGAGTTCAATGGTATTATTATATTGTATATTGATAACATTTGTATGTTTATGTTTGTTTGTATATATATATATATATGTGATTGTATATATGTATGTGTGTGTGTGAAATTTGCATGGAAGATTGGTCTTATTCCAATTGCGTGTTCCCGTGAAATAAAGCGTGTTCTCTCTGTGTAAGCATTTTAAAACCTTATTAGTTATTCACATTAACAATGTTTAAAAGTGTTGCAAGTCCATTCTGATATATCGCAGTGAGTATCCAAACCCATGCCAGCTGTTGTAGTAAATACCATCGTAGGCTCTCCCCGACGGTGTATAGTGGCCACCGATATAATAGTGGCCAGTCGGTAGTGTATATGTACAGTAGTTATACCACCAACCGGCTCTATGGTTTGCCGCGCATCCTCTGGTATCGGGTCGGTCCATAGTGGAGAAGGGCATTTGATTGTTGTGAGAAAAATCATCGGGGAGTACGTTACTTGACATATATCCGCTGATACTCAGTGGATAGTTTAGAATAGCGGGCCCGAGGACAAAGTACTTGTACTGGATAATCTTAATGTCATTTGTCCAGTCTTGAAGTGTTACTGTAAGGATATGGTAGCCTACAATGAAAATATACATGTATAAACATACACTATTACAAAAGATCTCTTGCTCGTTGTCAGACAGACACACATAGTTTGACAGACACACATAGTTTGACAGACACACATAGTTTGACAGACACACATAGTTTGACAGACACACATAGTTTGACAGACACACATAGTTTGACAGACACACATAGTTTGACACACACACATAGTTTGACAGACACACATAGTTTGACAGACACACATAGTTTGACAGACACACATAGTTTGACAGACACACATAGTTTGACAGACACACATAGTTTGACAGACACACATAGTTTGACACACACACATAGTTTGACAGACACACATAGTTTGACCCCGAAACTGAGTTGTTTTTATAGCCAATATGAATGAAATGGAATTGATTAAAATAGAAGAGACATTAAACCAAGAGGGTCATTGTTTAACCCATTTGATTCTGGATACCGTTCAAACAGTATTTGCAAGGAACATAGAGCCATATCAGCCGCCACAAAACATGCCGTCTGATCAGGCTCTATGCTGTTTGCTATTCAGATGATCTTGCTAAGACACTTGGCTATGTAGCAAACAACATTGATCCTGATCAGCGCGCAGCGTCACGCTTCGGCTGATCTGGATCTATGTTGCTTGCAGCCTTTAAATGTATCCAGAATGAAATGAGTTAATTAGAGTAACCATTGTTACCAACATTTACCAAAAACGGTCTTATTTTCTTTGCAATGTGACCAGAAGTATGTATGTTCCATTTATTTCAATCAACTTGCGTGTACTCCCCCCCCCCATCACACCAGACGAAGACCATGAAGACCCTAGCGGGGACGTGGTCAAATACAAAACATGTTCAGTGTTCAAGCTCATACTACGTCAATGCTAGGTTCTCACGTTCCTAAGTTCTTACCACGTGCATGATCACGTCCGCACCACATCCAATGCGTTCTTACCACGCGCATGATCACGTCCGCACCACATCCAATGCGTTCTTACCACGCGCATGATCACGTCTGCACCACATCCAATGCGTTCTTACCACGCGCATGATCACATCCGCACCACATCCAATGCGTTCTTACCACGCGCATGATCACGTCCGCACCACATCCAATGCGTTCTTACTACGTCCTTGCTAGCTACGTTCTTACAACGACCAATCGGATCACACTACGCGTTTACCACGTTCGTACTGCGTGCATCCAGTCAAAAAACATGTTTGCAGTTGCTCTCCAAAATACTAGATGGTGGTGTTGATCTCCCATGTGAAGTTGGGCATTCTGCAGGGCTGGGTACCGTCTCCTCATCAAATTATGAAGGCAAACACAAGCATCAACTACGAGCCTCGTTGTATCAGGTCCTTGCAACATTGTAGTCAGTAATAGCTGCCATCTCTGGGCCAGGATGCCAAATGCGTTCTCTACCACATGTCTCTACCACACGTCTCTACCACACATCTCTACCACACGTCTCTACCACATGTCTCTACCACACATCTCTACCACACGTCTCTACCACACATCTCTACCACACGTCTCTACCACAAGTCTCTACCACACATCTCTACCACACGTCTCTACCACACGTCTCTACCACATGTTTCTACCACACGTCTCTACCACATATCTCTACCACATGTCTCTACCACACGTCTCTATCACAAGTCTCTACCACATGTCTCTACCACACATCTCTACCACATGTCTCTACCACACGTCTCTACCACACGTCTCTACCACACGTCTCTACCACACATCTCTACCACATGTCTCTACCACACGTCTCTACTACAAGTCTCTACTACACCTCTTCCTATGTCAAGCTTCAATGGGAGTATGGCTTCATCAGGTAGGTTCTCAACCCAAAGGCGTCATCACCCAAAAGGAACTAGGTCATGTTCTGATCATTGTTAGGCACGGGATCTGGATCTGGGAATCCAATTGTTCCATCTTCCAAACAATCCTTCAGTTCTGACTCGTTGTGAATGTGTACATCAGACATGGACCCATGTCCACCAATATCCACAGAAACTTATAGTCTGCATCAACCAAAGCAAGAAGCACCACCGAAAAGAAACCCTTGTAATTATGGAGCAAGGATCCAGTGTTAGGTGGATATCTAATAGCAACATGTGTTCCATCGAGGGCACCACAGGCATGTGGGACATTCTATTTACTCTGGAATTCACCAGCAATGGCACGCCATTCTTCTTGTGTGGTTGGATCTGTTTATCTTTATTTACTTCAACAATACCCTGGCACACTTCAGGAATAATGATAGAAATGGTGTTGCGGGCAACTCTGAAGTCGTACGGCAAGGTTGGATACTTGTCACCAGATGCTAAGTGTCGTATAGTGATAGCAAGTTTCAAGCCTGCTTCCAGTGCTTTCCTGTAGGGGTGTCCATCTTGTGACACCTAGAACCAACTGTATTCAGCAATACATCAAACATCTCAGGAGGCATCCTCGTGAAATTGAAGAATGACTGTTGATCTTGTTCTTAACTCTTCCATCAATCGGTTATAATGGTCAAATTGAAGTCCTCTTTCAACAGAAAGCCAAGGGCACACCCAGCAGGATCTATGTTTTCTTATATGTCTTCTCCTTCCCACCAACACAAGTGCAGTGTGTGCATCCAGTAAAGCCTGTTGCAGGTTGTGTATCCAGTAAGGCATGTTGCAGTTTGTGCATCCAGTAAAGCCTGTTGCAGTGTGTGCATCCAGTAACGCATGTTGCAGTCTGTGCATCCAGTAAAGCCCGTTGTAGTTTGTGTATCCAGTAAGGCATGTTGCAGTGTGTGCATCCAGTAAAGCCTGTTGCAGTGTGTGCATCCAGTAACGCATGTTGCAGTGTGTGCATCCAGTAACGCATGTTACAGTGTGTGCATCCAGTAAAGCCTGTTGCAGTTTGTGCATCCAGTAAAGCATGTTGCAGTTTGTGCATCCAGTAAAGCCTGTTGCAGTTTGTGCATCAAGTAAAGCCTGTTGCAGTTTGTGCATCCAGTAAAGCATGTTGCAGTGTGTGCATCCAGTAAAGTCTGCTGCAGTTTGTGCATCCAGTAAAGCCTGCTGCAGTTTGTGCATCCGGTAAAGCATGTTGCAGTTTGTGCATCCAGTAAAGCCTGCTGCAGTTTGTGCATCCAGTAAAGCCTGCTGCAGTTTGTGCATCCAGTAAAGCCTGTTGTAGTGTGTGCATCCAGTAAAGCCTGTTGTAGTTTGTGCATCCAGTAAAGCCTGCTGCAGTTTGTGCATCCAGTAAGGCATGTAGCAGTTTGTGCATCCAGTAAAGCATGTTGCAGTTTGTGCATCCAGTAAAGCATGTTGCAGTTTGTGCATCCAGTAAAGCCGGTTGCAGTTTGTGCATCCAGTAAAGCATGTTGCAGTTTGTGCATCCAGTAAAGCCTGTTGTAGTTTGTGCATCCAGTAAAGCCTGCTGCAGTTTGTGCATCCAGTAAAGCCTGTTGTAGTGTATGCATCCAGTAAAGCCTGTTGTAGTGTGTGCATCCAGTATAGCCTGTTGCAGTTTGTGCATCCAGTAAAGCCTGTTGTAGTTTGTGCATCCAGTAACGCCTGTTGTAGTTTGTGCATCCAGTAAAGCCTGTTGCAGTTTATGTATCCGGTAAAGCCCGTTGTAGTTTGTGTATCCAGTAAAGCCTGTTGCAGTTTGTGCATCCAGTAAAGCTTGTTGTAGTGTGTGCATCCAGTAAAGCCTGTTGTAGTTTGTGCATCCAGTAAAGCCTGCTGCAGTTTGTGCATCCAGTAAAGCATGTTGCAGTTTGTGTAAGCCTGTGTTCGGAGTATGTGTGGTCATGTCCAAGGCTGATAAATTAGTGATGATCATGGAGGAAATGGATCCATTATTTATGCTCAATTATCAGCACGTGACATAGACGCAGTGAGAACCTGCGGCAAATGTGGTACCCACCGAAAGAATGCATTAACAACGTAATACAATCTGCTACAGCGTGACATAGACGCACCAAGGTCAGAGTGCAAGCGTGGAAAGGTCGTGGTGAGAACTCCATTGACGTAGCAAGGTCATGTGCAAGTGTGGAAAGGTCGTAGTGAGAAACAAATACTCGCCTCGGTGAATTATGTCGTTTCATAATTGCTTTTACATGCAGAGGAATCAATTATGACTAAACGGTTAGTGGTCTGGAGAATGGCATAGACTTCGCAGTAGATGGAGTCGACAAACTGAACAATAAACTGGATGATGCGGTTTATAAAGTTTTTCCGTTTGTACTTTACAATAATAATCCACATTAAACAAACACTTTATCTGCAACACGAGGACTCCCTAATCTGTATGAGGTAAAAGTTTAAACTTTTGCCTAGATCTGCTTGCATATAAAAACGGAAGCAGATGGTTTGTAAGCTGAAAAATCAGGAAAGTACACCATTGCAATACAATTCGTTTTGACGGTTATTCGGGCAGTGTCAACAGAGTTTGTTTAAACTGGGCAGCTGATAAACATTGGGGAACAAACACATTAGGTATTACATGTATTTAAAATGTTGATAAGGACAACGAAGTGCATGCATCTCGAAACGTTGTTTTTGAAAATGAAATAGTCATGCTATAGCAGACCCTGACCTCAGCTTACCGGGAAACAGGCGAGTGGGAAAAGGCGGGATTGCTATTCTTTGGAATAGAAAATTAAATAATATTGTTTCACCTTTAGTTTTGAATTCTAGATATATCATTGGCATTGAGGTGAATATAGGCATTGGAGAATACCTATATATCTTCCAAGTGTATCTGCCATGTAAAAATCATTCCATTGCACAATTTACAAATAGTATTAATGATGTAGAAAATATAATATGTCAATATAAAAAACATGGTATGGTGATAGTGATGGGCGATTATAACATCGAACTCCCAACCAGACACGAGCGCAGTTTTCGGTTTGACACTCGTGGTAATCTACTTGTTGATCTAATGATCAGAAATCAGTTGATCGCTTTAGACGGCTTAGATTTATGCACCGGTGCGCTTTACAGTAATGTACCGTATAACAGTACTCGAGAAACTCTCGTGGATCACATTTTAATATTTGAAAATGATGTAAACTATATTCAATCGTGTTCGATTCTAGACGATAATTGTCTAAATGTCTCAAATCATCGCCCGATTCTTTGTACGTTGACAATGCCACTGAGTGAAAGCATACAAGGTTTAAGTACTAATAGCATAATAAATTGGAAAAATGTTAAACCTTATTGCGTTGAAAAATTCGCTCTACAATTAAATAATGACGATGGGTTAAAAGTGGGGCTATATATGGATATTTCCTTGACAAGCGATATCGATGAACTCTACTATATAATTGTAAATGCTATACAGTCGGCGTCGGATCAATGCATTCCGAAATCTAAATTTAAACCGTACATCAAACCATATTGGAACAACGAACTGACTCATCTTCATAAAAATATGCAAACTAAAAAATTAAGTGGTTATCTGAAAATCGTCCAAGAAATTCAGAATCATTAAGTTATACGGAATACAAACGATGTAAAGCATTATTTAGAAACTGTCATCGAAATATAGTACAACAATTCATTGAGGGGCTAGAAAAAGAAATCGATACAGCCGCCGAAATAGACAGTAATGAATTTTGGCGCTTAGTTAATAAAGGGAGAAAACAGCGTAATAAATCCGCAGTTTTCGAAATGAATTTTGGCAGGAAAACGTACAACAATCCCGATGATATAAACCGTTGTTGGCGTGATTATTTTGCAGATCTTTACACGCCAACGTGTAACGTCGAATTTGATGACGACTATTTGATAGGTCGCTCGGTTGACTTACAAACTATTAATTCGGATTCGTGTATACATAATTTTAATATTGTCCATATCGATGAATCAATCGTTCGAAAACAGCTACGCCATTGTAAAAATGGAAAAGCGTGCGGATATGATCGCGTTAATTATGAACATGTTAAACATGGGGGAGATTTACTTATAAGTGTAATCACCAAACATTTACTTGAAAACTGTTGTTACTTTCAATAGCATTCAATATGACCTTTTCGTATAACTTTAAAATATTTGAACATAAAGATATTGCCCGATAACTGTTTGGATCATTCTTTCGCTTTTTACCGCCTTTATAAAGTGTTGATATGACACCTTTTTTTAGATTAATCGGTATATAGCAAAATTCGGACATTTTCTGAAAATCTACACAAACCAACTAAATTTAGAACATGTCTAGTAAATGTGACGGATATTGATAACGCATGGTCGGCTGATTTAGTTGATATTCAATTTTTCACTAACGCTAAAAGTTTGGTTGTTGGTTTTGGAGGTTTACGGTTGATCCAACAGCTTAGGTGTCATACGGCGACCATCCAGTTATTGGTGGAGGAAGACCCCTGATATCCTCCGAGCAGTATTGAAGGCACGGACGGATACCCGGGTAGAACCACCGACCTACCGCAAACCATCTGGATAGTTTCCTAACATGAAAATATTCTCGACACCCCCAGTGAGATTCGAATCTACAGCGGTGATGGGCAACAACCGTAACCACTCGGCCACGGAGACCCCATTACGCTAAAAGATAAAACAAGGAAATTTGTTACAAAAGCACTTAGTAAAATTATAAAGACAACGTTTACGTCATTAGGATCATCTATGGATATAATATAAAAGGTACATAACAAGTGAACAAAATATATACGGAGAGACCATATTGACGAATTCCTATTGTAAATACAATTTCAAAGCAAACCATTGTTTAAATTAAAACTTGGAAGATTGAGTTAAAATGTTAAATATTTTAGGACGTATTTAGTAGTAATTGGGAGCCAGAAGCTGCATAAAACTAAATTGGCAATCATAATTTCAGATGACTGTGGGACCTGGAACACATTATCGAGGACATTATTATTTTGATTAGTTTGACCTACTACTGTAACATAATGGGGTTATATGTTGATTACGTTAATTAATTACCTCCATAATTAGTTGTATAGCATGATACATATTCATGAGTATTGGTCTATTTCTAATAATGCAATACAATATCCAGGGTGCAGTCGGCCATCCGATATTCAATACATGCACCAAGAAGAACAAGACTGGCATGTGGTTATTTCTGGCTATTTTTGAAATAAAATATGTACAGACCAGTATTTCGTTGTATTATATAGAATGAACAAACAATTGTAAACTATTTAAATCAATCAATTTATCTCTTAGTTTTTATACTATTTTTGGAAAAGTGTTGTAAATATTACCAACAACCAATCAAAAAGGTTACATAATCTTGCCAAATATATTACAGAAGCAATTGAAATACGTGAACATACCCTAACTGTTCCGTAATTTATAATATTTTGTCTTAATTGTTTTGTTGATGTGTCTGTAGTAATTACAAGTTAAATGCATGCTTATATTTATTTCTTTGCCATATTAAAAACTATTATTTGTTAATGACAAAAAGCATGTATATGCTGATATGCCGAATAAACTTTGAAACTGAAATGGATGCCACAAACATTACCTGCATCAGTGAGTCTTTTCATATTGATCAGCCCAAGCCAAAAGTCCCCACTTGCCACGTTTCCGAATCCGTACTCGTAGTCATGCCATAGGCGCTGAAAGTTCTCGTGACCGTATTTCTGCTGCATGATGGACATGACTGCTCTCCCGTGCTCAAAACGACAATAAACCTGCACAACAGACTCATAATAATTATATGCTTAGCTGGAGAGTTCACAACTTCTGAAAACATTATTAGTCGCTGTGGGCGGTAGATAATGATCATAATAATAATTAATAAAAGAAAATTGGGGTATATAATTTAACTATTCTGAGTAATTTGAAAAAAATAAAGTAGCTAAAAATACTTAGTTTTTTTTTTTTTTTTATAATTTATGACTTCCAAATGACAAATTCTATGATATGTATATCGTCACTTACAGAAATATAACACGCACAACATTGAACATGCCTACCTCTAAAGGTTCCGTGCTGTTTAAGAACACAATATAGCTTCCGGAGTCTCTATGGTATCCGCTACGTAGCACCTCATCACAATCTAAGAGAACAAGACATGTGTGAAGTCAGAGAAATGAATATTGGACTAACTATGCTGTGTGATAACTAAAACATAAGATGTCACGAAAATGACAAAATGCATCTGGCAGTGGATATTTCGGAGAGATAACAAACTTGAAGACACGGGAACGGCCATATCCTAGGCCACCGGCCATATCCCGACATCAGCCATATCCCCGTATATCCCCGTATATCCCCGACAACGGATATAATCCCCATCACAACTACACAGTAAGCAAAAACAAGGGGCCTCCGTTTCTGTTTACAGTTTTTTTCCACATCTCTTGCTCCTCGCCACTCGACACTGGTGATTTCGAATTACTTCATGTTAGTAAGCTACTCCCATACTACAATGAATTGATTACATTATCTACCCCCATACTACAATGATTACACTATCTACCCCCATACTGCAATGATTACACTATCTACCCCATACTACAATGATTACATTATCTACCCCATCCTACAATGATTACACTATCTACCCCATCCTACAATGATTACACTATCTACCCCATCCTACAATGATTACACTATCTACCCAATACTACAATGATTACACTATCTACCCCATACTACAATGATTACATTATATATCTACCCCATACTACAATGATTACATTATCTACCCCATACTACAATGATTACACTATCTACCCCCATACTACAATGATTACATTATCTACTCCATACTACAATGATTACATTATCTACCCCCATACTACAATGATTACATTATCTACCCCATACTACAATGATTACACTATCTACCCCATACTACAATGATTACATTATCTACCCCCATACTACAATGATTAATATCTACCCCCATACTACAATGATTACATTATCTACCCCCATACTACAATGATTACATTATCTACTCCCATACTACAATGATTACATTATCTACCCACATACTACAATGAATACATTATCTACCCCATACTACAATGATTACATTATCTACCCCCATACTACAATGATTACACTATCTACTCCCATACTACAATGATTACACTATCTACTCCCATACTACAATGATTACACTATCTACCCCTATACTACAATGATTACATTATCTACCACCATACTACAATGATTACACTATCTACCCCCATACTACAATGATTACATTATCTACCCCATACTACAATGATTACACTATCTACCCCATACTACAATGATTACATTATCTACCCCCATACTACAATGATTACATTATCTACCCCCATACTACAATGATTACATTATCTACCCCCATACTACAATGATTACATTATCTACTCCCATACTACAATGATTACATTATCTACCCCCATACTACAATGATTACATTATCTACCCCCATACTACAATGATTACACTATCTACTCCCATACTACAATGATTACACTATCTACCCCATACTACAATGATTACACTATCTACCCCATACTACAATGATTACATTATACCCCATACTACAATGATTACACTATCTACCCCCATAATACAATGATTACATTATCTACTCCCATACTACAATGATTACATTATCTACCCCCATACTACAATGATTACATTATCTACCCCATACTACAATGATTACATTATCTACCCCCATACTACAATGATTACACTATCTACCCCATACTACAATGATTACACTATCTACCACCATACTACAATGATTACACTATCTACCCCATACTACAATGATTACATTATCTACCCCCATACTACAATGATTACACTATCTACCCCATACTACAATGATTACACTATCTACCCCCATACTACAATGATTACATTATCTACTCCCATACTACAATGATTACATTATCTACCCCCATACTACAATGATTACACTATCTACCCCATACTACAATGATTACATTATCTACCCCATACTACAATGATTACATTATCTACTCCCATACTACAATGATTACACTATCCACCCCCATACTACAATGATTACAGTATCTACTTCCATATTACAATGATTACAGTATCTACCCCATACTACAATGATTACATTATCTACCCCCATACTACAATGATTACATTATCTACCCCCATACTACAATGATTACACTATCTACCCCCATACTACAATGATTACAGTATCTACTTCCATATTACAATGATTACATTATCTACTTCCATACTACAATGATTACATTATCTACCCACATACTACAATGATTACATTATCTACTCCCATACTACAATGATTACACTATCTACCCCCATACTACAATGATTACAGTATCTACCCCCATACTACAATGATTACACTATCTACCCCATACTACAATGATTACACTATCTACCCCCATACTACAATGATTACACTATCTACTCCATACTACAATGATTACATTATCTACCCCATACTACAATGATTACAGTATCTACCCCATACTACAATGATTACATTATCTACTCCCATACTACAATGATTACACTATCTACCCCCATACTACAATGATTACACTATCTACCACCATACTACAATGATTACACTATCTACCCCATACTACAATGATTACACTATCTACCCCATACTACAATGATTACACTATCTACCCCATACTACAATGATTACACTATCTACCCCCATACTACAATGATTACACTATCTACCCCCATACTACAATGATTACACTATCTACCCCATACTACAATGATTACACTATCTACCCCCATACTACAATGATTACACTATCTACCCCATACTACAATGATTACACTATCTACCCCATACTACAATGCTTGCATTATCTACCCCCATACTACAATGATTACACTATCTACCCCCATACTACAATGATTACAGTATCTACTTCCATATTACAATGATTACATTATCTACTTCCATACTACAATGATTACATTATCTACCCCCATACTACAATGATTACATTATCTACCCCCATACTACAATGATTACATTATCTACCCCATACTACAATGATTACATTATCTACCCCCATACTACAATGATTACACTATCTACTCCCATACTACAATGATTACACTATCTACTCCCATACTACAATGTATTACACTATCTACCCCATACTACAATGATTACATTATCTACCCCATACTACAATGATTACACTATCTACTCCCATACTACAATGATTACACTATCTACTCCCATACTACAATGATTACACTATCTACCCCTATACTACAATGATTACATTATCTACCACCATACTACAATGATTACACTATCTACCCCCATAATACAATGATTACATTATCTACTCCCATACTACAATGATTACATTATCTACCCCCATACTACAATGATTACACTATCTACCCCATACTACAATGATTACACTATCTACCACCATACTACAATGATTACACTATCTACCCCCATATTACAATGATTACAGTATCTACCCCATACTACAATGATTACATTATCTACCCCTATACTACAATGATTACATTATCTACCCCCATACTACAATGATTACACTATCTACCCCCATACTACAATGATTACACTATCTACTCCATATACAATGATTACATTATCTACCCATATACAATGATTACATATCTACCCATACTACAATGATTACATTATCTACTCCCATACTACAATGATTACACTATCTACCCCCATACTACAATGATTACAGTATCTACCCCCATACTACAATGATTACACTATCTACCCCATACTACAATGATTACACTATCTACCCCCATACTACAATGATTACATTATCTACTCCCATACTACACTGATTACATTATCTACCCCCATACTACAATGATTACAGTATCTACCCCATACTACAATGATTACATTATCTACTCCCATACTACAATGATTACATTATCTACTCCCATACTACAATGATTACACTATCCACCCCCATACTACAATGATTACAGTATCTACTCCATATTACAATGATTACATATTACCCCATACTACAATGATTACATTATCTACCCCCATACTACAATGATTACATTATCTACCCCCATACTACAATGATTACACTATCTACCCCATACTACAATGATTACACTATCTACCCCATACTACAATGATTACACTATCTACCCCATACTACAATGATTACACTATCTACCCCATACTACAATGATTACATTATCTACTCCCATACTACAATGATTACACTATCTACCCCATACTACAATGATTACACTATCTACCCCATACTACAATGATTACACTATCTACCCCATACTACAATGATTACACTATCTACCCCATACTACAATGATTACACTATCTACCCCATACTACAATGATTACACTATCTACCCCCATACTACAATGATTACACTATCTACCCCACCTACTACAATGATTACACTATCTACCCATACTACAATGATTACATTATCTACTCCCATACTACAATGATTACATTATCTACCCCCATACTACAATGATTACACTATCTACCCCCATAATACAATGATTACATTATCTACCCCCATACTACAATGATTACACTATCTACTCCCATACTACAATGATTACATTATCTACCCCATACTACAATGATTACATTATCTACTCCCATACTACAATGATTACACTATCTACCCCCATACTACAATGATTACATTATCTACCACCATACTACAATGATTACATTATCTACCCCCATACTACAATGAGTACACTATCTACTCCCATACTACAATGATTACATTATCTACCCCCATACTACACTGATTACACTATCTACCCCCATAATACAAAGATTACATTATCTACCCCATACTACAATGATCACACTATCTACTCCCATACTACAATGATTACATTATCTACTCCCATACTACAATGATTACACTATCTACCCCCATACTACAATGATTACATTATCTACCACCATACTACAATGATTACATTATCTACCCCCATACTACAATGAGTACACTATCTACTCCCATACTACAATGATTACATTATCTACCCCCATACTACACTGATTACACTATCTACCCCCATACTACAATGATTACATTATCTACCCCATACTACAATGATTACACTATCTACCCATACAATGATTACATATCTACCCCATACTACAATGATTACACTATCACCAAACAAAACCCCCATACTACAATGATTACACTATCTACCCCATACTACAATGATTACATTATCTACCCCATACTACAATGATACACTATCTACCCCATACTACAATGATTACATTATCTACTCCCATACTACAATGATTACACTATCTACCCCCATACTACAATGATTACATTATCTACCACCATACTACAATGATTACATTATCTACCCCCATACTATAATGATTACATTATCTACCCCCATACTGCAATGATTACACTATCTACCCCATACTACAATGATTACATTATCTACTCCCATACTACAATGATTACATTATCTACTCCCATACTACAATGATTACACTATCCACCCCCATACTACAATGATTACAGTATCTACTTCCATATTACAATGATTACAGTATCTACCCCATACTACAATGATTACATTATCTACCCCCATACTACAATGATTACATTATCTACCCCCATACTACAATGATTACACTATCTACCCCCATACTACAATGATTACAGTATCTACATCCATATTACAATGATTACATTATCTACTTCCATACTACAATGATTACATTATCTACCCACATACTACAATGATTACATTATCTACTCCCATACTACAATGATTACACTATCTACCCCCATACTACAATGATTACACTATCCACCCCCATACTACAATGATTACACTATCCACCCCCATACTACAATGATTACACTATCTACCCCATACTACAATGATTACACTATCTACCCCATACTACAATGTCATATCTACCATACTACAATGATTACACTATCTACCCCATACTACAATGATTACACTATCTACTCCCATACTACAATGATTACATTATCTACTCCCATACTACAATGATTACACTATCTACCCCCATACTACAATGATTACATTATCTACCACCATACTACAATGATTACATTATCTACCCCCATACTACAATGATTACATTATCTACCCCCATACTACAATGATTACACTATCTACCCCATACTACAATGATTACATTATCTACCCCCATACTACAATGATTACACTATCTACCCCCATACTACAATGATTACACTATCTACCCCATACTACAATGATTACACTATCTACCCCATACTACAATGATTACACTATCTACCCCCATACTACAATGATTACACTATCCACCCCCATACTACAATGATTACACTATCCATCCCCATACTACAATGATTACACTATCTACCCCATACTACAATGATTACACTATCTACCCCATACTACAATGATTACACTATCTACCCCCATACTACAATGATTACACTATCTACCCCATCCTACAATGATTACACTATCTACCCCCATACTACAATGATTACACTATCTACCCCATCCTACAATGATTACACTATCTACTCCCATACTACAATGATTACACTATCTACCCCATCCTACAATGATTACACTATCTACACCCATACTACAATGATTACACTATCTACCCCCACACTACAATGATTACATTATCTACCACATACTACAATGCTTGCACTATCTACCCCCATACTACAATGATTACACTATCTACCCCCACTCTACAATGATTACATTATCTACCCCCATACTACAATGATTACACTATCTACCCCATACTACAATGAGTACACTATCTACCCCATACTACAATGATTACATTATCTAGCCCCATACTACAATGATTACATTATCTACCCCATACTACAATGATTACATTATCTACCCCCATACTACAATGATTACACATCTACCCCCATACTACAATGATTACACTATCTACCCCCATACTACAATGATTACACATCTACCCCATACTACAATGATTACATTATCTACTCCCATACTACAATGATTACATTATCTACCCCCATACTACAATGATTACATTATCTACCCCCATACTGCAA
>CM026398.1:72246869-72277423 GCA_014843695.1 Archivesica marissinica | reverse complement strand
TCTACCCCATACTACAATGATTACACTATCTACCCCCATACTACAATGATTACACTATCTACCCCATACTACAATGATTACACTATCTACCCCATACTACAATGATTACACTATCTACCCCATACTACAATGATTACACTATCTACCCCCATACTACAATGATTACACTATCTACCCCATACTACAATGATTACATATCTACCCCATACTACAATGATTACACTATCTACCCCATACTACAATGATTACATTATCTACCCCATACTACAATGATTACACTATCTACCCCATACTACAATGATTACATTATCTACCCCCATACTACAATGATTACACTATCTACCCCATACTACAATGATTACATTATCTACCCCATACTACAATGATTACACTATCTACCCCCATACTACAATGATTACATTATCTACCCATACTACAATGATTACATATCTACCCCATACTACAATGATTACACTATCTACCCCCATACTACAATGATTACACATCTACCCCATACTACAATGATTACATTATCTACCATACTACAATGATTACACTATCTACCCCATACTACAATGATTACACTATCTACCCCATACTACAATGATTACACTATCTACCCCCATACTACAATGATTACACTATCTACCCCATACTACAATGATTACACTATCTACCCCCATACTACAATGATTACACTATCTACCCCCATACTACAATGATTACACTATCTACCCCATACTACAATGATTACACTATCTACCCCATACTACAATGATTACACTATCTACCCCCATACTACAATGATTACACTATCTACCCCCATACTACAATGATTACACTATCTACCCCATACTACAATGATTACACTATCTACCCCATACTACAATGATTACACTATCTACTCCCATACTACAATGATTACACTATCTACCCCCATACTACAATGATTACATTATCTACCCCCATACTACAATGATTACACTATCTACCCCCATACTACAATGATTACATTATCTACTCCCATACTACAATGATTACATTATCTACCCCCATACTACAATGATTACATTATCTACCCCATACTACAATGATTACATTATCTACCCCCATACTACAATGATTACACTATCTACCCCCATACTACAATGATTACACTATCTACCCCATACTACAATGATTACACTATCTACCCCCATACTACAATGATTACATTATCTACCCCATACTACAATGATTACATTATCTACCCCCATACTACAATGATTACACTATCTACCCCATACTACAATGATTACATTATCTACTCCCATACTACAATGATTACATTATCTACCCCCATACTACAATGATTACACTATCTACCCCCATACTACAATGATTACATTATCTACCCCCATACTACAATGATTACACTATCTACCCCCATACTACAATGATTACATTATCTACCCCCATACTACAATGATTACACTATCTACCCCATACTACAATGATTACATATCTACCCCATACTACAATGATTACACTATCTACCCCATACTACAATGATTACACTATCTACCCCATACTACAATGATTACACTATCTACCCCCATACTACAATGATTACACTATCTACCCCATACTACAATGATTACACTATCTACCCCATACTACAATGATTACACTATCTACCCATACTACAATGATTACACTATCTACCCCCATACTACAATGATTACACTATCTACCATACTACAATGATTACACTATCTACCCCCATACTACAATGATTACACTATCTACCCCCATACTACAATGATTACACTATCTACCCCCATACTACAATGATTACACTATCTACCCCATACTACAATGATTACACTATCTACCCCATACTACAATGATTACACTATCTACCCCCATACTACAATGATTACACTATCTACCCCATACTACAATGATTACACTATCTACCCCCATACTACAATGATTACACTATCTACCCCATACTACAATGATTACACTATCTACCCCCATACTACAATGATTACACTATCTACCCCATACTACAATGATTACACTATCTACCCCCATACTACAATGATTACACTATCTACCCCCATACTACAATGATTACACTATCTACCCCATACTACAATGATTACATTATCTACCCCATACTACAATGATTACACTATCTACCCCATACTACAATGATTACACTATCTACCCCCATACTACAATGATTACACTATCTACCCCATACTACAATGATTACACTATCTACCCCCATACTACAATGATTACATTATCTACCCCCATACTACAATGATTACATTATCTCCCCATACTACAATGATTACACTATCTACCCATACTACAATGATTCACTATCTACCCCATACTACAATGATTACACTATCTACCCCCATACTACAATGATTACATTATCTACCCCATACTACAATGATTACACTATCTACCCCATACTACAATGATTACATTATCTACCCCCATACTACAATGATTACACATCTACCCCCAATACAATGATTACACTATCTACCCCCATACTACAATGATTACACTATCTACCCCATACTACAATGATTACATTATCTACCCCCATACTACAATGATTACACTATCTACCCCATACTACAATGATTACATTATCTACCCCCATACTACAATGATTACACTATCTACCCATACTACAATGATTACATTATCTACCCCCATACTACAATGATTACACTATCTACCCCATACTACAATGATTACACTATCTACCCCATACTACAATGATTACACTATCTACCCCATACTACAATGATTACACTATCTACCCCCATACTACAATGATTACATTATCTACCCCCATACTACAATGATTACACTATCTACCCCCATACTACAATGATTACACTATCTACCCCATACTACAATGATTACACTATCTACCCCATACTACAATGATTACACTATCTACCCCATACTACAATGATTACACTATCTACCCCCATACTACAATGATTACACTATCTACCCCATACTACAATGATTACACTATCTACCCCATACTACAATGATTACACTATCTACTTCCATACTACAATAATTACACTATCTACCCCATACTACAATGATTACACTATCTACTTCCATACTACAATAATTACACTATCTACCCCATCCTACAATGATTACACTATCTACCCCCATACTACAATGATTACACTATCTACCCCCATACTACAATGATTACACTATCTACCCCCATACTACAATGATTACACTATCTACCCCCATACTACAATGATTACACTATCTACCCCATACTACAATGATTACACTATCTACCCCCATACTACAATGATTACACTATCTACCCCCATACTACAATGATTACACTATCTACCCCCATACTACAATGATTACACTATCTACCCCATACTACAATGATTACACTATCTACCCCATACTACAATGATTACACTATCTACCCCCATACTACAATGATTACACTATCTACCCCCATACTACAATGATTACACTATCTACCCCATACTACAATGATTACACTATCTACCCCATACTACAATGATTACACTATCTACCCCCATACTACAATGATTACATTATCTACCCCCATACTACAATGATTACACATCTACCCCCATACTACAATGATTACATTATCTACCCCCATACTACAATGATTACACTATCTACTCCCATACTACAATGATTACACTATCTACCACCATACTACAATGATTACACTATCTACCACCATACTACAATGATTACACATCTACCCCCATACTACAATGATTACACTATCTACCCCATACTACAATGATTACACTATCTACCCCATACTACAATGATTGCATTATCTACCCCCATACTACAATGATTACACTATCTACCCCATACTACAATGCTTGCATTATCTACCCCCATACTACAATGATTACACTATCTACCACATACTACAATGCTTGCATTATCTACCCCCATACTACAATGATTACACTATCTACCCCATACTACAATGATTACACTATCTACCACCATACTACAATGATTACACTATCTACCCCATACTACAATGATTACACTATCTACCCCTATACTACAATGATTACATTATCTACCACCATACTACAATGATTACATTATCTACCCCCATACTACAATGATTACACTATCTACCCCCATACTACAATGATTGCACTATCTACCCCATACTACAATGATTACACTATCTACCCCCATACTACAATGATTACACTATCTACCCCATACTACAATGATTACACTATCTACCACATACTACAATGATTACACTATCTACTTCCATACTACAATAATTACACTATCTACCCCATACTACAATGATTACACATCTACCCCCATACTACAATGATTACACTATCTACCCCATACTACAATGATTACACTATCTACCCCATACTACAATGATTACACTATCTACCCCCATACTACAATGATTACACTATCTACCCCATACTACAATGATTACATTATCTACCCCCATACTACAATGATTACACTATCTACCCATACTACAATGTTCATATCTACCCCCATACTACAATGATTACACTATCTACCCCATACTACAATGATTACACTATCTACCCCCATACTACAATGATTACACTATCTACCCCATACTACAATGATTACACTATCTACCCCATACTACAATGATTACATTATCTACCCCCATACTACAATGATTACATTATCTACCCCCATACTACAATGATTACACTATCTACCCCCATACTACAATGATTACACTATCTACCCCATACTACAATGATTACACTATCTACCCCCATACTACAATGATTACACTATCTACCCCCATACTACAATGATTACACTATCTACCCCCATACTACAATGATTACACTATCTACCCCATACTACAATGATTACACTATCTACCCCCATACTACAATGATTACACTATCTACCCCCATACTACAATGATTACACTATCTACCCCATACTACAATGATTACACTATCTACCCCCATACTACAATGATTACACTATCTACCCCATACTACAATGATTACACTATCTACCCCATACTACAATGATTACACTATCTACCCCATACTACAATGATTACACTATCTACCCCATACTACAATGATTACACTATCTACCCCCATACTACAATGATTACACTATCTACCCCCATACTACAATGATTACACTATCTACTCCCATACTACAATGATTACACTATCTACCCCATACTACAATGATTACACTATCTACCCCATACTACAATGATTACACTATCTACCCCATACTACAATGATTACACTATCTACCCCCATACTACAATGATTACACTATCTACCCCATACTACAATGATTACATTATCTACCCCCATACTACAATGATTACACTATCTACCCCCATACTACAATGATTACACTATCTACCCCATACTACAATGATTACACTATCTACCCCATACTACAATGATTACACTATCTACCCCCATACTACAATGATTACACTATCTACCCCATACTACAATGATACACTATCTACCCCCATACTACAATGATTACACTATCTACCCCATACTACAATGATTACACTATCTACCCCATACTACAATGATTACACTATCTACCCCATACTACAATGATTACACATCTACCCCCATACTACAATGATTACATTATCTACCCCATACTACAATGATTACACTATCTACCCCCATACTACAATGATTACACTATCTACCCCATACTACAATGATTACACTATCTACCCCCATACTACAATGATTACACTATCTACCCCCATACTACAATGATTACACTATCTACCCCCATACTACAATGATTACACTATCTACCCCATACTACAATGATTACATTATCTACCCCCATACTACAATGATTACACTATCTACCCCATACTACAATGATTACACTATCTACCCCATACTACAATGATTACACTATCTACCCCATACTACAATGATTACACTATCTACCCCCATACTACAATGATTACACTATCTACCCCATACTACAATGATTACACTATCTACCCCATACTACAATGATTACACTATCTACCCCATACTACAATGATTACACTATCTACCCCCATACTACAATGATTACACTATCTACCCCATACTACAATGATTACACTATCTACCCCATACTACAATGATTACACTATCTACCCCATACTACAATGATTACACTATCTACCCCATACTACAATGATTACACTATCTACCCCATACTACAATGATTACACTATCTACCCCCATACTACAATGAGTACACTATCTACCCCATACTACAATGATTACACTATCTACCCCATACTACAATGATTACACTATCTACCCCATACTACAATGATTACACTATCTACTCACCATTGTAGTTCCTGGTATCCTTCAAATTGAGAACAAGCGTTCCATCTCCGCAACAAAGGCAGGCAGACGACAACAGAACACCGAGTACTAGCTCCAACCGCATGTTTCGTTTGTTTGAAAGATTGTGATACTAGGATTGCTTTAAATTAGTTTGTTTGTCATACGATCACGTGATGATGAGTCATTCAGCTTATCTCGGGTAGTCGGGATGTAGTGCAGCAGATAATTGAAACTATATTTCAAAATGTGATACAAGCATCAAACTTGGCATAGATACTCCTTACGGGTCACTTTTGTGGAAAAATACGCTGGCCACCTGAAATTCAAGATGGCCGCCATATTTTCAAGATGGCCGCCATTCTGACATACAAATTGTCTATTATACCATAGAATCTCAGTACAGTAACCGATTTAGTTGATCTTGGAGTAAAACAGTATGTTTTCAAGCATGGGGAATCCAAAAAACAAACCGGAGGTCTCTTTGGAGCTTCTTTCTATCATTTCTAGCCCAAAACAATGAACACTGTACAAGGAACACAGCATTTGCAATGATATGAAACAAACTTTTATTAAGAGTGATACATGTATATCTACAACATGTATATTCATATATTCTGCATATTTTGGACAACCGGCTGTAGATCTTTTAAGTAGAACATATCTCCCAAATATCATGTCCATACCGAGGGCAGTCAAACTAGTCAACGGTCTACAAACACATTATTCCTAGAAGTTACTACATGACAGTATGTAGTATGTGGTATACAGTCTTCTCTGCCCTTAATTGTCTTTGTGCTTTAAAGCTAGATGAGTTGGAGCTGGGCCTAATTCTCACATATGCAGCTGCATAATGCTGTACAAGTTAGACCAAAGCGGTAGCATTTGCATCTTCCTACACAGCATTCTGTCTTGCACCCGCACTTGGTCAGCTGTTGACAACTCTCTGCAATAGGAGGAAGTGTTGTCCAGAAGACCTGCCACATATCACTCTTCTTTGTCCAGCCCCAGTCAGCAGGACTATGTGCTTCTGGTTGATGCAGTGTTGACTGACTCCATATGCAACCTGCCTCATAAGCTGCACGCTTGGCATACTGAAGCAGTGCTGCTCGAGTTGGAGGAATGCCTTCATAAGGTCTCTGCTTCCTGGCAACCATGTCTAGTCTGGCGTCATCCACGCCTACAGCTGTACTGGACCTGTCATACATCGTCACCACAAACTTCTCCAGAGTCTCCAGATCACCATCAGCTACTGTTGGTAGGTACTAGCTAAGTTGTGTGAAGACATCAGAAGCCTCAGGACATACATCCCAGGTTTGCCATGCATACTTTTTCCCTTTACCACGGAATCCGGACACAACATCGCAGCCTGTGAAGGCATAGAAGAAGAGAATCCCTTTGCTTTTCTCCTGTCCTATGGAGTGATGAAGGTCATGCACAGGAATCCATTTGAGATGCCGTCCTTGTCCAAAGGCCACCCACAGCTGCTGCAAACCAATCTCTTGAAGGGCTGACAGCACACTGATGGCGATGACGAGAACATCTGTCTCATTGGCTTTGACCATCAGGACTTTGCTACCCCCTTCTACTGCATTCCTGGCATGGAGGAAGATGCGTGTCAGCTTCTTCATGACTACAAGGAGCCAGCCTATCCGTGTTGACTGCATGGCTGCTAGTATCATCATCTTGTCTTGTCACAATGACTTTATTGGGTGTAGACATATGTGCAATCTTCTCAGCTAGAAAGTTGAACATCTCTGTTTTATTGTCATTGTCTCTCAGGAAGTTCTGCCAGTTTCGGGGAATTTTTCCCTTGCTTGTCACCCTTCGTCTGACTCCACGTCCTCCATCAAACACAAGGTCCTTTCTCTGGAACTTGGTGGTGTATGCTTGGATGGTTGGAAGGACCACCATCAGCATAGCATAGTCCTTGAAAGTCTTTGAAGTTCGTGGTGGCAGAGAGTTCACCAGTGCTGAGCCGTCAAACAAGGTCCGTTCTTTGGAACTTGGTGGAGTATGCTTGGATGGTTGGAAGGACCACCAGCATAGCATAATCCTCGACAGTCTTTGACGTTCGTGGTGGCAGATAGTTCACCAGTGCTGAGCCGTCAATGATGATTGTATCAGCCTCAGGTTCTCTGTCAGGGATTTCAACATGGCTTTCAAGAATGGCAGCAAGCAGGGATTTCTGACAGGTGTAGAGATTCCCACCTTCACTCAGGGAAGCAGGGAACTGCTGATTCTCATGACGAAAGAACTCCTGCAGGTCACATTATCTGCTCTGGCATGATGTGAACAGCTTAGAGAAGAGTTGGCAGTCTTCCTTCAGCATAGTTTGCTTTGTAGCATCAATCGAGGCTGGTTGCTGTCGGAAGAAGTCCACCTTATTCTTCTTGATTGGTTCATAGAAGGTGGTAACTTCTAGTGCCAGTTCCGCCATGAACTCATGGAAACGGGTTCTGTCTCTCTCATGATGTGTGCTGATCAGTTTAGCTGCACTTGGGGTCAGCAATGTCCAGTGACAGCAGGTCCTGACACTCATCCTGGAAAGGATTTCCCAGCTCTGTTATTGCATGGGAGAGCTTCTGAACTTTCTCAAGGAAATCTCTTTGGGCTCGTTGTGTCTGCTCATGGTGGCTGGTTTGTTTTATAGCCTCCTTCGCTTCGGATGCTGCCTCATACAGCTCAACTAGGTGGCTGACCTGGGGATCGGCTACCATCCATCTTCTCAGGGCTGATGGATCTTCAGTCACGCCAATGGCTCCCCCGTCGGCTTTGATAACAGCATTGGCCTGTTCGTGGGCTTGGTCAATAGCCATTGCAGAGAAATTCCGACTGGACTTGTGAGCAACAAATTTGCCACTCTCGAATTCGTGGGCAAGCTGGGGATGTTTCGCCTTCAGGGTCACCATGTCTCTGAGATGGATTGGAAGCCAGCGTGCATAGTGTGTGTTGTTGTTGGCAAAGAAGTATGGGATTTGCTCAGCCAGTGATTGGCAGTACAGGCTGACGTTGGCTTATCTAAATGCTCGAACCAGGAGGAGGATCGCTAATTCCATGGACAGCACCAGGTGCCAGAACTGAAACTGGGGGCTTTCCAGTTTGCGCTTCTCACACCAGACATCAAAGCTCAGCACTTCCTTAGGGTTCTCAGCTGCCTCTGTGCAGTAGTCAGTGTAGGCTGCCTTTAGGAGTTGATTGAGACTGCATGCTGTTATCTGGTGGATTTGGCGTGTCCTAGTAATGCTTGACGCTGTTAAGAAAAAAGATTATATTGTTCCTGAAGTCACCCCTGCCTCCACTAGGGCACCAGTCCAGCCACTGTCCTTGAGAATAGTTCCGATTGACCTCAGGGCAGCCATCTCTATATGTAGGCCTCCAAACATGATGACGAACTTGTCCTCGCCATACTGTTCAGGCCAGTGCCACTGGACTTGTTTTGCCACTGCATAGATGGGCTGGTCGGCTGTCATGACAGGTACCTGGTCTGGGTTCAGGAACGATACAGTCTCCTTGATCTTGTCCATCACATGTCTGACTGTAATAACGCAGTGGGCTGGATCTCGAAGGAGAGGTAACAGTGATGTGATGGTGGCCTCAAATGCAGTGCTTCTCTTCTTGGAGGCATGGTGGGCTGCCTATGTCACGTTCTCTATCCCATCTGTTTCATCAGTATCACCGACCTTCTCCAGCCACTCATACTCGAGTGACATGTGTGGTCTCATGAGACTGGCGTCTGGAACTGTCACACTACCCTGTGGAGGAGAAGTGTTCTTCTTGGCAAAGAAGGCAGGACGGACTACTACAACCCAAACTATATACATCGAATACCTACTGTACTATGTAGGTTGACCACAGGTCTGTTCATTATGAAGATTGACCACAGTTCTGTAATTTTGAACCGAAGTTCCAAATAAGATAACATAAAGACTCTTAGTGATTCAGAAGTTCAAGAATCAGACTCTGTATGGTCTAAAATGTAGGATTCGGTACCAAAATCGTCCATATTGGGCAAGTTTGTGCATATTTATTGCAAAAAGCAATATATCGGTATTGATTATGGCGGCCATCTTGAAAAATGGCGGCCATCTTGAATTTCAGGTGGACGGCGTTTTTTTCCAAAGAAGTAACCCCCAAGGAGTATTTGTGACAATTTTGGTGCTTGTATCACATTTTGAAAGATTTCCCTGAGAAAATTCATTTATCTGCTGCACTAATGCAGGGTACACGACCTATATAAGTTCCGTATTCGGGTTGTTTGTGCAGGCTGAATGCGGAAGTTGTATAGGTCGTTTGTGCAGGAGTCCGCTTCCGTGGTCGAGTGGTTAAAGTCGCTGACTTATATACCACTGTAACCTATCATCACTGATGGTCACGGGTTCGAGCTCGCTCAGACCGTGTCTCTTTATATGAAAAAGTTGGCAGTTTCTTATGGAGGTTGGTGCATCAAGTACTGGTTAACCGCTGGAGCCTGCCCATGAAAGGTGTTGTCAGGTAAACCGGTACCCTCAACATAACTCTAGGCATACACGATACCCTCAACATAACTCTAACCATACACGATACCCTCAACATAACTCTAACCATACACGATACCCTCAACATAACTCTAATCATACACGATACCCTCAACATAACTAATCATACACGATACCCTCAACATAACTCTAACCATACACGACACCCTCAACATAACTCTAACCATACACGATACCCTCAACATAACTCTAGGCATACACGATACCCTCAACATAACTCTAACCATACACGATACCCTCAACATAACTCTAACCATACACGACACCCTCAACATAATTCTAACCATACACGATACCCTCAACATAACTCTAGGCATACACGATACCCTCAACATAACTCTAGGCATACACGATACCCTCAACATAACTCTAACCATACACGACACCCTCAACATAACTCTAACCATACACGATACCCTCAACATAACTCTAAACATACACGATACCCTCAACATAACTCTAGGCATACACGATACCCTCAACATAACTCTAGGCATACACATGATACACGATACCCTCAACATAACTCTAATCATACACGATACCCTCAACATAACTCTAACCATACACGATACCCTCAACATAACTCTAGGCATACACGATACCCTCAACATAACTCTAGGCATACACGATACCCTCAACATAACTCTAACCATACACGATACCCTCAACATAACTCTAACCATACACGACACCCTCAACATAATTCTAACCATACACGATACCCTCAACATAACTCTAGGCATACACGATACCCTCAACATAACTCTAGGCATACACGATACCCTCAACATAACTCTAACCATACACGACACCCTCAACATAACTCTAACCATACACGATACCCTCAACATAACTCTAAACATACACGATACCCTCAACATAACTCTAGGCATACACGATACCCTCAACATAACTCTAGGCATACACGATACCCTCAACATAACTCTAATCATACACGATACCCTCAACATAACTCTAACCATACACGATACCCTCAACATAACTCTAGGCATACACGATACCCTCAACATAACTCTAGGCATACACGATACCCTCAACATAACTCTAATCATACACGATACCCTCAACATAATTCTAGGCATACACGATACACTCAACATAACTCTAACCATACACGATACCCTCAACATAACTCTAACCATACACGATACCCTCAACATAACTCTAATCATACACGATACCCTCAACATAACTCTAGGCATACACGATACACTCAACATAACTCTAACCATACACGATACCCTCAACATAACTCTAGGCATACACGATACCCTCAACATAACTCTAGGCATACACGATACCCTCAACATAACTCTAGGCATACACGATACCCTCAACATAACGCTAGGCATACACGATACCCTCAACATAACTCTAATCATACACGATACCCTCAACATAACTCTAGGCATACACGATATCCTCAACATAACTCTAATCATACACGATACCCTCAACATAACTCTAGGCATACACGATACCCTCAACATAACTCTAATCATACACGATACCCTCAACATAACTCTAATCATACACGATACCCTCAACATAACTCTAGGCATACACGATACCCTCAACATAACTCTAAACATACACGCTACCATGCAACAGTACATGTAGCCTACATGTATATATTATGTGTGTTTACTGTGTGTGCGTATAGTGTCCATCGACACTGTTTAATGATTGTATACATTACGCTGGGAATCACAATTAGTGTTTAATAGTAGACAATTTAACAATATAATTGAAATACGGTAATCTACATTATAGACAATTTAACAATATAATTGGAATACGGTAATCTACATTGTAGACAATTTAACAATATAATTGATATACGGTAATCTACATTGTAGACAATTTAACAATATAATTGAAATACGGTAATCTACATTGTAGACAATTTAATAATATAATTGAAATACGGTAATCTACATTGTAGACCATTTAACAATATAATTGAAATACGGTAATCTACATTGAGCTCGATTCATAATGTAATGAGTCTTCTCGGACAGGAACGTACATAGCCTATATACAAGCTTACAGCAAGTAGCTGAATTGTATGCTACCAATACCAACTTGGTCATCATTACAATCAAATATTGATGTCAAATCATAATAAACAATGTAAACAAATTTGGACTCAGATTATCACCTTGTCTAATTTCTGGCGAGAACATTTCAGATGACTTATTTTCTAACTTAAAATGCACCGAATACGAAATATACATGTATGCTCCTTATTGCATTATAGAATAGACAACTTACGCATATTCTACAGATAGAATGTATGATACTGTCAAAAGCTTTAGCAATATCTACACAACATGCATCCAAGCTTTACTGACCAAGTTGTTAACGAGTGTGCATAGAACAAACATAAATTATGATCTGACGTGTTGTGGAAGTCGTGATAGCGCAGTGGATGTACGGAGTTCGAACCCCGCTGGAGCCGTTACGAGTGTGCCCTTAGGCAAGGCATTTACATTCCACGTTGTCTCTTCTCTCTCCCTCGTGGTGATGGATTCCATAAGGAATGAGGTCTCGAGAGTGATTAATATATGTTGTAAGAACTTGTTTCGCAATCGAACTAAAATTAATTTGTATAAGCTAATTAGGCTGAAACCCTATTTGGCCCTAATTTATTATCCCTCCATGGATAACCCTTTGCAACCTTGTATTGAATATGCTATTGAACATTTTGGACAGACCTGGCATTACAGAAGTACACACATATACATATAATTGTTTGATAAGGGGTTTCGTGTATCTAATTGGAAAATTTGCTGAAGAAATGATATAGTTGAACAGTTTCTGCAAGCAAGGTATTATGTAATGTTGGCTTTCAGTATATGTCATTACATATAGTCGATGATTACGGAGGTTAAGTACTGACCCTTACCCAGGAAATGCGTGTCGTCTACATTACTCTCCGCCACAACAAACTGATCAGCCAGTAACACTGTGTGGCGTCTGTGGTATAGTGATAGAGCGTTGGATTTGGAATCGAAGGTCCCGTTTTCGATACTCGGTTATGGCCACGTATGTATTGTCATTGATCAAGGAACCTCACACACATTCCTTAGTACTGGTTAACCGCTATGGTCGGCTAAGCTGCCCAGGAAAATATGCATAGGTCCCCGCAAGGTGGTTGACATTAATGGAATATAGAACCGCAAGAGGAGTTGGCAGTATTCAGAGATAGATAGATAGAAATGAAGAGTACAGAAAGAAGAACTACGTAACATCAGTCATCCCAGCAAGTGCGAACCCACTGTGTGTTTTATGTTTATTTATCGTCGCTACCGGTAGCCCATATGAGCGACGCCTCCTGAAGAGATTAGTCATTTTAGATTTTGGAGGATAGTGCATGATACAGACAGAGACCCATTCCAGAGTCTCTTCTGGTTCTTTTACGTGTACGATGTAAACCACCGACACGAGACCTCAGTTTAACGTGGCGTCCGTGGTCCAATGGTAGAGCGTCGGATTTTGAATCGAACGGTCCGGGTTCGATACTCAGTCAGGCCACGTATGTCATTGAGCAAGACACCTCACACATATTGCTTAGTACTGGTTAACCGCTATGGTCGGCTAAGCATGCCTAAGTCCGCGCAAGGGGTTTGACATTAATGGAACATACATACATACATACATACATAACATCCCACCAATAGTCCTTACCTTTAACTCGAGTTACAGCTGAATACGCAAGGGCAAACAAATCGAAATCATCCACTGGAAAGTAAAATGGCTACAGATAATAACAACAGTGTAGTTGTTAGCTTTAACGACAGTTTAATACATCAATCAGATGTTGATTTACTTGATGCACCTAACTGGATCAATGACAAACTAATAAGCTTTTGCTTTGAGTATGTAACCGTTACATTGTCTTCCATTTAACAGTGTTTAAACCGAAATGTGTATGTGTTGACCTGTTCCCTGGTGTTTTTCTACCAGATTTTGAACACTTCAACAGTTCAAGTTGAACGATGTTGATAGTTTGCGAGTACATTGTCATATGTCGGTGGCATGTCGGGTTAGTTCCAGGTAAACGATCCCCACTTACTTTGACCATGTATTTAGGAAGGTTGTTGAACAAATCTTCAAAATTGCCTGACTGGATGGGTGTGTATGTATGTTCCACTGACCCTGGCAGAGGGTGTGTGTGTGTATGTACCACTGACCCTGGCAGGGTGTGTGTATGTATGTACCACTGACCCTGGCAGGGGGTGTGTATGTATGTATCCCTGGCAGGAGGTGTGTATGTATGTACCACTGACCCTGGCAGAGGGTGTGTATGTATGTTCCACTGACCCTGGCAGGGGGTGTGTGTGTATGTATGTACCACTGACCCTGGCAGGGTGTGTGTATGTATGTACCACTGACCCTGGCAGGGGGTGTGTGTGTATGTATGTACCACTGACCCTGGCAGGGTGTGTGTATGTATGTACCACTGACCCTGGCAGAGGGTGTGTATGTATGTCCCACTGACCCTGGCAGAGGGTGTGTATGTATGTTCCACTGACCCTTGCAGAGGGTGTGTATGTATGTACCACTGACCCTGGCAGAGGGTGTATATGTATGTTCCACTGACCCTGGCAGGGTGTGTGTATGTATGTACCACTGACCCTGGCAGAGGGTGTGTATGTATGTACCACTGACCCTGGCAGGGGGTGTGTGTGTATGTACCACTGACCCTGGCAGAGGGTGTGTATGTATGTATGTATGTACCACTGACCCTGGCAGACAGGCAGAGGGTGTGTGTGTATGTACCACTGTCCCTGGCAGGGTGTGTGTGTATGTATGTACCACTGACCCTGGCAGGGTGTGTATGTATGTTCCACTGACCCTGGCAGGGTGTGTGTATGTATGTTCCACTGACCCTGGCAGAGGGTGTGTATGTATGTTCCACTGACCCTTGCAGAGGGTGTGTATGTATGTACCACTGACCCTGGCAGAGGGTGTGTATGTATGTACCACTGACCCTGGCAGAGGGTGTGTATGTATGTACCACTGACCCTGGCAGAGGGTGTGTATGTATGTTCCACTGACCCTGGCAGAGGGTGTGTATGTATGTACCACTGACCCTGGCAGGGGGTGTGTGTATGTATGTACCACTGACCCTGGCAGAGGGTGTGTATGTATGTTCCACTGACCCTGGCAGAGGGTGTGTATGTATGTACCACTGACCCTGGCAGAGGGTGTGTATGTATGTACCACTGACCCTGGCAGAGGGTGTGTATGTATGTTCCACTGACCCTGGCAGAGGGTGTGTATGTATGTACCACTGACCCTGGCAGGGGTGTGTGTGTATGTATGTACCACTGACCCTGGCAGAGGGTGTGTATGTATGTTCCACTGACCCTTGCAGAGGGTGTGTATGTATGTACCACTGACCCTGGCAGAGGGTGTGTATGTATGTACCACTGACCCTGGCAGGGGGTGGTGTATGTATGTACCACTGACCCTGGCAGGGGGTGTGTATGTATGTATGTTCCACTGACCCTGGCAGGGGGTGTGTGTGTATGTATGTTCCACTGACCCTGGCAGGGGGTGTGCATGTATGTATGTTCCACTGACCCTGGCAGAGGGTGTGTATATATGTACCACTGACCCTGGCAGGGGGGTGTATGTATGTACCACTGACCCTGGCAGGGGTGGGTGTGTATATATGTTCCACTGACCCTGGCAGGGGGTGGGTGAGTGTGTATGTATGTTCCACTGACCCTGGCAGGGGGTGTGTATGTATGTTCCACTGACCCTGGCAGGGGGTGTGTGTGTGTATGTATGTATGTACCACTGACCCTGGCAGGGGGTGGGTGTGTATGTATGTACCACTCACCCTGGCAGGGGTGGGGTGTGTATGTATGTACCACTGACCCTGGCAGGGGGGTGGGGTGTGTATGTATGTTCCATATATGTAAAACCCCCAACGGGTGAAAGGGGTCTGCATTGAGTAGGGTTACATGTAAAATCGATGCCAGATTGAAGTCCCAAGGCATTATTTACTATCCAGGCGACTATCCAGGCGACTATCCAGGCGACTATCCAGTAGTGCCAGAGGTGAAAAGTTACGAGTTCACTGGTATTTCCTACTATTGGATGTGGTGTCTATTGGAAATGATCCCACTTGTGTGTTGGTTATTTTATCAGAGCGACATAGAAAGAGGAAAGGTCACATGGTTGCACCCAGTGGACACAAGCATGGTTCAGCAGACAATATATAGTATGACTGGCACATGTAGTAAACACATTCTTATCAATTCAGAATTTATAGACATTAAATAAATTTCGCAAATGTTATGTCCCTGGGAACGTTTAATAAGACCAATACAGTTGTCTAATACTTAGCTTGGATTACAATACCAAGTATATGTTCATGAAACTGCTGCTCGTACAAACACGTGAATCCCCACGTCAATCCCCACGTCAGGAATCCCCATACAGACACGTGTCAGGAATCCCATACAGACACGTGTCAGGAATCCCGTACAGACACGTGTCAGGAATCCCGTACAGACACGTGTCAGGAATCCCGTACAGACACGTGTCAGGAATCCCGTACAGACACGTGTCAGGAATCCCGTACAGACACTTGTCAGGAATCCCGTACAGATACGTGTCAGGAATCCCGTACAGACACGTGTCAGGAATCCTGTACAGACACGTGTCAGGAATTATGCTTCCTAGCTACATGTATTGAGTTATGGCTACAGTCTGAGACAATAAGCTTCTATGTACAATTTCTAAATATATTGAGTCACTCAGACCACCCACGACTCGAACCAATAAAAACGTGTCCGACGACTTCGCGGCAACAAAGATTGACTCTGTAAGGATTGTGACTGAAGCTGTGTTTAAATTTGTATAAATTGTGAAATTTGTTTGTTAGAACTTGTTTAAAACGGTGACAAACTTGCATTTCATGTATGTATTTTCCGTTTCAGGTATTTTGAAAAAGAACAATTCAATCACTCTGCAGATAAGCTAGCTCTCATCAGCCCCGACGTTGTACAGTTCATAAAACTTGCTTCAGGTATTCATTAATCCTCTTGGTGGGGACACTTGTCCAGGCTTGATGGCCTCAGAGGGGAGCATTTGTCTAGCTTTATGATATATTGAATGGGGGGACACTTGTCCAGACTTGATGCCATCAGAGGGGAGCATTTGTCTAGCTTTATGATATATTGAATGGGGGGACACTTGTCCAGGCTTGATGCCCTCAGAGGGGAGCATTTGTCTAGCTTTATGATATATTGAATGGGGGGACACTTGTCCAGGCTTGATGCCCTCAGAGGGGAGCATTTGTCTAGCTTTATGATATATTGAATGGGGGGACACTTGTCCAGGCTTGATGCCCTCAGAGGGGGCATTTGTCTAGCTTTATGATATATTGAATGGGGGGACACTTGTCCAGGCTTGATGCCCTCAGAGGGGAGCATTTGTCTAGCTTTATGTGATATATTGAATGGGGGACACTTGTCCAGGCTTGATGCCCTCAGAGGGGAGCATTTGTCTAGCTTTATGATATATTGAATGGGGGGACACTTGTCCAGGCTTGATGCCCTCAGAGGGGAGCATTTGTCTAGCTTTATGATATATTGAATGGGGGGACACTTGTCCAAGCTTGATGCCCTCAGAGGGGAGCATTTGTCTAGCTTTATGATATATTGAATGGGGGGACACTTGTCCAGGCTTGATGCCCTCAGAGGGGAGCATTTGTCTAGCTTTATGATATATTGAATGGGGGGGGGTGACTTTTACTTTTACTTCCAGTTATGATCTATTAAGAGGGTTACTTGTAATTTGTTGAGTTATAATCTGCTGCAAAGGGAGCATATGTCAATTTGTAATCCGCTGAGAGGGGGGACTTGTATCAAGTTGTAATATACTGAGAGGGGGGACTTGTCCAGTCATGATCCCCTGAGAGGGGACACTTGTCCAGTCATGATTCCCTGAGAGGGGACACTTGTCCAGTCATGATTCCCTGAGAGGGGACACTTGTCCATCATGATTCCCTGAGAGGGGACACTTGTCCAGTCATGATCCCCTGAGAGGGGACACTTGTCCAGTCATGATCCCCTGAGAGGGGATACTTGTCCAGTCATGATCCCCTAAGAGGGGACACTTGTCCATCATGATGATCCCCTGAGAGGGGACACTTGTCCAGTCATGATCCCCTGAGAGGGGACACTTGTCCATCATGATTCCCTGAGAGGGGACACTTGTCCATCATGATTCCCTGAGAGGGGACATTTGTCCAGTCATGATCCCCTGAGAGGGGACACTTGTCCAGTCATGATCCCCTGAGAGGGGATACTTGTCCAGTCATGATGATCCCCTGAGAGGGGACACTTGTCCAGTCATGATCCCCTGAGAGGGGACACTTGTCCAGTCATGATGATCCCCTGAGAGGGGACACTTGTCCATCATGATTCCCTGAGAGGGGACACTTGTCCATCATGATTCCCTGAGAGGGGACACTTGTCCAGTCATGATCCCCTGAGAGGGGGGACTTGTCCAGTCATGATCCCCTGAGAGGGGACACTTGTCCAGTCTTGATCCCCTGAGAGGGGACACTTGTCCAGGGACACTTGTCCATGATTCCCTGAGAGGGGACACTTGTCCAGTCATGATTCCCTGAGAGGGGACACTTGTCCAGTCATGATTCCCTGAGAGGGGACACTTGTCCAGTCATGATCCCCTCTTGAGAGGGGACACTTGTCCAGTCATGATTCCCTGAGAGGGGATACTTGTCCAGTCATGATCCCCTGAGAGGGGACACTTGTCCAGTCTTTATCCCCTGAGAGGGGATACTTGTCCAGTCATTATCCCCTGAGAGGGGACACTTGTCCAGTCATTATCCCCTGAGAGGGGACACTTGTCCAGTCATGATCCCCTGAGAGGGGACACTTGTCCATCATGATCCCCTGAGAGGGGACACTTGTCCAGTCATGATCCCCTGAGAGGGGACACTTGTCCAGTGATGATCCCCTGAGAGGGGATACTTGTCCAGTCATGATTTCCTGAGAGGGGACACTTGTCCATCATGATGATCCCCTGAGAGGGGACACTTGTCCATCATGATTCCCTGAGAGGGGACACTTGTCCAGTCATGATCCCCTGAGAGGGGACACTTGTCCATCATGATTCCCTGAGAGGAGACACTTGTCCATCATGATTCTCTGAGAGGGGACACTTGTCCATCATGATTCCCTGAGAGGGGATACTTGTCCAGTCATGATTCCCTGAGAGGGGACACTTGTCCATCATGATTCCCTGAGAGGGGACACTTGTCCAGTCATGATCCCCTGAGAGGGGATACTTGTCCAGTCATGATTCCCTGAGAGGGGACACTTGTCCATCATGATTCCCTGAGAGGGGACACTTGTCCAGTCATGATCCCCTGAGAGGGGACACTTGTCCATCATGATTCCCTGAGAGGGGACACTTGTCCATCATGATTCCCTGAGAGGGGACACTTGTCCAGTCATGATCCCCTGAGAGGGGATACTTGTCCAGTCATGATTCCCTGAGAGGGGACACTTGTCCAGTCATGATCCCCTGAGAGGGGATACTTGTCCAGTCATGATCCCCTGAGAGGGGACACTTGTCCATCATGATGACCCCTGAGAGGGGACACTTGTCCAGTCATGATCCCCTGAGAGGGGATACTTGTCCAGTCATGATCCCCTGAGAGGGGACACTTGTCCAGTCATGATCCCCTGAGAGGGGACACTTGTCCAGTCATGATCCCCTGAGAGGTGACACTTGTCCAGTCATGATGATCCCCTGAGAGGGGACACTTGTCCAGTCATGATCCCCTGAGAGGGGACACTTGTCCAGTCATGATCCCCTGAGAGGGGACACTTGTCCAGTCATGATCCCCTGAGAGGGGATACTTGTCCAGTCATGATCCCCTGAGAGGGGACACTTGTCCAGTCATGATCCCCTGAGAGGGGATACTTGTCCAGTCATGATCCCCTGAGAGGGGACACTTGTCCAGTCATGATCCCCTGAGAGGGGACACTTGTCCAGTCATGATCACCTGAGAGGTGACACTTGTCCAGTCATGATCCCCTGAGAGGGGGCACTTGTCCAGTCATGATCCCCTGAGATATCAGTTATGATCCACTTGTCAAACAATGACAGTAATGATTCCGAGACGAAAGAGCACTTAACCCAAGTTTATGATTTCTTTGGAAAGAGCACTTAACCCAAGTTTATGATTTCTTTGGAAAGAGCACTTAACCCAAGTTTATGATTTCTTTGGAAAGAGCACTTAACCCAAGTTTATGATTTCTTTGGAAAGGGCACTTAACCCAAGGTTATGATTTCTTTGGAAAGGGCACTTAACCCAATTTTATGATTTCTTTGGAAAGGGCACTTAACCCAAGTTTATGGTTTCTTTGGAAAGGGCACTTAACCCAAGTTTATGATTTCAATGGAAAGGGCACTTAACCCAAGTTTATGATTTCAATGGAAAGGGCACTTAACCCAAGTTTATGATTTCAATGGAAAGGGCACTTAACCCAAGTTTATGATTTCAATGGAAAGGGCACTTAACCCAAGTTTATGATTTCAATGGAAAGGGCACTAGGCATGTCATTGTTACGATAATGTTATAAAACCTCTCCGAGATCTCTATACCTGACATCACAGCCTGACATCACAGCCTGACATCACAGCCTGACATCACATTGTCTGACATGACATTGTCTGACATCACAGCCTGACATGACATTGTCTGATATCACAGCCTGATATCACAGCCTGACATCACAACCTGCCATCACATTGTCTGACATCACAGCCTGACATCACAACCTGCCATCACATTGTCTGACATCACAGCCTGACATCACAACCTGCCATCACATTGTCTGACATCACAGCCTGACATCACAACCTGCCATCACATTGTCTGACATCACAGCCTGACATCACAACCTGCCATCACATTGTCTGACATCACAGCCTGACATGACATTGTCTGACATCACAGCCTGACATGACATTGTCTGACATCACAGCCTGACATCACATTGCCTGACATCACAACCTGCCATCACATTGTCTGACATCACAGCCTGACATCACATTGTCTGACATCACAGCCTGACATCACATTGCCTGACATCACAGCCTGACATCACAGCCTGCCATCACATCCTGACATCACAGCATGACATCACAGCCTGACATCACAGCCTGACATCACAGCCTGACATCACATTGTCTGACATCACAGCCTGACATGACATTGTCTGATATCACAGCCTGACATCACATTGCCTGACATCACAGCCTGACATCACATTGCCTGACATCACAACCTGCCATCACATTGTCTGACATCACAGCCTGACATCACATTGCCTGACATCACATTGCCTGACATCACATTGCCTGACATCACATTGCCTGACATCACAACCTGACATCACATTGCCTGACATCACATTGCCTGTCATCACAGTCTGCCATCACATTGTCTGAGATCATTAGGTTAACTTCAAGAGAACCCTTTAGCAATCTTCTTGTCTTGAACCAATGGGGAGGGACTGTTGCCAATGGTATTATCCTTGGCAACAGCTTCTCTCCATTCTGTTTGAGACCTTGTGACCATTTGGTGTGTGATTTATATGAAATAGCAGACAGTTGGAACATATTCTACAGTATCACAAATGTTTTTTCTGTTTTAGATGAAGATTTGGCAGGTTTTTTATCACCACTAAATCTACCATCCAAGCAATTTGTATTCCTGCCAGTCAATGACAACCAGGTCAGCACACAGGCGGGTGGAACGCATTGGTAAGTCGGATATGTCAGCACGCAGGCAGGTGGAATGCATTGGTAAGTCAGATAGGTCAGCACACAGGAGGGTGGAATGCATTGGTAAGTCAGATAGGCAGCACACAGGCGGGTGGAATGCATTGGTAAGTCAGATAGGTCAGCACACAGGAGGGTGGAATGCATTGTTAAGTCGGATAGGTCAGCACACAGGAGGGTGGAACGCATTGGTATGTCAGATAGGTCAGCACACAGGCGGGTGGAATGCATTGGTATGTCAGATAGGTCAGCACACAGGCGGGTGGAATGCATTGGTATGTCAGATAGGTCAGCACACAGGCGGGTGGAATGCATTGGTATGTCAGATAGGTCAGCACAAAGGAGGGTGGAATACATTGGTAAGTCAGATAGGTCAGCACACAGGTGGGTGGAATGCATTGGTAAGTCAGATAGGTCAGCACACAGGAGGGTGGAATGCATTTGTAAGTCAGATAGGTCAGCACACAGGAGGGTGGAATGCATTGGTAAGTCAGATAGGTCAGCACACAGGCGGGTGGAATGCATTGGTAAGTCAGATAGGTCAGCACACAGGAGGGTGGAATGCATTGGTAAGTCAGATAGGTCAGCACACAGGTAACATGGGTCAGCACACATGTGGGTGTAATACATAGATGTACATGGGTCAGCACACATGCGGGTGTAATACATAGATGTACATGGGTCAGCACACATGTGGGTGTAATACATAGATGTACATGGGTCAGCACACAGGCAGGTGTAATACATAGATGTACATGGGTCAGCACACAGGCGGGTGTAATACATAGGTGTACATGGGTCAGCACACAGGCGGGTGTAATACATAGATGTACATGGGTCAGCACACATGTGGGTGTAATACATAGGTACATGGGTCAGCACACAGGCAGGTGTAATACATAGATGTACATGGGTCAGCACACAGGCGGGTGTAATACATAGATGTACATGGGTCAGCACACATGCGGGTGTAATACATAGATGTACATGGGTCAGCACACAGGCAGGTGTAATACATAGATGTACATGGGTCAGCACACATGTGGGTGTAATACATAGATGTACATGGGTCAGCACACATGCAGGTGTAATACATAGATGTACATGGGTCAGCACACAGGCGGGTGTAATACATAGATGTACATGGGTCAGCACACAGGCGGGTGTAATACATAGATGTACATGGGTCAGCACACATGCGGGTGTAATACATAGATGTACATGGGTCAGCACACATGTGGGTGTAATACATAGATGTACATGGGTCAGCACACAGGCAGGTGTAATACATAGATGTACATGGGTCAGCACACAGGCAGGTGTAATACATAGATGTACATGGGTCAGCACACAGGGGTGTAATACATAGATGTACATGGGTCAGCACAGGTGTTACATAGTGTACATGGGTCAGCACACATGTGGGTGTAATACATAGGTACATGGGTCAGCACACATGCGGGTGTAATACATAGATGTACATGGGTCAGCACACATGCGGGTGTAATACATAGATGTACATGGGTCAGCACACATGCAGGTGTAATACATAGATGTACATGGGTCAGCACACAGGCGGGTGTAATACATAGATGTACATGGGTCAGCACACATGTGGGTGTAATACATAGATGTACATGGGTCAGCACACAGGCAGGTGTAATACATAGATGTACATGGGTCAGCACACAGGCAGGTGTAATACATAGATGTACATGGGTCAGCACACATGCGGGTGTAATACATAGGTACATGGGTCAGCACACATGCAGGTGTAATACATAGGTGTACATGGGTCAGCACACATGCAGGTGTAATACATAGGTGTACATGGGTCAGCACACAGGCAGGTGTAATACATAGATGTACATGGGTCAGCACACATGTGGGTGTAATACATAGGTAACATGGGTCAGCACACAGGCAGGTGTAATACATAGGTGTACATGGGTCAGCACACATGTGGGTGTAATACATAGGTAAATGGGTCAGCACACATGCGGGTGTAATACATAGATGTACATGGGTCAGCACACATGTGGGTGTAATACATAGATGTACATGGGTCAGCACACAGGCAGGTGTAATACATAGATGTACATGGGTCAGCACACATGTGGGTGTAATACATAGGTGTACATGGGTCAGCACACAGGCAGGTGTAATACATAGGTGTACATGGGTCAGCACACATGTGGGTGTAATACATAGATGTACATGGGTCAGCACACAGGCGGGTGTAATACATAGATGTACATGGGTCAGCACACAGGCAGGTGTAATACATAGGTGTACATGGGTCAGCACACAGGCAGGTGTAATACATAGGTGTACATGGGTCAGCACACATGCAGGTGTAATACATAGGTGTACATGGGTCAGCACACAGGCAGTTGTAATACATAGATGTACATGGGTCAGCACACATGCGGGTGTAATACATAGATATACATTGGTCAGCACACATGTGGGTGTAATACATAGGTAACATGGGTCAGCACACAGGCAGGTGTAATACATAGATGTACATGGGTCAGCACACAGGCGGGTGTAATACATAGATGTACATGGGTCAGCACACAGGCAGGTGTAATACATAGATGTACATGGGTCAGCACACAGGCGGGTGTAATACATAGATGTACATGGGTCAGCACACATGTGGGTGTAATACATAGGTACATGGGTCAGCACACAGGCAGGTGTAATACATAGATGTACATGGGTCAGCACACATGCGGGTGTAATACATAGATGTACATGGGTCAGCACACATGCGGGTGTAATACATAGATGTACATGGGTCAGCACACAGGCAGGTGTAATACATAGATGTACATGGGTCAGCACACATGTGGGTGTAATACATAGATGTACATGGGTCAGCACACATGCGGGTGTAATACATAGATGTACATGGGTCAGCACACAGGCGGGTGTAATACATAGGTGTACATGGGTCAGCACACAGGCAGGTGTAATACATAGATGTACATGGGTCAGCACACATGTGGGTGTAATACATAGATGTACATGGGTCAGCACACATGCAGGTGTAATACATAGGTGTACATGGGTCAGCACACATGCAGGTGTAATACATAGGTGTACATGGGTCAGCACACAGGCAGGTGTAATACATAGATGTACATGGGTCAGCACACATGTGGGTGTAATACATAGATGTACATGGGTCAGCACACAGGCAGGTGTAATACATAGATGTACATGGGTCAGCACACAGGCAGGTGTAATACATAGATGTACATGGGTCAGCACACATGTGGGTGTAATACATAGATGTACATGGGTCAGCACACAGGCAGGTGTAATACATAGATGTACATGGGTCAGCACACATGCGGGTGTAATACATAGGTACATGGGTCAGCACACATGCAGGTGTAATACATAGGTGTACATGGGTCAGCACACATGCAGGTGTAATACATAGGTGTACATGGGTCAGCACACAGGCAGGTGTAATACATAGATGTACATGGGTCAGCACACATGTGGGTGTAATACATAGGTGTACATGGGTCAGCACACAGGCAGGTGTAATACATAGGTGTACATGGGTCAGCACACATGTGGGGTAATACATGGTAATGGGTCAGCACACATGCGGGTGTAATACATAGATGTACATGGGTCAGCACACATGTGGGTGTAATACATAGATGTACATGGGTCAGCACACAGGCAGGTGTAATACATAGATGTACATGGGTCAGCACACATGTGGGTGTAATACATAGGTGTACATGGGTCAGCACACAGGCAGGTGTAATACATAGGTGTACATGGGTCAGCACACATGTGGGTGTAATACATAGATGTACATGGGTCAGCACACAGGCAGGTGTAATACATAGATGTACATGGGTCAGCACACATGCGGGTGTAATACATAGATGTACATGGGTCAGCACACAGGCAGGTGTAATACATAGATGTACATGGGTCAGCACACATGCAGGTGTAATACATAGGTGTACATGGGTCAGCACACAGGCAGGTGTAATACATAGATGTACATGGGTCAGCACACATGCGGGTGTAATACATAGATGTACATGGTCAGCACACATGTGGGTGTAATACATAGGTACATGGGTCAGCACACAGGCAGGTGTAATACATAGATGTACATGGGTCAGCACACATGTGGGTGTAATACATAGGTACATGGGTCAGCACACAGGCGGGTGTAATACATAGATGTACATGGGTCAGCACACATGCAGGTGTAATACATAGGTACATGGGTCAGCACACAGGCGGGTGTAATACATAGATGTACATGGGTCAGCACACAGGCAGGTGTAATACATAGATGTACATGGGTCAGCACACAGGCAGGTGTAATACATAGATGTACATGGGTCAGCACACAGGCGGGTGTAATACATAGATGTACATGGGTCAGCACACAGGCAGGTGTAATACATAGGTGTACATGGGTCAGCACACAGGCAGGTGTAATACATAGATGTACATGGGTCAGCACACATGCAGGTGTAATACATAGATGTACATGGGTCAGCACACAGGCAGTGTAATACATAGATGTACATGGGTCAGCACACATGCGGGTGTAATACATAGATGTACATGGGTCAGCACACATGTGGGTGTAATACATAGATGTACATGGGTCAGCACACATGTGGGTGTAATACATAGATGTACATGGGTCAGCACACATGCGGGTGTAATACATAGATGTACATGGGTCAGCACACAGGCAGGTGTAATACATAGATGTACATGGGTCAGCACACATGCGGGTGTAATACATAGGTACATGGGTCAGCACACAGGCAGGTGTAATACATAGGTGTACATGGGTCAGCACACAGGCAGGTGTAATACATAGATGTACATGGGTCAGCACACAGGCAGGTGTAATACATAGGTGTACATGGGTCAGCACACAGGCAGGTGTAATACATAGATGTACATGGGTCAGCACACATGTGGGTGTAATACATAGGTGTACATGGGTCAGCACACAGGCAGGTGTAATACATAGATGTACATGGGTCAGCACACATGCGGGTGTAATACATAGGTACATGGGTCAGCACACAGGCAGGTGTAATACATAGATGTACATGGGTCAGCACACAGGCAGGTGTAATACATAGATGTACATGGGTCAGCACACAGGCAGGTGTAATACATAGATGTACATGGGTCAGCACACATGTGGGTGTAATACATAGATGTACATGGGTCAGCACACATGCGGGTGTAATACATAGATGTACATGGGTCAGCACACAGGCAGGTGTAATACATAGATGTACATGGGTCAGCACACAGGCAGGTGTAATACATAGGTGTACATGGGTCAGCACACAGGCAGGTGTAATACATAGATGTACATGGGTCAGCACACATGTGGGTGTAATACATAGATGTACATGGGTCAGCACACAGGCAGGTGTAATACATAGATGTACATGGGTCAGCACACATGTGGGTGTAATACATAGATGTACATGGGTCAGCACACAGGCAGGTGTAATACATAGATGTACATGGGTCAGCACACATGTGGGTGTAATACATAGATGTACATGGGTCAGCACACAGGCAGGTGTAATACATAGATGTACATGGGTCAGCACACAGGCAGGTGTAATACATAGATGTACATGGGTCAGCACACAGGCAGGTGTAATACATAGGTACATGGGTCAGCACACAGGCGGGTGTAATACATAGATGTACATGGGTCAGCACACATGCGGGTGTAATACATAGGTGTACATGGGTCAGCACACATGCAGGTGTAATACATAGGTGTACATGGGTCAGCACACAGGCAGTGTAATACATAGATGTACATGGGTCAGCACACATGCGGGTGTAATACATAGATGTACATGGGTCAGCACACGTGGGTGTAATACATAGGTACATGGGTCAGCACACAGGCAGGTGTAATACATAGATGTACATGGGTCAGCACACAGGCGGGTGTAATACATAGATGTACATGGGTCAGCACACAGGCAGGTGTAATACATAGATGTACATGGGTCAGCACACATGCGGGTGTAATACATAGATGTACATGGGTCAGCACACATGTGGGTGTAATACATAGGTACATGGGTCAGCACACAGGCAGGTGTAATACATAGATGTACATGGGTCAGCACACAGGCAGGTGTAATACATAGATGTACATGGGTCAGCACACATGCGGGTGTAATACATAGGTACATGGGTCAGCACACAGGCGGTGTAATACATAGATGTACATGGGTCAGCACACATGCGGGTGTAATACATAGGTACATGGGTCAGCACACATGCAGGTGTAATACATAGGTGTACATGGGTCAGCACACATGCAGGTGTAATACATAGATGTACATGGGTCAGCACACAGGCGGGTGTAATACATAGATGTACATGGGTCAGCACACATGTGGGTGTAATACATAGGTACATGGGTCAGCACACAGGCAGGTGTAATACATAGATGTACATGGGTCAGCACACATGTGGGTGTAATACATAGGTACATGGGTCAGCACACATGCGGGTGTAATACATAGATGTACATGGGTCAGCACACATGTGGGTGTAATACATAGATGTACATGGGTCAGCACACAGGCAGGTGTAATACATAGATGTACATGGGTCAGCACACATGTGGGTGTAATACATAGATGTACATGGGTCAGCACACAGGCAGGTGTAATACATAGATGTACATGGGTCAGCACACAGGCAGGTGTAATACATAGATGTACATGGGTCAGCACACAGGCGGGTGTAATACATAGATGTACATGGGTCAGCACACAGGCAGGTGTAATACATAGATGTACATGGGTCAGCACACAGGCAGGTGTAATACATAGATGTACATGGGTCAGCACACATGTGGGTGTAATACATAGATGTACATGGGTCAGCACACATGCGGGTGTAATACATAGATGTACATGGGTCAGCACACATGCGGGTGTAATACATAGATGTACATGGGTCAGCACACAGGCAGGTGTAATACATAGATGTACATGGGTCAGCACACATGCAGGTGTAATACATAGATGTACATGGGTCAGCACACATGCGGGTGTAATACATAGATGTACATGGGTCAGCACACAGGCAGGTGTAATACATAGATGTACATGGGTCAGCACACAGGCAGGTGTAATACATAGATGTACATGGGTCAGCACACATGCAGGTGTAATACATAGATGTACATGGGTCAGCACACAGGCAGGTGTAATACATAGATGTACATGGGTCAGCACACATGCGGGTGTAATACATAGATGTACATGGGTCAGCACACAGGCAGGTGTAATACATAGATGTACATGGGTCAGCACACATGTGGGTGTAATACATAGATGTACATGGGTCAGCACACATGCGGGTGTAATACATAGATGTACATGGGTCAGCACACATGCGGGTGTAATACATAGGTGTACATGGGTCAGCACACAGGCAGGTGTAATACATAGATGTACATGGGTCAGCACACATGTGGGTGTAATACATAGATGTACATGGGTCAGCACACAGGCGGGTGTAATACATAGATGTACATGGGTCAGCACACAGGCAGGTGTAATACATAGATGTACATGGGTCAGCACACATGCAGGTGTAATACATAGATGTACATGGGTCAGCACACATGCAGGTGTAA
>CM026398.1:72087226-72245869 GCA_014843695.1 Archivesica marissinica | reverse complement strand
GTAATACATAGATGTACATGGGTCAGCACACATGCGGGTGTAATACATAGGTGTACATGGGTCAGCACACAGGCAGGTGTAATACATAGATGTACATGGGTCAGCACACATGTGGGTGTAATACATAGATGTACATGGGTCAGCACACATGTGGGTGTAATACATAGATGTACATGGGTCAGCACACAGGCAGGTGTAATACATAGATGTACATGGGTCAGCACACATGCAGGTGTAATACATAGTGTACATGGGTCAGCACACAGCAGGTGTAATACATAGATGTACATGGGTCAGCACACATGCGGGTGTAATACATAGATGTACATGGGTCAGCACACAGGCGGGTGTAATACATAGATGTACATGGGTCAGCACACAGGCAGGTGTAATACATAGATGTACATGGGTCAGCACACATGTGGGTGTAATACATAGATGTACATGGGTCAGCACACAGGCAGGTGTAATACATAGATGTACATGGGTCAGCACACAGGCGGGTGTAATACATAGGTACATGGGTCAGCACACATGTGGGTGTAATACATAGGTGTACATGGGTCAGCACACAGGCAGGTGTAATACATAGGTACATGGGTCAGCACACATGTGGGTGTAATACATAGATGTACATGGGTCAGCACACATGTGGGTGTAATACATAGATGTACATGGGTCAGCACACATGCAGGTGTAATACATAGATGTACATGGGTCAGCACACATGCGGGTGTAATACATAGATGTACATGGGTCAGCACACAGGCAGGTGTAATACATAGATGTACATGGGTCAGCACACAGGCAGGTGTAATACATAGATGTACATGGGTCAGCACACAGGCGGGTGTAATACATAGATGTACATGGGTCAGCACACAGGCGGGTGTAATACATAGATGTACATGGGTCAGCACACAGGCAGGTGTAATACATAGATGTACATGGGTCAGCACACATGTGGGTGTAATACATAGATGTACATGGGTCAGCACACATGCAGGTGTAATACATAGATGTACATGGGTCAGCACACAGGCAGGTGTAATACATAGATGTACATGGGTCAGCACACATGCGGGTGTAATACATAGATGTACATGGGTCAGCACACAGGAGGTGTAATACATAGATGTACATGGGTCAGCACACAGGCAGGTGTAATACATAGATGTACATGGGTCAGCACACGTGGGTGTAATACATAGATGTACATGGGTCAGCACACAGGCAGGTGTAATACATAGATGTACATGGGTCAGCACACAGGCAGGTGTAATACATAGATGTACATGGGTCAGCACACATGCGGGTGTAATACATAGATGTACATGGGTCAGCACACAGGCAGGTGTAATACATAGATGTACATGGGTCAGCACACATGTGGGTGTAATACATAGATGTACATGGGTCAGCACACAGGCAGGTGTAATACATAGGTGTACATGGGTCAGCACACAGGCAGGTGTAATACATAGATGTACATGGGTCAGCACACAGGTGGGTGTAATACATAGATGTACATGGGTCAGCACACATGTGGGTGTAATACATAGGTAACATGGGTCAGCACACAGGCAGGTGTAATACATAGATGTACATGGGTCAGCACACATGTAGGTGTAATACATAGATGTACATGGGTCAGCACACAGGCAGGTGTAATACATAGATGTACATGGGTCAGCACACATGCGGGTGTAATACATAGATGTACATGGGTCAGCACACAGGCAGGTGTAATACATAGATGTACATGGGTCAGCACACATGTGGGTGTAATACATAGATGTACATGGGTCAGCACACATGCAGGTGTAATACATAGGTGTACATGGGTCAGCACACATGCAGGTGTAATACATAGGTGTACATGGGTCAGCACACAGGCGGGTGTAATACATAGATGTACATGGGTCAGCACACATGTGGGTGTAATACATAGATGTACATGGGTCAGCACACAGGCAGGTGTAATACATAGATGTACATGGGTCAGCACACAGGCAGGTGTAATACATAGATGTACATGGGTCAGCACACATGTGGGTGTAATACATAGGTGTACATGGGTCAGCACACAGGCGGGTGTAATACATAGGTGACATGGGTCAGCACACATGTGGGTGTAATACATAGGTGTACATGGGTCAGCACACAGGCAGGTGTAATACATAGGTACATGGGTCAGCACACATGTGGGTGTAATACATAGATGTACATGGGTCAGCACACATGTGGGTGTAATACATAGATGTACATGGGTCAGCACACATGCGGGTGTAATACATAGGTACATGGGTCAGCACACAGGCAGGTGTAATACATAGATGTACATGGGTCAGCACACAGGCGGGTGTAATACATAGATGTACATGGGTCAGCACACATGCGGGTGTAATACATAGATGTACATGGGTCAGCACACAGGCAGGTGTAATACATAGATGTACATGGGTCAGCACACATGTGGGTGTAATACATAGATGTACATGGGTCAGCACACATGCAGGTGTAATACATAGATGTACATGGGTCAGCACACAGGCAGGTGTAATACATAGATGTACATGGGTCAGCACACATGCGGGTGTAATACATAGATGTACATGGGTCAGCACACAGGCAGGTGTAATACATAGATGTACATGGGTCAGCACACAGGCAGGTGTAATACATAGATGTACATGGGTCAGCACACATGTGGGTGTAATACATAGGTACATGGGTCAGCACACAGGCAGGTGTAATACATAGATGTACATGGGTCAGCACACATGTAGGTGTAATACATAGATGTACATGGGTCAGCACACAGGCAGGTGTAATACATAGATGTACATGGGTCAGCACACAGGCGGGGTAATACATAGATGTACATGGGTCAGCACACAGGCAGGTGTAATACATAGATGTACATGGGTCAGCACACAGGCAGGTGTAATACATAGGTGTACATGGGTCAGCACACAGGCAGGTGTAATACATAGATGTACATGGGTCAGCACACAGGGGTGTAATACATAGGTACATGGGTCAGCACACAGGCAGGTGTAATACATAGATGTACATGGGTCAGCACACAGGCGGGTGTAATACATAGATGTACATGGGTCAGCACACATGCGGGTGTAATACATAGATGTACATGGGTCAGCACACAGGCAGGTGTAATACATAGATGTACATGGGTCAGCACACATGTGGGTGTAATACATAGATGTACATGGGTCAGCACACATGCGGGTGTAATACATAGATGTACATGGGTCAGCACACAGGCGGGTGTAATACATAGATGTACATGGGTCAGCACACATGCGGGTGTAATACATAGATGTACATGGGTCAGCACACAGGCAGGTGTAATACATAGATGTACATGGGTCAGCACACAGGCAGGTGTAATACATAGATGTACATGGGTCAGCACACAGGCAGGTGTAATACATAGATGTACATGGGTCAGCACACAGGCAGGTGTAATACATAGATGTACATGGGTCAGCACACAGGCAGGTGTAATACATAGATGTACATGGGTCAGCACACAGGCAGGTGTAATACATAGATGTACATGGGTCAGCACACAGGCAGGTGTAATACATAGAGTACATGGGTCAGCACACAGCAGGTGTAATACATAGGTGTACATGGGTCAGCACACAGGCAGGTGTAATACATAGATGTACATGGGTCAGCACACAGGCGGGTGTAATACATAGATGTACATGGGTCAGCACACATGTGGGTGTAATACATAGGTACATGGGTCAGCACACAGGCAGGTGTAATACATAGATGTACATGGGTCAGCACACATGTAGGTGTAATACATAGATGTACATGGGTCAGCACACAGGCAGGTGTAATACATAGGTGTACATGGGTCAGCACACAGGCAGGTGTAATACATAGATGTACATGGGTCAGCACACATGCGGGTGTAATACATAGATGTACATGGGTCAGCACACAGGCAGGTGTAATACATAGATGTACATGGGTCAGCACACATGTGGGTGTAATACATAGATGTACATGGGTCAGCACACATGCAGGTGTAATACATAGGTGTACATGGGTCAGCACACATGCAGGTGTAATACATAGGTGTACATGGGTCAGCACACATGCAGGTGTAATACATAGGTCAGCACAGGCGGGTGTAATACATAGATGTACATGGGTCAGCACACATGTGGGTGTAATACATAGGTACATGGGTCAGCACACAGGCAGGTGTAATACATAGATGTACATGGGTCAGCACACAGGCGGGTGTAATACATAGATGTACATGGGTCAGCACACATGCGGGTGTAATACATAGATGTACATGGGTCAGCACACAGGCAGGTGTAATACATAGATGTACATGGGTCAGCACACATGTGGGTGTAATACATAGATGTACATGGGTCAGCACACATGCAGGTGTAATACATAGATGTACATGGGTCAGCACACAGGCGGGTGTAATACATAGATGTACATGGGTCAGCACACAGGTGGGTGTAATACATAGATGTACATGGGTCAGCACACATGTGGGTGTAATACATAGATGTACATGGGTCAGCACACAGGCAGGTGTAATACATAGATGTACATGGGTCAGCACACAGGCAGGTGTAATACATAGATGTACATGGGTCAGCACACATGTGGGTGTAATACATAGATGTACATGGGTCAGCACACAGGCGGGTGTAATACATAGGTACATGGGTCAGCACACATGTGGGTGTAATACATAGATGTACATGGGTCAGCACACAGGCAGGTGTAATACATAGGTACATGGGTCAGCACACATGCAGGTGTAATACATAGATGTACATGGGTCAGCACACATGTGGGTGTAATACATAGATGTACATGGGTCAGCACACATGCGGGTGTAATACATAGGTACATGGGTCAGCACACAGGCAGGTGTAATACATAGATGTACATGGGTCAGCACACAGGCGGGTGTAATACATAGATGTACATGGGTCAGCACACATGCGGGTGTAATACATAGATGTACATGGGTCAGCACACAGGCAGGTGTAATACATAGATGTACATGGGTCAGCACACATGTGGGTGTAATACATAGATGTACATGGGTCAGCACACATGCAGGTGTAATACATAGATGTACATGGGTCAGCACACAGGCGGGTGTAATACATAGATGTACATGGGTCAGCACACATGTGGGTGTAATACATAGATGTACATGGGTCAGCACACATGTGGGTGTAATACATAGATGTACATGGGTCAGCACACAGGCAGGTGTAATACATAGGTGTACATGGGTCAGCACACAGGCAGGTGTAATACATAGATGTACATGGGTCAGCACACAGGTGGGTGTAATACATAGATGTACATGGGTCAGCACACATGTGGGTGTAATACATAGGTACATGGGTCAGCACACAGGCAGGTGTAATACATAGATGTACATGGGTCAGCACACATGTAGGTGTAATACATAGATGTACATGGGTCAGCACACAGGCAGGTGTAATACATAGATGTACATGGGTCAGCACACAGGCGGGTGTAATACATAGATGTACATGGGTCAGCACACAGGCAGGTGTAATACATAGATGTACATGGGTCAGCACACAGGCAGGTGTAATACATAGATGTACATGGGTCAGCACACAGGCAGGTGTAATACATAGATGTACATGGGTCAGCACACATGTGGGTGTAATACATAGGTACATGGGTCAGCACACAGGCAGGTGTAATACATAGATGTACATGGGTCAGCACACAGGCGGGTGTAATACATAGATGTACATGGGTCAGCACACATGCGGGTGTAATACATAGATGTACATGGGTCAGCACACAGGCAGGTGTAATACATAGATGTACATGGGTCAGCACACATGTGGGTGTAATACATAGATGTACATGGGTCAGCACACATGCAGGTGTAATACATAGATGTACATGGGTCAGCACACATGCGGGTGTAATACATAGATGTACATGGGTCAGCACACAGGCAGGTGTAATACATAGATGTACATGGGTCAGCACACATGCGGGTGTAATACATAGATGTACATGGGTCAGCACACATGTGGGTGTAATACATAGATGTACATGGGTCAGCACACAGGCAGGTGTAATACATAGATGTACATGGGTCAGCACACAGGCGGGTGTAATACATAGATGTACATGGGTCAGCACACATGTGGGTGTAATACATAGATGTACATGGGTCAGCACACAGGCAGGTGTAATACATAGATGTACATGGGTCAGCACACATGTGGGTGTAATACATAGATGTACATGGGTCAGCACACAGGCAGGTGTAATACATAGGTACATGGGTCAGCACACAGGCAGGTGTAATACATAGATGTACATGGGTCAGCACACATGTAGGTGTAATACATAGATGTACATGGGTCAGCACACAGGCAGGTGTAATACATAGATGTACATGGGTCAGCACACAGGCAGGTGTAATACATAGATGTACATGGGTCAGCACACATGCGGGTGTAATACATAGATGTACATGGGTCAGCACACAGGCAGGTGTAATACATAGATGTACATGGGTCAGCACACATGTGGGTGTAATACATAGATGTACATGGGTCAGCACACATGCGGGTGTAATACATAGATGTACATGGGTCAGCACACAGGCAGGTGTAATACATAGATGTACATGGGTCAGCACACAGGCAGGTGTAATACATAGATGTACATGGGTCAGCACACATGTGGGTGTAATACATAGATGTACATGGGTCAGCACACAGGCAGGTGTAATACATAGATGTACATGGGTCAGCACACAGGCGGGTGTAATACATAGATGTACATGGGTCAGCACACATGCGGGTGTAATACATAGATGTACATGGGTCAGCACACATGCGGGTGTAATACATAGATGTACATGGGTCAGCACACAGGCGGGTGTAATACATAGATGTACATGGGTCAGCACACATGTGGGTGTAATACATAGATGTACATGGGTCAGCACACAGGCAGGTGTAATACATAGATGTACATGGGTCAGCACACAGGCGGGTAATACATAGATGTACATGGGTCAGCACACATGCGGGTGTAATACATAGATGTACATGGGTCAGCACACAGGCAGGTGTAATACATAGATGTACATGGGTCAGCACACATGGGGTGTAATACATATGTACATGGGTCAGCACACAGCAGGTGTAATACATAGTGTACATGGGTCAGCACACATGTGGGTGTAATACATATGTACATGGGTCAGCACACAGGCAGGTGTAATACATAGATGTACATGGGTCAGCACACATGTGGGTGTAATACATAGATGTACATGGGTCAGCACACATGCAGGTGTAATACATAGGTGTACATGGGTCAGCACACAGGCAGGTGTAATACATAGATGTACATGGGTCAGCACACATGCGGGTGTAATACATAGATGTACATGGGTCAGCACACATGGTGTAATACATAGGTACATGGGTCAGCACACAGGCAGGTGTAATACATAGATGTACATGGGTCAGCACACAGGCAGGTGTAATACATAGATGTACATGGGTCAGCACACAGGCAGGTGTAATACATAGATGTACATGGGTCAGCACACAGGCAGGTGTAATACATAGATGTACATGGGTCAGCACACAGGCAGGTGTAATACATAGGTGTACATGGGTCAGCACACATGCAGGTGTAATACATAGGTGTACATGGGTCAGCACACAGGCAGGTGTAATACATAGATGTACATGGGTCAGCACACATGCGGGTGTAATACATAGATATACATGGTCAGCACACATGTGTGTAATACATAGGTACATGGGTCAGCACACAGGCAGGTGTAATACATAGATGTACATGGGTCAGCACACATGCAGGTGTAATACATAGATGTACATGGGTCAGCACACAGGCGGGTGTAATACATAGATGTACATGGGTCAGCACACAGGCAGGTGTAATACATAGATGTACATGGGTCAGCACACATGTGGGTGTAATACATAGGTACATGGGTCAGCACACAGGCAGGTGTAATACATAGATGTACATGGGTCAGCACACATGTGGGTGTAATACATAGATGTACATGGGTCAGCACACATGCGGGTGTAATACATAGATGTACATGGGTCAGCACACATGCAGGTGTAATACATAGATGTACATGGGTCAGCACACATGTGGGTGTAATACATAGATGTACATGGGTCAGCACACATGCGGGTGTAATACATAGATGTACATGGGTCAGCACACAGGCAGGTGTAATACATAGATGTACATGGGTCAGCACACATGCAGGTGTAATACATAGATGTACATGGGTCAGCACACATGCAGGTGTAATACATAGATGTACATGGGTCAGCACACATGCGGGTGTAATACATAGATGTACATGGGTCAGCACACATGCGGGTGTAATACATAGATGTACATGGGTCAGCACACAGGCAGGTGTAATACATAGATGTACATGGGTCAGCACACAGGCAGGTGTAATACATAGATGTACATGGGTCAGCACACATGTGGGTGTAATACATAGATGTACATGGGTCAGCACACAGGCGGGTGTAATACATAGATGTACATGGGTCAGCACACATGCAGGTGTAATACATAGATGTACATGGGTCAGCACACATGTGGGTGTAATACATAGATGTACATGGGTCAGCACACAGGCAGGTGTAATACATAGATGTACATGGGTCAGCACACATGCGGGTGTAATACATAGATGTACATGGGTCAGCACACAGGCAGGTGTAATACATAGATGTACATGGGTCAGCACACAGGGGTGTAATACATAGATGTACATGGGTCAGCACACATGCGGTGTAATACATAGATGTACATGGGTCAGCACACAGCAGGTGTAATACATAGATGTACATGGGTCAGCACACATGTGGTGTAATACATAGATGTACATGGGTCAGCACACATGTGGGTGTAATACATAGATGTACATGGGTCAGCACACAGGCAGGTGTAATACATAGATGTACATGGGTCAGCACACATGCGGGTGTAATACATAGATGTACATGGGTCAGCACACATGTGGGTGTAATACATAGATGTACATGGGTCAGCACACAGGCAGGTGTAATACATAGATGTACATGGGTCAGCACACAGGCAGGTGTAATACATAGGTGTACATGGGTCAGCACACAGGCAGGTGTAATACATAGATGTACATGGGTCAGCACACATGCGGGTGTAATACATAGATGTACATGGGTCAGCACACAGGCAGGTGTAATACATAGATGTACATGGGTCAGCACACAGGCAGGTGTAATACATAGATGTACATGGGTCAGCACACATGTGGGTGTAATACATAGATGTACATGGGTCAGCACACAGGCAGGTGTAATACATAGATGTACATGGGTCAGCACACAGTGGTGTAATACATAGGTACATGGGTCAGCACACAGGCAGGTGTAATACATAGATGTACATGGGTCAGCACACATGCGGGTGTAATACATAGATGTACATGGGTCAGCACACATGCGGGTGTAATACATAGATGTACATGGGTCAGCACACAGGCAGGTGTAATACATAGATGTACATGGGTCAGCACACATGGGGTGTAATACTAGGTACATGGGTCAGCACACAGCAGGTGTAATACATAGATGTACATGGGTCAGCACACAGGGTGTAATCATAGATGTACATGGGTCAGCACACAGGCAGGTGTAATACATAGATGTACATGGGTCAGCACCAGCGGTGTAATACAATTACGGGTCAGCACACACAGGTGTAATACATAGATGTACATGGGTCAGCACACAGGCTGGTGTAATACATAGATGTACATGGGTCAGCACACATGTGGGTGTAATACATAGATGTACATGGGTCAGCACACATGTGGGTGTAATACATAGATGTACATGGGTCAGCACACATGCAGGTGTAATACATAGATGTACATGGGTCAGCACACATGCAGGTGTAATACATAGATGTACATGGGTCAGCACACATGTGGGTGTAATACATAGGTGTACATGGGTCAGCACACAGGCAGGTGTAATACATAGATGTACATGGGTCAGCACACATGTGGGTGTAATACATAGGTGTACATGGGTCAGCACACAGGCAGGTGTAATACATAGATGTACATGGGTCAGCACACAGGCAGGTGTAATACAACATGGCACACAAAGTCATGAGTACACAACAAAAAACACAAAAAAACACAACAACAAACAACAACAACAGAACACAAGAACCGTTTCATGCAAAAACATAATTAGATGCTTTAATACGTTTGTCAAGTTGTTAAGACTTAAGATTAAGTGGTCAAATCACTGCCCGTCACTATTGCAGGTTCGTATCTCACTTGGGGTGTTGAATATTTTCATGTGAGGAAGCTATCCAGCTGGCTTATGGAAGGTCGATGGTTCCACTTGGGTGCCAGTCCGTGTCTTCCTTCATCAATAATACTTTAAACCCAAAGGACAATAAAGGCAACATGAAAAACAACAATTTTTTTTTTTAAGATTCATTGCTTTACTTATTGCACTGGTATTGCCAGTTACATTAGAACGTGTATTGTCAATCTATAGTGACATCTGATTGGTTGCTTACATATATGCATCTGATTGGTTGCTTACATATATGCATCTGATTGGTTGCTTACATATATGCATCTGATTGGTTGCTTACATATAAGCATCTGATTGGTTGCTTACATATATGCATCTGATTGGTTGCTTACATATATGCATCTGATTGGTTGCTTACATACATGTATCTGATTGGTTGCTTACATACATGCATCTGATTGGTTGCTTACATACATGCATCTGATTGGTTGCTGATTGGTTGCATACATGTTTATTACGTTTGATGTGTTTGGGATTTTAGAATCTGTTTCACACGTTGTGAATAAATACAGTGAGTGCACAGTGCGCACTTTTCTCTTAAATTAATTCAACACTTATTGCATAACCTCTCTTCAAGTGCAGATATATTGTGTTCCACGTCCATCTGTCCACTACAGATATATTGTGTTCCACGTCCACTGCAGATATATTGTCTTCCACTTCCACTGCAGATATATTGTCTTCCATGTCCATCTGTCCACTGCAGATATATTGTCTTCCATGTCCATCTGTCCACTACAGATATATTGTCTTCCACGTCCATCTGTCCACTGCAGATATATTGTCTTCCACGTCCATCTGTCCACTACAGATATAATGTCTTCCATGTCCATCTGTCCACTGCAGATATATTGTCTTCCATGTCCATCTGTCCACTGCAGATATATTATGTTCCACGTCCATCTGTCCACTACAGATATATTGTCTTCCACATCCATCTGTCCACTGCAGATATATTGTCTTCCACATCCATCTGTCCACTGCAGATATATTGTCTTCCACGTCCATCTGTCCACTACAGATATATTGTCTTCCACGTCCATCTGTCCACTACAGATATATTGTCTTCCATGTCCATCTGTCCACTACAGATATATTGTCTTCCATGTCCATCTGTCCACTACAGATATATTGTCTTCCATGTCCATCTGTCCACTACAGATATATTGTCTTCCATGTCCATCTGTTCACTACAGATATATTGTCTTCCATGTCCATCTGTCCACTACAGATATATTGTCTTCCATGTCCATCTGTCCACTACAGATATATTGTCTTCCACGTCCATCTGTCCACTACAGATATATTGTCTTCCATGTCCATCTGTCCACTACAGATATATTGTCTTCCACGTCCATCTGTCCACTACAGATATATTGTTTTCCATGTCCATCTGTCCACTACAGATATATTGTCTTCCATGTCCATCTGTCCACTGCAGATATATTGTCTTCCATGTCCATCTGTCCACTACAGATATATTGTCTTCCATGTCCATCTGTCCACTACAGATATATTGTCTTCCATGTCCATCTGTCCACTGCAGATATATTGTCTTCCACGTCCATCTGTCCACTACAGATATATTGTCTTCCATGTCCATCTGTCCACTACAGATATATTGTCTTCCATGTCCATCTGTCCACTACAGATATATTGTCTTCCACATCCATCTGTCCACTGCAGATATATTGTCTTCCACGTCCATCTGTCCACTACAGATATATTGTCTTCCATATCCATCTGTCCACTGCAGATATATTGTCTTCCACGTCCATCTGTCCACTGCAGATATATTGTCTTCCACATCCATCTGTCCACTACAGATATATTGTCTTCCATGTCCATCTGTCCACTACAGATATATTGTCTTCCATGTCCATCTGTCCACTACAGATATATTGTCTTCCACATCCATCTGTCCACTACAGATATATTGTCTTCCGCATCCATCTGTCCACTACAGATATATTGTCTTCCATGTCCATCTGTCCACTGCAGATATATTGTCTTCCACATCCATCTGTCCACTACAGATATATTGTCTTCCGCATCCATCTGTCCACTGCAGATATATTGTGTTCCGCATCCATCTGTCCACTTACGTTGTCCTTTCATCATCGAAACGCCTGTTGAGAATATTGTAATTTTGTTCCGGTCAAATGATTTGTTAGCTGATTAACACACACATTGGCAACACAAACCCTATCCATGCTTCATCTCCAATGTATCATGATGGATTTTCGAAAAATATTGCAAACAACTTGATCCTATTCTGGTTAGACAATTTTATTATGTCTAATCGAGTTGATGCTAACAGCGGTATTCAGTAGCATGTCCAGTAATTGTGAACAATCAAGATGATGCTAACAGCAGTATTCAGTAGCATGTCCAGTAATTGTGAAAAATCAAGATGATGCTAACAGCAATATTCAATAGCATGTCCAGTAATTGTGAACAATCAAGATGATGCTAACAGCAGTATTCAGTAGCATGTCCAGTAATTGGCATTGAGGGGGGCATGGGTTGGCGAGATATGAGGGCATATTGTAGCCCGTAATGAACATAATCTTGAGCGATTTTAGGAAGGGGTGCAGGGTACAACACCCCTCTTGAGCGATTATAGGAGGGGGTGCAGGGTACAACACCCCCCTGGATCCGCTAGTGAATATCACATGTATGGTAAATGTATGCATTGAATATTACAGGAGTTTACTAGTGTACGTCGGAAATAAATGTATACATTAAATATTACAGGAGTTTACTAGTGTAAGTCAGAAATAAATGTATACATTAAATATTACAGGAGTTTACTAGTGTACGTCAGAAATAAACAAGAGTTCCGACATTACGATTCCATGGAGTGCTGTAATAAAGAAATTGGAAAAACATTAGCTTACAAACTACAGCCGTACGTTCAAGGTAACAAATATAGACTACGTTAGCTTTGTTGGGTGACATTAGTGAACAATGAACGTTAGCAATGATGGGTGCATTAGTAAACAATGTACATTAGCTTTGTTGGGTGACATTAGTGAACAATGTACATTAGCTTTGTTGGGTGACATTAGTGAACAATGTACATTAGCTTTGTTGGGTGACAATAGTGAACAATGTACGTTAGCAATGTTGGGTGGCATTAGTGAACAATGTACGTTAGCTTTGTTGGGTGACATTAGTGAACAACATTGCTATGTTTAACTTGATATGTTGGCTTGCAGTAGTGAATGACCTTGCTATGTTAGGTTGCAGTAGTGAATGACCTTGCTATGTTTGCTTGCAGTAGTGAATGGCCTTGCTATGTTAGGTTGCAGTAGTGAATGACCTTGCTATGTTAGGTTGCAGTAGTGAATGACCTTGCTATGTTGGCTTGCAGTAGTGAATGACCTTGCTATGTTGGCTTGCAGTAGTGAATGGCCTTGCTATGTTGGCTTGCAGTAGTGAATGGCCTTGCTATGTTAGGTTGCAGTAGTGAATGGCCTTGCTATGTTAGGTTGCAGTAGTGAATGACCTTGCTATGTTAGGTTGCAGTAGTGAATGACCTTGCTATGTTAGGTTGCAGTAGTGAATGACCTTGCTATGTTGGCTTGCAGTAGTGAATGGCCTTGCTATGTTAGGTTGCAGTAGTGAATGGCCTTGCTATGTTAGGTTGCAGTAGTGAATGACCTTGCTATGTTAGGTTGCAGTAGTGAATGGCCTTGCTATGTTAGGTTGCAGTAGTGAATGGCCTTGCTATGTTAGGTTGCAGTAGTGAATGACCTTGCTATGTTGGCTTGCAGTAGTGAATGACCTTGCTATGTTAGGTTGCAGTAGTGAATGGCCTTGCTATGTTAGGTTGCAGTAGTGAATGGCCTTGCTATGTTAGGTTGCAGTAGTGAATGACCTTGCTATGTTAGGTTGCAGTAGTGAATGGCCTTGCTATGTTAGGTTGCAGTAGTGAATGGCCTTGCTATGTTAGGTTGCAGTAGTGAATGGCCTTGCTATGTTAGGTTGCAGTAGTGAATGGCCTTGCTATGTTAGGTTGCAGTAGTGAATGGCCTTGCTATGTTAGGTTGCAGTAGTGAATGACCTTGCTATGTTAGGTTGCAGTAGTGAATGACCTTGCTATGTTAGGTTGCAGTAGTGAATGACCTTGCTATGTTAGGTTGCAGTAGTGAATGACCTTGCTATGTTAGGTTGCAGTAGTGAATGACCTTGCTATGTTAGGTGCAGTAGTGAATGACCTTGCTATGTTAGGTTGCAGTAGTGAATGACCTTGCTATGTTAGGTTGCAGTAGTGAATGACCTTGCTATGTTAGGTTGCAGTAGTGAATGCCTTGCTATGTTAGGTTGCAGTAGTGAATGACCTTGCTATGTTAGGTTGCAGTAGTGAATGACCTTGCTATGTTAGGTTGCAGTAGTGAATGACCTTGCTATGTTAGGTTGCAGTAGTGAATGACCTTGCTATGTTAGGTTGCAGTAGTGAATGGCCTTGCTATGTTAGGTTGCAGTAGTGAATGGCCTTGCTATGTTAGGTTGCAGTAGTGAATGACCTTGCTATGTTAGGTTGCAGTAGTGAATGACCTTGCTATGTTAGGTTGCAGTAGTGAATGACCTTGCTATGTTAGGTTGCAGTAGTGAATGACCTTGCTATGTTAGGTTGCAGTAGTGAATGACCTTGCTATGTTAGGTTGCAGTAGTGAATGACCTTGCTATGTTAGCTTGCAGTAGTGAATGGCCTTGCTATGTTAGGTTGCAGTAGTGAATGGCCTTGCTATGTTAGGTTGCAGTAGTGAATGACCTTGCTATGTTAGGTTGCAGTAGTGAATGACCTTGCTATGTTAGGTTGCAGTAGTGAATGACCTTGCTATGTTAGGTTGCAGTAGTGAATGACCTTGCTATGTTAGGTTGCAGTAGTGAATGGCCTTGCTATGTTAGGTTGCAGTAGTGAATGACCTTGCTATGTTAGGTTGCAGTAGTGAATGACCTTGCTATGTTAGGTTGCAGTAGTGAATGGCCTTGCTATGTTAGGTTGCAGTAGTGAATGGCCTTGCTATGTTAGGTTGCAGTAGTGAATGACCTTGCTATGTTGGCTTGCAGTAGTGAATGGCCTTGCTATGTTAGGTTGCAGTAGTGAATGACCTTGCTATGTTAGGTTGCAGTAGTGAATGACCTTGCTATGTTAGGTTGCAGTAGTGAATGACCTTGCTATGTTAGGTTGCAGTAGTGAATGGCCTTGCTATGTTAGGTTGCAGTAGTGAATGACCTTGCTATGTTAGGTTGCAGTAGTGAATGGCCTTGCTATGTTGGCTTGCAGTAGTGAATGGCCTTGCTATGTTAGGTTGCAGTAGTGAATGGCCTTGCTATGTTAGGTTGCAGTAGTGAATGACCTTGCTATTTAGGTTGCAGTAGTGAATGACCTTGCTATGTTAGGTTGCAGTAGTGAATGGCCTTGCTATGTTGGCTTGCAGTAGTGAATGGCCTTGCTATGTTAGGTTGCAGTAGTGAATGGCCTTGCTATGTTAGGTTGCAGTAGTGAATGACCTTGCTATGTTAGGTTGCAGTAGTGAATGGCCTTGCTATGTTAGGTTGCAGTAGTGAATGGCCTTGCTATGTTAGGTTGCAGTAGTGAATGACCTTGCTATGTTAGGTTGCAGTAGTGAATGACCTTGCTATGTTAGGTTGCAGTAGTGAATGGCCTTGCTATGTTAGCTTGCAGTAGTGAATGGCCTTGCTATGTTAGGTTGCAGTAGTGAATGGCCTTGCTATGTTAGGTTGCAGTAGTGAATGACCTTGCTATGTTAGGTTGCAGTAGTGAATGACCTTGCTATGTTAGGTTGCAGTAGTGAATGACCTTGCTATGTTAGGTTGCAGTAGTGAATGACCTTGCTATGTTAGGTTGCAGTAGTGAATGACCTTGCTATGTTGGCTTGCAGTAGTGAATGACCTTGCTATGTTGGCTTGCAGTAGTGAATGACCTTGCTATGTTAGCTTGCAGTAGTGAATGACCTTGCTATGTTAGGTTGCAGTAGTGAATGACCTTGCTATGTTAGGTTGCAGTAGTGAATGACCTTGCTATGTTAGGTTGCAGTAGTGAATGACCTTGCTATGTTGGCTTGCAGTAGTGAATGGCCTTGCTATGTTGGCTTGCAGTAGTGAATGACCTTGCTATGTTGGCTTGCAGTAGTGAATGGCCTTGCTATGTTAGCTTGCAGTAGTGAATGGCCTTGCTATGTTAGGTTGCAGTAGTGAATGTCCTTGCTATGTTAGGTTGCAGTAGTGAATGGCCTTGCTATGTTAGGTTGCAGTAGTGAATGGCCTTGCTATGTTTGCTTGCATTGTTGCCTTTCCAGTATAAATAATTTGTACTGTTGGTATTATATATAAATGTATATATATATATAAACTCCAGAAAGTACTTGACATTTGCTATGCATTTTATTTCAGCACCGCGAGGTCGGATGAAAGTACTAGAAGTAGACAGTCCAAGACAGAAAAATAGTAGGTTCCTCAAATATTTATATGGACTAAAGGCGGAAAATCTAGCTTTCGAAGATGACTATTTGCACTTTGGTGAAAACTCCCCATTTTAAATTAATGTGAACCTTTCAAGAGCAATACTTCACATGTAGGACATAGGACAGTTCACTATGTAGGACATAGGACAGTTCACTATGTAGGACATAGGACAGTTCATTATGTAGGACATAGGACAGTTCACTATGTAGGACATAGGACAGTTCACTATGTAGGACATAGGACAGTTCACTATGTAGGTCATAGGACAGTTCACTATGTAGGACATAGGACAGTTCACTATGTAGGTCATAGGACAGTTCACTATGTAGGACATAGGACAGTTCACTATGTAGGACATAGGACAGTTCACTATGTAGGACATAGGACAGTTCATTATGTAGGACATAGGACAGTTCATTATGTAGGTCATAGGACAGTTCACTATGTAGGACATAGGACAGTTCACTATGTAGGACATAGGACAGTTCACTATGTAGGACATAGGACAGTTCACTATGTAGGTCATAGGAGAGTTCACTATGTAGGACATAGGACAGTTCACTATGTAGGACATAGGACAGTTCACTATGTAGGACATAGGACAGTTCACTATGTAGGACATAGGACAGTTCACTATGTAGGACATAGGACAGTTCACTATGTAGGACATAGGACAGTTCACTATTAATTTATGCTGGTGATTAGCACAAATGTTATGCTCTCACAGCCTTATACTCTAGTAATCTTCCTGTGTTATTCTCTCCTAGCCTTATACTCTAGTAATCTTCCTGTGTTATTCTCTCCTAGCCTTATACTATAGTAATCTGCCTGTGCTATTCTCTCCTAGCCTTATACTCTAGTAATCTGCCTGTGTTATTCTCTCCTAGCCTTATACTCTAGTAATCTGTCTGTGTTATTCTCTCCTAGCCTTATACTCTAGTAATCTGTCTGTGTTATTCTCTCCTAGCCTTATACTCTAGTAATCTGCCTGTTATTCTCTCCTAGCCTTATACTCTAGTAATCTGCCTGTTATTCTCTCCTAGCCTTATACTCTAGTAATATGTCTGTGTTATTCTCTCCTAGCCTTATACTCTAGTAATCTTCCTGTGGTATTCTCTCCTAGCCTTATACTCTAGTAATCTGCCTGTGCTATTCTCTCCTAGCCTTATACTCTAGTAATCTGTCTGTGTTATTCTCTCCTAGCCTTATACTCTAGTAATCTGTCTGTGTTATTCTCTCCTAGCCTTATACTCTAGTAATCTGCCTGTGTTATTCTCTCCTAGCCTTTACTCTAGTAATCTGCCTGTTATTCTCTCCTAGCCTTATACTCTAGTAATATGTCTGTGTTATTCTCTCACAGCCTTATACTCTAGTAATCTGTCTGTGTTATTCTCTCCTAGCCTTATACTCTAGTAATCTGCGGCGCCTGTGCTATTCTCTCCTAGCCTTATACTCTAGTAATCTTCCTGTGTTATTCTCTCCTAGCCTTATACTCTAGTAATCTGCCTGTGTTATTCTCTCCTAGCCTTATACTCTAGTAATCTGTCTGTGTTATTCTCTCCTAGCCTTATACTATAGTAATCTGCCTGTGTTATTCTCTCCTAGCCTTATACTCTAGTAATCTTCCTGTGTTATTCTCTCCTAGCCTTATACTCTAGTAATCTGTCTGTGTTATTCTCTCCTAGCCTTATACTGTAGTAATCTGCCTGTGTTATTCTCTCCTAGCCTTATACTCTAGTAATCTGCGGCGCCTGTGCTATTCTCTCCTAGCCTTATACTCTAGTAATCTTCCTGTGTTATTCTCTCCTAGCCTTATACTCTAGTAATCTTCCTGTGTTATTCTCTCCTAGCCTTATACTCTAGTAATCTGTCTGTGTTATTCTCTCCTAGCCTTATACTCTAGTAATCTGTCTGTATTATTCTCTCACAGCCTTATACTCTAGTAATCTGTCTGTGTTATTCTCTCCTAGCCTTATACTCTAGTAATCTGCGGCGCCTGTGCTATTCTCTCCTAGCCTTATACTCTAGTAATCTGCCTGTGTTATTCTCTCCTAGCCTTATACTTTAGTAATCTGCCTGTGTTATTCTCTCCTAGCCTTATACTCTAGTAATCTGCGGCGCCTGTGCTATTCTCTCCTAGCCTTATACTCTAGTAATCTTCCTGTGTTATTCTCTCCTAGCCTTATACTCTAGTAATCTGCCTGTGTTATTCTCTCCTAGCCTTATACTCTAGTAATCTGTCTGTGTTATTCTCTCCTAGCCTTATACTATAGTAATCTGCCTGTGTTATTCTCTCCTAGCCTTATACTCTAGTAATCTTCCTGTGTTATTCTCTCCTAGCCTTATACTCTAGTAATCTGTCTGTGTTATTCTCTCCTAGCCTTATACTGTAGTAATCTGCCTGTGTTATTCTCTCCTAGCCTTATACTCTAGTAATCTGCGGCGCCTGTGCTATTCTCTCCTAGCCTTATACTCTAGTAATCTTCCTGTGTTATTCTCTCCTAGCCTTATACTCTAGTAATCTGCCTGTGTTATTCTCTCCTAGCCTTATACTCTAGTAATCTGTCTGTGTTATTCTCTCCTAGCCTTATACTCTAGTAATCTGCCTGTGTTATTCTCTCCTAGCCTTATACTCTAGTAATCAGTCTGTGTTATTCTCTCCTAGCCGTATACTCTAGTAATCTGTCTGTGTTATTCTCTCCTAGCCTTATACTCTAGTAATCTGTCTGTGTTATTCTCTCCTAGCCTTATACTCTAGTAATCTGCCTGTGTTATTCTCTCCTAGCCTTATACTCTAGTAATCTGTCTGTGTTATTCTCTCCTAGCCTTATACTCTAGTAATCTGCCTGTTATTCTCTCCTAGCCTTATACTCTAGTAATCTGCCTGTGTTATTCTCTCCTAGCCTTATACTCTAGTAATCTGCCTGTGCTATTCTTTTCATGCTTTTTGGTGACCCCTTTAATTAAATGACTGTCGTTTGTATGGAGATATAATAGTATATTAACCTAAATCTCTATGAAGGAAAGGGCTAAATGACTGTCGTTTGTATGGAGATATAATAGTATATTAACCTAAATCTCTATGAAGGAAAGGGTTAAATGACTGTCGTTTGTATGGAGATATAATAGTATATTAACCTAAATCTCTATGAAGGAAAGGGTTAAATGACTGTCGTTTGTATGGAGATATAATAGTATATTAACCTAAATCTCTATGAAGGAAAGGGCTAAATGACTGTCGTTTGTATGGAGATATAATAGTATATTAACCTAAATCTCTATGAAGGAAAGGGTTAAAACTTCAAAAACGTGTTGATTTCAGTTGTTCTCAATGAATGTGTATAAACACTCTATATGGTACGGTGGTCGCCAGATGCAACCCGGGTATGATCCTCGGACCGGGAAGTATGTGAGATGGTGCGGTGGTCGTCAGATCGTACAGGTGGGTTTTCTCTGGGTACTCCGGTTTCCTCTCACACGAATGACCACATTTACGCTTTTATCCGCACCAACGAGAGTGATTAATATAAGTTGTTAGAACTTGCTTTGCAATAAATAAAGCTTAAATAAATAAACATTCTATTTCAGGCTATGACTGTGGAATGTTTGTGATTTCTGCAGCGGAACATTTGTGTAAAGAATTATGTGAAGGCTATAACATACCTCTAAATGACCTTGTCAACTCAGAATCAGTGTCCAGGAAGCGCTCACAAATCAAGGAACTCATCCATCAAGTCGCTGAGGAGTTTGGTACGTGACAGGTTCTAGGAGGACACAGATTGTGTGGAAGTCGCAAGCATTTATATGGAACAGGTTGTGCTTGATCAGATATACATGTATACCAAAGATAGAATAATTCCGTGAGCCGGCGACCCCGATGCTGAGTGGTAATGATAAACCATGCGCTTACCGATGAAAGTTTGAGTCCCATTGTCGGATTATTTCATTTGATGAAGTTATCTAGCTGGCTTGTGGTCGATGGTTCTACCCGGGTGCCTGCCCATGCATGGAATACTGCTCGGAGGGGCATCTGGGGCCAGGTGCCTGCCCATGCATGGAATACTGCTCGGCAGGGCATCTGGGGCCAGGTGCCTGCCCATGCATGGAATACTGCTCGGAGGGGCATCTGGGGCCAGGTGCCTGCCCATGCATGGAATACTGCTCGGAGGGGCATCTGGGGCCAGGTGCCTGCCCATGCATGGTATACTGCTCGGAGGGGCATCTGGGGCCAGGTGCCTGCCCATGCATGGAATACTGCTCGGAGGGGCATCTGGGGCCAGGTGCCTGCCCATGCATGGAATACTGCTCGGAGGGGCATCTGGGGCCAGGTGCCTGCCCATGCATGGAATACTGCTCGGAGGGGCATCTGGGGCCAGGTGCCTGCCCATGCATGGAATACTGCTCGGCAGGGCATCTGGGGCCAGGTGCCTGCCCATGCATGGAATACTGCTCGGAGGGGCATCTGGGGCCAGGTGCCTGCCCATGCATGGAATACTGCTCGGAGGGGCATCTGGGGCCAGGTGCCTGCCCATGCATGGTATACTGCTCGGAGGGGCATCTGGGGCCAGGTGCCTGCCCATGCATGGAATACTGCTCGGAGGGGCATCTGGGGCCAGGTGCCTGCCCATGCTGGAATACTGCTCGGAGGGGCATCTGGGGCCAGGTGCCTGCCCATGCATGGAATACTGCTCGGCAGGGCATCTGGGGCCAGGTGCCTGCCCATGCATGGAATACTGCTCGGAGGGGCATCTGGGGCCAGGTGCCTGCCCATGCATGGAATACTGCTCGGAGGGGCATCTGGGGCCAGGTGCCTGCCCATGCATGGTATACTGCTCGGAGGGGCATCTGGGGCCAGGTGCCTGCCCATGCATGGAATACTGCTCGGAGGGGCATCTGGGGCCAGGTGCCTGCCCATGCATGGAATACTGCTCGGAGGGGCATCTGGGGCCAGGTGCCTGCCCATGCATGGAATACTGCTCGGAGGGGCATCTGGGGCCAGGTGCCTGCCCATGCATGGAATACTGCTCGGCAGGGCATCTGGGGCCAGGTGCCTGCCCATGCATGGAATACTGCTCGGAGGGGCATCTGGGGCCAGGTGCCTGCCCATGCATGGAATACTGCTCGGAGGGGCATCTGGGGCCAGGTGCCTGCCCATGCATGGTATACTGCTCGGAGGGGCATCTGGGGCCAGGTGCCTGCCCATGCATGGAATACTGCTCGGAGGGGCATCTGGGGCCAGGTGCCTGCCCATGCATGGTATACTGCTCGGAGGGGCATCTGGGGCCAGGTGCCTGCCCATGCATGGAATACTGCTCGGAGGGGCATCTGGGGCCAGGTGCCTGCCCATGCATGGAATACTGCTCGGAAGGGCATCTGGGGCCAGGTGCCTGCCCATGCATGGAATACTGCTCGGAGGGGCATCTGGGGCCAGGTGCCTGCCCATGCATGGAATACTGCTCGGAGGGGCATCTGGGGCCAGGTGCCTGCCCATGCATGGAATACTGCTCGGAGGGGCATCTGGGGCCAGGTGCCTGCCCATGCATGGAATACTGCTCGGAGGGGCATCTGGGGCCAGGTGCCTGCCCATGCATGGAATACTGCTCGGAGGGGCATCTGGGGCCAGGTGCCTGCCCATGCATGGAATACTGCTCGGAGGGGCATCTGGGGCCAGGTGCCTGCCCATGCATGGAATACTGCTCGGAGGGGCATCTGGGGCCAGGTGCCTGCCCATGCATGGAATACTGCTCGGAGGGGCATCTGGGGCCAGGTGCCTGCCCATGCATGGAATACTGCTCGGAGGGGCATCTGGGGCCAGGTGCCTGCCCATGCATGGAATACTGCTCGGAGGGGCATCTGGGGCCAGGTGCCTGCCCATGCATGGTATACTGCTCGGAGGGGCATCTGGGGCCAGGTGCCTGCCCATGCATGGAATACTGCTCGGAGGGGCATCTGGGGCCAGGTGCCTGCCCATGCATGGAATACTGCTCGGAGGGGCATCTGGGGCCAGGTGCCTGCCCATGCATGGAATACTGCTCGGAGGGGCATCTGGGGCCAGGTGCCTGCCCATGCATGGAATACTGCTCGGAGGGGCATCTGGGGCCAGGTGCCTGCCCATGCATGGAATACTGCTCGGAGGGGCATCTGGGGCCAGGTGCCTGCCCATGCATGGAATACTGCTCGGAGGGGCATCTGGGGCCAGGTGCCTGCCCATGCATGGTATACTGCTCGGAGGGGCATCTGGGGCCAGGTGCCTGCCCATGCATGGAATACTGCTCGGCAGGGCATCTGGGGCCAGGTGCCTGCCCATGCATGGAATACTGCTCGGAGGGGCATCTGGGGCCAGGTGCCTGCCCATGCATGGTATGCTCGGAGGGCATCTGGCGCCAGGTGCCTGCCCATGCATGGAATACTGCTCGGCAGGGCATCTGGGGCCAGGTGCCTGCCCATGCATGGAATACTGCTCGGCAGGGCATCTGGGGCCAGGTGCCTGCCCATGCATGGAATACTGCTCGGAGGGGCATCTGGGGCCAGGTGCCTGCCCATGCATGGAATACTGCTCAGCAGGGCATCTGGGGCCAGGTGCCTGCCCATGCATGGAATACTGCTCGGAGGGGCATCTGGGGCCATGCATGGAATACTGCTCGGAGGGGCATCTGGGGCCAGGTGCCTGCCCATGCATGGAATACTGCTCGGAGGGGCATCTGGGGCCAGGTGCCTGCCCATGTATGGAATACTGCTCGGAGGGACATCTTCACCAATAACAGAGGAGATACAATCATAAGATCAATGGAAACACAATCATAAGATCAATGGAAACACAATCATAAGATCAATGGAAACACAATCATAAGATCAATGGAAACACAATCATAAGATCAATGGAAACACAATCATAAGATCAATGGAAACACAATCATAAGATCAATGGAAACATAATCATAAGATCAATGGAAACACAATCATAAGATCAATGGAAACACAATCATAAGATCAATGGAAACATAATCATAAGATCAATGGAAACATAATCATAAGATCAATGGAAACATAATCATAAGATCAATGGAAACACAATCATAAGATCAATGGAAATACAATCTGTTTCATTAACCAACAATCGTCATCATTTGCTATAAAAATTCACGAAATTTAGACATTAACCCTTTGCCTGCTGAGTAAATAAAATAACATTTGCAAACAACATAGATCCAGATCAGCTGATAACCAGGGCCTGCGCTGAATCCTGCTAAGATTGATAACTGAGATTACCCAGAGTCTGTGCTGAATCCTGCTAAGATTGATAACTGAGATTACCCAGGGCCTGTGCTTAATCCTTCTATGATTGATAACTGAGATTACCCAGAGTCTGTGCTGAATCCTGCTAAGATTGATAACTGAGATTACCCAGAGTCTGTGCTTAATCCTTCTATGATTGATAACTGAGATTACCCAGAGTCTGTGCTTAATCCTTCTATGATTGATAACTGAGATTACCCAGAGTCTGCCCATAATCCTGCTAAGATTGATAACTGAGATTACCCAGGGCCTGTGCTAAATCCTTCTAAGATTGATAACTGAGATTACCCCGGGCCTGCGCTGAACACGGCAACTTGTGCTGTTACTACATGTACTTGTTGTCATGCGCAATATAGGTGCAACTAATAATACAGTGGAACCCCTCAAAACCCTAATCTCTCTAAAGCGGAATAACCTCCAAACTGGGAGATTTTCCAAGTCCCAGATACTTTTCCGATCTTTATCCATTCTAAGAAAACCCTCTACAGACCGAAGGCCCACTATTCTGAATACTGGACAATATTATGACAGTTGGCATATTGTTTATGCCATTGTGTTTGTTATGGGTGGATTTGTTGTGAGAATACTGGACAATACTATGACAGTTGGCATATTGTTTATGCCATTGTGTTTGTTATGGGTGGAGTTGTTGTGAGAATACTGGACAATACTATGACAGTTGGCATATTGTTTATGCCATTGTGTTTGTTATGGGTGGAGTTGTTGTGAGAATACTGGACAATACTATGACAGTTGGCTGATTGTTTATGCCATTGTGTTTGTTATGGGTGGATTTGTTGTGAGAATACTGGACAATACTATGACAGTTGGCTGATTGTTTATGCCATTGTGTTTGTTATGGGTGGAGTTGTTGTGAGAACAATAAAGGCATGAGAAAATTAATTAAATGAAAGCGGCCTAACATTGCAAAGTTGTTTAACTACATTGGTTGTTTTTAAATGGACTATCATCGGACATTATTTAATTATGTTCTTTGTAAGAATTCGGAGGTTTGAAAGACGAGTATATACAAACAAATATTAGCTCAATTTTGTCTTCAATATATTTTGTTCTACATATTGGCAAACGGGTGAGACAGAGAAAGTCAATATGCTGATATGGACAGGTGATGTATATACATATATTTATATTATTAAAAGTAATTTTAATTAGTATCATTTCTTGTTATGTATACCTGAAATATTTTATTTTTTTCCAAACTTCAACTCCCCCCCTCCTACAAAGCTCTCTAAGCCGAACGTCACCTCTGGTCAAAGGGATGTTCGGCTTAGAGGGGTACTGTCACTACTTGTCACATGCAATATACTGTCACTACTTGTCACATGCATTGTACTGTTACTACTTGTCACATGCAATATACTGTCACTACTTGTCACATGTATTGTACTGTCACTACTTGTCACATGTATTGTACTGTCACTACTTGTCACATGTATTGTACTGTCACTACTTGTCACATGTATTGTACTGTCACTACTTGTCACATGTATTGTACTGTCACTACTTGTCACATGTATTGTACTGTCACTACTTGTCACATGTATTGTACTGTCACTACTTGTCACATGTATTGTACTGTCACTACTTGTCACATGTATTGTACTGTCACTACTTGTCACATGTATTGTACTGTCACTACTTGTCACATGTATTGTACTGTCACTACTTGTCACATGTATTGTACTGTCACTACTTGTCACATGTATTGTACTGTCACTACTTGTCACATGTATTGTACTGTCACTACTTGTCACATGTATTGTACTGTCACTACTTGTCACATGTATTGTACTGTCACTACTTGTCACATGTATTGTACTGTCACTACTTGTCACATGTATTGTACTGTCACTACTTGTCACATGTATTGTACTGTCACTACTTGTCACATGTATTGTACTGTCACTACTTGTCACATGTATTGTACTGTCACTACTTGTCACATGTATTGTACTGTCACTACTTGTCACATGTATTGTACTGTCACTACTTGTCACATGTATTGTACTGTCACTACTTGTCACATGTATTGTACTGTCACTACTTGTCACATGTATTGTACTGTCACTACTTGTCACATGTATTGTACTGTCACTACTTGTCACATGTATTGTACTGTCACTACTTGTCACATGTATTGTACTGTCACTACTTGTCACATGTATTGTACTGTCCAAACGAGTTTCATAAAATATATATACCACAGTACCACAGTACCACAGTACCACTGTACCACAGTACCACAGTACCACAGTACCACAGTACCACTGTACCACAGTACCACAGTACCACAGTACCACAGTACCACTGTACCACAGTACCACAGTACCACTGTACCACAGTACCCACAGTACCACAGTACCACAGTACCACTGTACCACAGTACCACAGTACCACTACAGTACCACAGTACCACTGTACCACAGTACCACAGTACCACTGTACCACAGTACCACAGTACCACTGTACCACAGTACCACTGTACCACAGTACCACAGTACCATAGCGCGCTCCACAGTACCACAGTACCACAGTACCACAGTACCACATTACCACAGTACCACAGTACCACAGTACCACAGTACCACAGTACCACAGTACCACTGTACCACAGTACCACTGTACCACAGTACCACAGTACCACAGTACCATAGCGCGCTCCACAGTACCACAGTACCACAGTACCACAGTACCACAGTACCATAGTACCACAGTACCACAGTACCACAGTACCATAGCGCGCTCCACAGTACCACAGTACCACAGTACCATAGTACCACAGTACCACAGTACCACATTACCACAGTACCACAGTACCACAGTACCATAGCGCGCTCCACAGTACCACAGTACCATAGTACCACAGTACCATAGTACCACAGTACCACAGTACCACAGTACCACAGTACCACAGTACCCCAGTACCACAGTACCACAGTACCACAGTACCACAGTACCACAGTGCCACAGTATCACAGTACCACAGTACCCCAGTACCCCAGTACCACAGTATCACAGTACCACAGTACCACAGCGCTCCACAGTACCACAGCGCTCCACAGTACCACAGCGCTCCACAGTACCACAGCACTCCACAGTACCACAGCGCTCCACAGTACCACAGCGCTCCACAGTACCATAGCGCTCATGTTAATAAATAGCGCTGTAACCACAGTACCATAGCGCGCTCATGTTAATAAATAAAACTTTCATTTTGGCGCCAGGTATCAGCGGAAATTGTCATGACGTCACTCAATGTTCATGACGTCACTCAATGTTCATGTCACTCAATGTTCATGACGTCACTCAATGTTCATGATGTCACTCAATGTTCATGAAGTCACTCAATGTTCATGAAGTCACTCAATGTTCATGATGTCACTCAATGTTCATGAAGTCACTCAATGTTCATGTCACTCAATGTTCATGATGTCACTCAATGTTCATGAAGTCACTCAATGTTCATGTCACTCATTGTTCATGATGTCACTCAATGTTCATGATGTCACTCAATGTTCATGTCACTCATTGTTCATGAAGTCACTCAATGTTCATGTCACTCAATGTTCATGATGTCACTCAATGTTCATGGCGTCACTCAATGTTCATGATGTCTCTCAATGTTCATGTCACTCAATGTTCATGACGTCACTCAATGTTCATGTCACTCAATGTTCATGACATCACTCAATGTTCATGATGTCACTCAATGTTCATGATGTCACTCAATGTTCATGATGTCACTCAATGTTCATGAAGTCACTCAATGTTCATGTCACTCAATGTTCATGATGTCACTCAATGTTCATGACATCACTCAATGTTCATGTCACTCATTGTTCATGATGTCACTCAATGTTCATGATGTCACTCAATGTTCATGATGTCACTCAATGTTCATGACGTCACTCAATGTTCATGACGTCACTCAATGTTCATGACATCACTCAATGTTCATGATGTCACTCAATGTTCATGATGTCACTCAATGTTCATGACGTCACTCAATGTTCATGATGTCACTCAATGTTCATGATGTCACTCAATGTTCATGACGTCACTCAATGTTCATGACTCAATGTTCGTGGCATCACTCAATGTTCATGACGTCACTCAATGTTCATGACTCAATGTTCGTGGCATCACTCAATGTTCATGATGTCACTCAATGTTCATGATGTCACTCAATGTTCATGTCACTCAATGTTCATGACGTCACTCAATGTTCATGACTCAATGTTCGTGGCATCACTCAATGTTCATGAAGTCACTCAATGTTCATGACGTCACTCAATGTTCATGACGTCACTCAATGTTCATGACGTCACTCAATGTTCATGATGTCACTCAATGTTCATGAAGTAACTCAATGTTCATGACGTCACTCAATGTTCATGAAGTCACTCAATGTTCATGACGTCACTCAATGTTCATGTCACTCAATGTTCATGATGTCACTCAATGTTCATGACGTCACTCAATGTTCATGACGTCACTCAATGTTCATGACACTCAATGTTCATGATGTCACTCAATGTTCATGGCGTCACTCTATGTTCATGTCACTCAATGTTCATGATGTCACTCAATGTTCTGTCACTCAATGTTCATGAAGTCACTCAATGTTCATGTCACTCAATGTTCATGATGTCACTCAATGTTCATGATGTCACTCAATGTTCATGAAGTCACTCAATGTTCATGTCACTCAATGTTCATGATGTCACTCAATGTTCATGACATCACTCAATGTTCATGTCACTCATTGTTCATGATGTCACTCAATGTTCATGATGTCACTCAATGTTCATGATGTCACTCAATGTTCATGATGTCACTCAATGTTCATGACGTCACTCAATGTTCATGACGTCACTCAATGTTCATGATGTCACTCAATGTTCATGACGTCACTCAATGTTCATGATGTCACTCAATGTTCATGATGTCACTCAATGTTCATGACGTCACTCAATGTTCATGACTCGATGTTCGTGGCATCACTCAATGTTCATGACGTCACTCAATGTTCATGACTCAATGTTCGTGGCATCACTCAATGTTCATGACGTCACTCAATGTTCATGACGTCACTCAATGTTCATGATGTCACTCAATGTTCATGATGTCACTCAATGTTCATGTCACTCAATGTTCATGACGTCACTCAATGTTCATGTCACTCAATGTTCATGATGTCACTCAATGTTCATGTCACTCAATGTTCATGACGTCACTCAATGTTCATGACTCAATGTTCGTGGCATCACTCAATGTTCATGACGTCACTCAATGTTCATGACGTCACTCAATGTTCATGATGTCACTCAATGTTCATGATGTCACTCAATGTTCATGACGTCACTCAATGTTCATGACTCAATGTTCGTGGCATCACTCAATGTTCATGAAGTCACTCAATGTTCATGACGTCACTCAATGTTCATGATGTCACTCAATGTTCATGATGTCACTCAATGTTCATGACGTCACTGAATGTTCATGATGTCACTCAATGTTCATGATGTCACTCAATGTTCATGACGTCACTCAATGTTCATGAAGTCACTCAATGTTCATGTCACTCAATGTTCATGATGTCACTCAATGTTCATGACATCACTCAATGTTCATGCCACTCAATGTTCATGACGTCACTCAATGTTCATGACGTCACTCAATGTTCATGACGTCACTCAATGTTCATGACGTCACTCAATGTTCGTGATGTCACTCAATGTTCATGTCACTCAATGTTCATGACGTCACTCAATGTTCGTGACATCACTAAATGTTCATGGCGTCACTCAATGTTCATGATGTCACTCAATGTTCATGTCACTCAATGTTCATGACGTCACTCAATGTTCATGTCACTCAATGTTCATGACGTCACTCAATGTTCGTGATGTCACTCAATGTTCATGTCACTCAATGTTCATGACGTCACTCAATGTTCATGATGTCACTCAATGTTCATGATGTCACTCAATGTTCATGATGTCACTCAATGTTCATGACGTCACTCAATGTTCATGATGTCACTCAATGTTCATGATGTCACTCAATGTTCATGGCGTCACTCAATGTTCATGATGTCACTCAATGGTCATGATGTCACTCAATGTTCATGACTCAATGTTCGTGGCATCACTCAATGTTCATGACGTCACTCAATGTTCATGACGTCACTCAATGTTCATGTCACTCAATGTTCGTGATGTCACTCAATGTTCATGACGTCACTCAATGTTCATGACGTCACTCAATGTTCATGTCACTCAATGTTTGTGATGTCACTCAATGTTCATGTCACTCAATGTTCATGACGTCACTCAATGTTCTTGACATCACTAAATGTTCATGGCATCACTCAATGTTCATGACGTCACTCAATGTTCATGATGTCACTCAATGTTCATGACGTCACTCAATGTTCATGATGTCACTCTAGGGTCACATGAAACCTGAGATCATATATGACCCCACTCTAGGGTCACATGAATCTTGGGATCATATATGACCCCACTCAAGGTCACATGACACCTGGGATCATATATGACCCCACTCTAGGGTCACATGAATCTTGGGATCATATATGACCCCACTCAAGGTCACATGACACCTGGGATCATATATGACCCCACTCTAGGGTCACATGAAACCTGGGATCATATATGACCCCACTCAAGGGTCACATGACACCTGGGATCATATATGACCTGACTCTAGGGTCACATGACACCTGGGATCATATAAGACCCCACTCAAGGGTCACATGAAACCTGGGATCATATAAGACCCCACTCAAGGGTCACATGATTTTCATTTGTTATGGCTTACATAGTAAAACTAATTAAAGTCATCTTCTCAGAAACCACAATGCCTAGATCTTTAATTTATCGCATTTATGTTCATCTAGTGGACCACTACTAAGTTTGCTCAAATTGTGATCAAGGGTCATAATTGATGGTCGAGATCACATAGTTTGCATGGACTTATATAGTTTAAAAATCTTCTCAGAAACCACAATGCCTAGATCTTTTATCTAGTGAACCTGTACTAAGTTTGTTCAAGTTAGGGGTCATTGTCAAAATCATTAAAATAAATGTTCTAAGAAACCACAATGCCTAGATCTTTTATCTAGTGAACCTGTACTAAGTTTGTTCAAGTTAGGGGTCATTGTCAAAATCATTAAAATAAATGTTCTCAGAAACCACAATGCCTAGATCTTTTACCTAGTGAACCTGTACTAAGTTTGTTCAAATTGTGTTCCTAGGGGTCATTGTCAAAATCATTAATATAAATATTCTAAGAAACCACACTGTCCAGAGCTTTGATGTTTTGCATGTTCAGCGAGTGATCGTCTACTAAGTCTGCTCAGACTGTGACCCTGTGGTCATAATTGACACCACTGTAGGGGTCACAACTCACATACTTTACATTGACTTGCACAGTCATTAACATTCATTTGGTATTTTGTAATTATTGGCATCACCTAGTATCGCAGGTTCGATCCCCCGTCTGACCCTAATAAAATTAACAGTGTTTCAGATGGGACGTTAAACCAAGGTCTTGTGTCGGTGCTTTACACCGTGCACGTAAAAGAACCATAGGAGACTCTGGAATGGGTCTCTGTCTGTATCATTGCACTATCCTCCAAAAATCGAAAATGACTAATCTCTTCAGGAGGCGTCGCTCATATGGGTAACCGGTAGCAACGATAAATAAACATATAGACTTGCACAGTAAAGGTCATTAGGCATCACCTTTTAAAAAAATATTTTACAACGATTGCGAAGCAAGTTCTAACAACTTATATTAATCACTCTCGTTGGCGCGGATGAAAGTGTAAATGTGGTCATTCATGTGGGAGGATACTGGAGTACCCAGAGAAAACCCACCTGTCCGATCTGGTGACCACCGTACCATCTCACATACTTCCCGGTCCGAGTATTGAACCCGGGTTGTATTGGTAAGAAGCGAGCGCGCTAACCATGCGCTAATCGGACATAGGCATCACCTAGTGGACCATTAGTAAGTTTGGTGAGAAGCGAGCGCGCTAACCAGGCGCTAATCGGACATAGGCATCACCCATCACCTAGTGGACCATTAGTACGTTTGGTGGTTTGGTGAGAAGCGAGCGCGCTAACCAGGCGCTAATCGGACATAGGCATCACCTAGTGGACCATTAGTAAGTTTGGTGAGATGATGAATATTTTTGTTTTTTTGTTTCCATTGTATAATTAGAGGGGGGGGGGGGGGGGGGGGGGGGGGGGGGTTGTAATTCTTAAACAAAAATTGTTTTAAAACAAGTTCCTTTATTATTTTATTTTGTATTTAATTTTTTTTATACAAGTACAAGAAAGATGGAAGTATTAAATTGCCATACACTGTTCTACATGTATTAAATTGCCCTGTTATACATGTATTAAATTGCCCTGTTATACATGTATTAAATTGCCCTGTTATACATGTATTAAATTGCCCTGTTATACATGTATTAAATTGCCCTGTTATACATGTATTAAATTGCCATACACTGTTATACATGTATTAAATTGCCATACACCACTATACATGTATTAAATTGCCATACACTGTTATACATGTATTAAATTGCCATACACCGCTATACATGTATTAAATTGCCATACACCGCTATACATGTATTAAATTGCCATACACTGTTATACATGTATTAAATTGCCATACACCACTATACATGTATTAAATTGCCATACACTGTTATACATGTATTAAATTGCCATACACCGCTATGCATGTATTAAATTGCCATACACTGTTATACATGTATTAAATTGCCATACACCGCTATACATGTATTAAATTGCCATACACTGTTATACATGTATTAAATTGCCATATACCGTTATACATGTATTAAATTGCCATACACTGTTATACATGTATTAAATTGCCATACACCGCTATACATGTATTAAATTGCCATACACTGTTATACATGTATTAAATTGCCATATACCGTTATACATGTATTAAATTGCCATATACCGTTATACATGTATTAAATTGCCATACACTGTTATACATGTATTAAATTGCCATACACCGCTATACATGTATTAAATTGCCATACACTGTTATACATGTATTAAATTGCCATACACTGTTATACATGTATTAAATTGCCATACACTGTTATACATGTATTAAATTGCCATATACCATTAAACATGTATTAAATTGCCATACACTGTTATACATGTATTAAATTGCCATACACCGCTATACATGTATTAAATTGCCATACACTGTTATACATGTATTAAATTGCCATACACCGTTATACATGTATTAAATTGCCATACACTGTTATACATGTATTAAATTGCCATACACTGTTATACATGTATTAAATTGCCATACACCACTATACATGTATTAAATTGCCATACACTGTTATACATGTATTAAATTGCCATACACTGTTATACATGTATTAAATTGCCATACACTGTTATACATGTATTAAATTGCCATACACTGTTATACATGTATTAAATTGCCATACACCGTTATACATGTATTAAATTGCCATACACTGTTATACATGTATTAAATTGCCATACACCGCTATACATGTATTAAATTGCCATACACTGTTATACATGTATTAAATTGCCATACACTGTTATACATGTATTAAATTGCCATACACTGTTATACATGTATTAAATTGCCATATACTGTTATACATGTATTAAATTGCCATACACCGCTATACATGTATTAAATTGCCATACACTGTTATACATGTATTAAATTGCCATATACCGTTATACATGTATTAAATTGCCATACACTGTTATACATGTATTAAATTGCCATACACTGTTATACATGTATTAAATTGCCATATACTGTTATACATGTATTAAATTGCCATACACCGCTATACATGTATTAAATTGCCATACACTGTTATACATGTATTAAATTGCCATATACCGTTATACATGTATTAAATTGCCATACACTGTTATACATGTATTAAATTGCCATACACCGTTATACATGTATTAAATTGCCATACACCGCTATACATGTATTAAATTGCCATACACCGCTATACATGTATTAAATTGCCATACACCGCTATACATGTATTAAATTGCCATACACTGTTATACATGTATTAAATTGCCATACACTGTTATACATGTATTAAATTGCCATACACTGTTATACATGTATTAAATTGCCATACACTGTTATACATGTATTAAATTGCCATATACCATTAAACATGTATTAAATTGCCATACACTGTTATACATGTATTAAATTGCCATACACCGCTATACATGTATTAAATTGCCATACACTGTTATACATGTATTAAATTGCCCTGTTATACATGTATTAAATTGCCATACACCATTATACATGTATTAAATTGCCCTGTTATACATGTATTAAATTGCCATATATTGTTATACATGTATTAAATTAGCACGTTGAAGTCACATAAACTACAGTAGTATTCTCCCAGTGTCGTGTGCACGTTGATGTCACATAAACTACAGTAGTATTCTCCCAGCGTCGTGTGTACGTTGATGTCACATAAACTACAGTAGTATTCTCCCAATGTCGTGTGCACGTTGATGTCACATAAACTACAGTAGTATTCTCCCAATGTCGTGTGCACGTTGATGTCACATAAACTACAGTAGTATTCCACCAACGTCGTGTGCACGTTGATGTCACATAAACTACAGTAGTATTCTCCCAATGTCGTGTGCACGTTGACGTCACATAAACTACAGTAGTATTCTCCCAACGTCGTGTGCATGTTGATGTCACAAACTACAGGAGTATTCCCCCAACGTTGTGTGCACATTGATGTCACATAAACTACAGGAGTATTCCCCCAATGTCGTGTGCATGTTGACGTCACATAACAACAATAGTATTCCCCCAACGTCGTGTGCACGTTGAAGTGACATAAACTACAGTAGTATTCTCCCAGCGTCGTGTGCACGTTGATGTCACATAAACTACAGGAGTATTCTCCCAACGTCGTGTGCACGTTGATGTCACATAAACTACAGTAGTATTCTCCCAATGTCGTGTGCACGTTGATGTCACATAAACTACAGTAGTATTCTCCCAATGTCGTGTGCACGTTGATGTCACATAAACTACAGTAGTATTCTCCCAATGTCGTGTGCACGTTGACGTCACATAAACTACAGTAGTATTCTCCCAATGTCGTGTGCACGTTGATGTCACATAAACTACAGTAGTATTCTCCCAATGTCGTGTGCACGTTGATGTCACATAAACTACAGTAGTATTCCACCAACGTCGTGTGCACGTTGAGGTGACATAAACTACAGTAGTATTCTCCCAACGTCGTGTGCACGTTGAAGTCACATAAACCATAATAGTATTCCACCAACGTCGTGTGCACGTTGAGGTGACATAAACTACAGTAGTATTCTCCCAACTTCGTGTGCACGTTGAAGTCTAATACAAACTGACATCGAGAACATCATACTCTTCAACTATTGTTATTTACCACTCACCTGTGTTAGTGGTCACCTCTAAGTAGCCAATCTGTATTAAGTAGCCAGATTCCCAATATGTTGTTTTACTATTCATTAAGCAGTCACATGTGCTAAGCAGCCAACTTCTGAAATTCCCTTTTGCTGGCTGTTTAAGACAGGTCTGTATGTCGAAATGAAAAATAGTACAAAATATGGACATCGTTTATAATTGCCTCGTCGCCTATGATTATGAAAAATAATGGCTTCTTGCCTACGCAAAGAAATTGAATAATATAAATTTCTGATTTTGCAAAAATAGGTATTAAATATTATAATAAACTGTTATTTTCAAGAGTTTGAAACATGTCGAAAGTAAATTTAATAATAAACATATTGGCATGAATGTCTACCCAAAATACCCATACGGCTAATTGAACTTATTCAGATCGTTGAGATTATTAGTTGTAATATGTTAAGGGATAGCGCGAACGCAGTCCCCACACCAATAAATTGCGTACCCGAGTAACCCACATTTGGGGCTATCGCAGGCGTCAGCCAAACCGAAGTGCAATGGAAAGGCCTCTTCCTGGGGAAACCGCCTTGAGGATCACGGTATTCCCTGTACCAGGTAAGTATGCTTAACTTATTGTTTGCAATTATTTTGTACTACTCAGATAACGAAATAATAACTAGAACTAAAATTAAATTCATAATAGGCAAAGATAATATCGTGTGTAGTAAATGCATGTAGGTTATTATTATTCACAATGTTATACCTATCAAACTCACTTACTTTTAGCAATAAAAAGTAATAAACAAATACAATATTATTATTAATAGGCCGTGACAAAACTAGGAAAGTGTTACAAAATGTACCATTGACAATTATCTAAAAATAGACTTTCTTAACTGCCAAGAAAAACAACTCGTGCAAAATGTCTAACCTATGACTACAACAGTTACTCCCCGTATATACGACACTAGCTTTTGAATATAACATATTTAGGATAAATAACTGTCTGAATAGAAATACAGTATTTAAATAGGGTAGCATTGTGAAATAGCTACGAATTATTTACATATTACACATATAAAAAAGATTAATATGTTAAATTCTTTTTCTAAACGTAAGCCAATTTCAGCTCTACTGTGTTGGAGTGTGTATATGTGGCGCCGCTATGCTTTTTATTCAGTAGTTTTGGATATCCATTATTATAATGGATCTATAATATATAGTCTCACTATTTGCCGACTAGAACCGTCTAGAGCCGACTAGAACCGTCTAGAGCCGACTAGAGGGTTATTTAATTATTTTTTTTGCCGACCAGAAGAAATATATCAAACATTATATATATATATAAGGCCATACAACTCAAGTTCTATAAAATTCGTCCTGTTATGAAGCTATATTAGCTATTATTCATCCACGACACAGTACCGACTAGAGATTCTGGCCGCCATTTTGAAAGGCCGACCTGAGAATACCAAGGGAGATAGCTAGTACAATATTGGAAAACTGGTTAGTTATGAGTTGTCTATCTTTTCAACGTTGTATAATAGATAATAAGATTTACCGACTAGAGATTTATGTTGAATGGTAACCTGAGGAACAACGCAACATAATATACATATATAGAATATCAGAATATAATTTTGTACCGACCACAGAACACAGAGAGTATAGTGTGTAAGAATGGCTGACTAGATATTTATTAATGTCATACATGTGTACGCATGTAGATAAAATCATAATTGTGTACGGACCGCAGAATAGATAATATAGTGTGTAAGAACTAGACTAGAGATTTATTAATGTCATACATGTAGATCCATAAAATCATAATTTTATACCGACTACAGAATACAGAGAGCATCATAGGATCAGAATTGCCGACTAGAGATTTACCGGTATTTGTTTTCATAATGTGATAGATAGATAGATAGATAAATGTTTATTTACGTCTCATTTTTGTACAAGCATACACAACATATTTAAACAGTAATATTAAAACAATGTACAAAACCACTCATGTTTGAGTTATAAGAGACAAACTAAGATATAATATAACAGCATCTTAAAACGTACTTTAAATTCAATTTATAAATACAGATTATAAAACAGTAAAACTATACATCCCAGGTTAAAATGTTGCATTTACATATATGTATACAAAAGTTAAATCGTAATAGTATTATAAAGCTGTTTGATTTCTATATACATGATTCAGGTTTTATATAAAATATTACATATTTCCATTAAAATTCTATTGCAGGTTTTGGCACATAATTTAGCAATATCTTTATCAGACATTAAATAAGCAAACTGTTCAGAGAAACTAAGCGTGTTGAATGATGTATTAATAGACTGCGCATACAATTTAAGTTCAGTGCGTAAATGCTCATACAATGGACATTTCAACAATACACGTATTTCGCTCTCGATTGTATTTGAACATTGAAAACAGGTTCGTTCACACAGTGGTAATTCGCGATATCTACCAGTTTCAATCTTAATTGGTGCGACGCCACAACGGAATTTGGCTAAGGCGCTTCTGTGGTTTCTAGGTATTGCTATATTTTGCACATATGATTCTGTCTTGTATTCACTCTTAAACTGGCTATATTGTCTTAATTTATTTCGTCTTAATGTGTGAAATTATGCGCGTGTACAGATGTGTTTGTATCTGATTATATATAATTAGCACCTTTCTGGTTGTGACAAACATGCACGCCGCCTATGAAAGACCCGCGCGTGTGCGTGTATTGTAATACCTAGTTGACATTGCAAACATCATGGCTTTGAGTACCATAAATGTTACGTATAAAAACGAATATAGAAAGTATCTGCATTACACAGACGGATCTGTAGCCCAGTGGTAAAACGCTGGACTGGTAATCCAGGGATCGCAGGTTCGATCCCCCGTCTGACCCTAATAAAATTAACAGTCTTTCAGATGGGACGTTAAACCGAGGTCTCGTGTCGGTGCTTTACACCGTGCACGTAAAAGAACCAGAGGAGACTCTGGAATGGGTCTCTGTCTGTATCATTGCACTATCCTCCAAAATCTAAAATTACTAATCTCTTCAGGAGGCGTCGCTCATATGGGCAACCGGTAGCGACGTTAAATAAACGTAAAAAACAAACAATCTGCATTACACTCTATGAGTAAACATCAAGTCTGCTTGTTGTATTCACTTGCTATCTTGTGTTGTGCTGCTATATTGTTGTGTAGTGCTTTTGCGTAAATTTCAGAGAATTGAGTTGACAATTGATATATATTTGCTGATATTATTTTTGCTGCTGCTGGTATTATCATAGTATTACTTATATTATTATTATATTGTTTGCTTTTGTTGTTTGACAATGGCGTATCCTTGTGGCGATTGCGGAAAGAACTGTCTCCGTTGGTGCATTGCTTGTGAGAAGTGTGACAAGTGGTTCCATTCGAAATGTCATCAACTGTCAAAGAAGCAACTGGATATTTTAACTAATTCTTCAGGTGATTATTTTTGTTTCAGATGTACAACACTCGATGATGGCGAATTTAATTTTGACATGTCTTTAAAGCGATTGAAAGGGTATGCTGAAAATGGAAATTTGGGTGAAGGTGTCCAGATAGAGACTATTTTTTTGAGAAAACTAAACAACGAACCATTTGAGAAAAGGGCAAATTTATATATTCACCGGCACATTTATTGATTGATGACTGTTTCAGTTAAAATTCTGGACTCACTAAATTCTTCAATTGCAAATAGGCGACCTGGTAACTGTATCTGGGGATGGGAATTGTCTTTTTAACGCCCTTTCAGTGAGCTTTATATGACATGAGGGGCTTTCCACTGAAATTAGAGTACGGACATGTCTAGAAATGGTGTCGAACCAAGAAGCATACAGCGAGAAATATGAGAGACTGGCATTGGTTTCGCCACAATATCAAGTGGCTTGCGATGATACCGCCCGGAATGGCTCTTACCCATCTGCATGGGCGATGTGTGCCGCAGCAACCGTTATGGGCTCTGCTATCCAGTCCGTTTACCCACCTAGAAATGGAATGTTAGACAAAACTGTAGGAATTTTAAATACAACATTTTTACCTATTGGCACGAGATCAAAACATGACCCAATTATCTTAATGTGGACTAGCTCGCATTTTAATTTTCAGAAAACCTGGCTTCCAAATCATTTTGTTCCGTTGTTCCAGGATAATAAAAGAAGAATTAGCTGGTTTGAGACACTATCTGGTTTGAGACACTACCTGGTTTGAGACACTACCTGGTTTGAGACACTACCTGGTTTGAGTTTGAGACACTATCTGGTTTGAGACACTACCTGGTTTGAGACACTACCTGGTTTGAGACACTACCTGGTTTGAGACACTACCTGGCTATCCGTTAGTTACTGTCGTACGCCGTGGCGGAATATTGCGGTAAATTCCCATTAAATGAAATTTCACAACATGGCAATGCAAGAAAGACTAATCAAGAATATATCAGAACATCTCCTGATACGAAGAAAATTATCCTGGATGAAATTAAAACCAATAGGCCTGTGAAAGAAATATTTAGACAACAATTCAGTTCAGAACATCCGCCACGGGATTCAAAAATGATTCACAATATGAAAAGCAAATTAACAAAAGAAAATAACCCAGGTAGCAGACAGAACACCGCAGATGACATTCAGAATTTATTAAATATGGCGTCAAATTCGGATTCATTTATAAAAGAAATCGTTCAATTGGCAGGAAAACCACCTAATTTAATATGCTACACCGGTAACCAGTTGAAATTATTGAAAAAAAAATATGAAAAGGGGTGTTGTTGGTATAGATAGAACGTTTAACCTGGGTGCTTGCTATGTGACGACGTTTAACCTGGGTGCTTGCTATGTGACGACGTTTAACCTGGGTGCTTGCTATGTGATGACGTTTAACCTGGGTGCTTGCTATGTGACGACGTTTAACCTGGGTGCTTGCTATGTGACGACGTTTAACCTGGGTGCTTGCTATGTGACGACGTTTAACCTGGTGCTTGCTATGTGACGACGTTTAACCTGGGTGCTTGCTATGTGGCGACGTTTAACCTGGGTGCTTGCTATGTGACGACGTTTAACCTGGGTGCTTGCTATGTGACGACGTTTAACCTGGGTGCTTGCTATGTGACGACGTTTAACCTGGGTGCTTGCTATGTGACGACGTTTAACCTGGGTGCTTGCTATGTGACGACGTTTAACCTGGGTGCTTGCTATGTGACGACGTTTAACCTGGGTGCTTGCTATGTGACGACGTTTAACCTGGTGCTTGCTATGTGACGACGTTTAACCCGGGTGCTTGCTATGTGACGACGTTTAACCCGGTGCTTGCTATGTGACGACGTTTAACCCGGGTGCTTGCTATGTGACGACGTTTAACCCGGGTGCTTGCTATGTGACGACGTTTAACCCGGGTGCCTGCTATGTGACGACGTTTAACCCGGGTGCTTGCTATGTGACGACGTTTAACCCGGGTGCTTGCTATGTGACGACGTTTAACCCGGGTGCTTGCTATGTGACGACGTTTAACCCGGGTGCTTGCTATGTGACGACGTTTAACCCGGGTGCTTGCTATGTGACGACGTTTAACCCGGGTGCTTGCTATGTGACGACGTTTAACCCGGGTGCTTGCTATGTGACGACGTTTAACCCGGTGCTTGCTATGTGACGACGTTTAACCCGGGTGCTTGCTATGTGACGACGTTTAACCCGGGTGCTTGCTATGTGACTACGTTTAACCCGGGTGCTTGCTATGTGACTACGTTTAACCCGGGTGCTTGCTATGTGACGACGTTTAACCCGGGTGCTTGCTATGTGACGACGTTTAACCCGGGTGCTTGCTATGTGACTACGTTTAACCCGGGTGCTTGCTATGTGACGACGTTTAACCCGGGTGCTTGCTATGTGACGACGTTTAACCTGGGTGCTTGCTATGTGACTACGTTTAACCTGGGTGCTTGCTATGTGACGACGTTTAACCTGGGTGCTTGCTATGTGACGACGTTTAACCTGGGTGCTTGCTATGTGACGACGTTTAACCTGGGTGCTTGCTATGTGACGACGTTTAACCTGGGTGCTTGCTATGTGACGACGTTTAACCTGGGTGCTTGCTATGTGACGACGTTTAACCTGGGTGCTTGCTATGTGACTACTAGTTTTTCAAGATTTTGATGTCATTAGAAAGGGTAAGACCGTGTCGCCAATTATTTTAGGACCACTTTATTTACACTGGGACGGCACTTTTCAAACTTACCAGCGTTTTTTTACACACTTGGCTTCTGTTTTGGATGACGGTTTTGATTCCCAATTAAGTACTAATAATTTAATAATCGGTTCAGATGAGGACAAGGCACTAGTGAAGGCAGTTAAGTCAAGTTTTCCAAATTCAAAATTAACCCTTTGTACGCGTCACATATTCAAATTAAACCTAAACTGGAAGCCCTCTAAACTACCGGATTTGGTAAGTATGTTAGAAAAAGAAGTTGTTCTCCAATAAGCATTGCTACGTGGAGCTCTGTACGGCCATGGAGACTACGAACTTGCATCCCACGCAGCAACTCTGCGTGTCCACATGGCATCCTGGCAACAACAGAATGATAATGAAAAGCAATTACAATTTAGAAGCTATTACTATTCGGCAACAAAAAATTATGTCTGTGTAAATGTTGATTGCTCTGTAGAGGTTGGTTATGTCTGTGTAAATGTTGATTGCTCTGTAGAGGTTGGTTATGTCTGTGTAAATGTTGATTGCTCTGTAGAGGTTGGTTATGTCTGTGTAAATGTTGATTGCTCTGTAGAGGTTGGTTATGTCTGTGTAAATGTTGATTGCTCTGTAGAGGTTGGTTATGTCTGTGTAAATGTTGATTGCTCTGTAGAGGTTGGTTATGTCTGTGTAAATGTTGATTGCTCTGTAGAGGTTGGTTATGTCTGTGTAAATGTTGATTGCTCTGTAGAGGTTGGTTATGTCTGTGTAAATGTTGATTGCTCTGTAGAGGTTGGTTATGTTTATGGTCTGCTATATGGTATGCTATTGTCGTTGGCATATATGGTTGAACGCTCTGTAGAGGTTGAACACTCTGTAGAGGTTTGTACCGACTGTAGAGGTTTGTACCGTCTGTAGATGTTTGTACCGTCTGTAGAGGTTTGTACCGTCTGTAGAGGTTTGTACCGTCTGTAGAGGTTTGTACCGTCTGTAGAGGTTTGTACCGTCTGTAGATGTTTGTACCGTCTGTAGAGGTTTGTACCGTCTGTAGAGGTTTGTACCGTCTGTAGATGTTTGTACCGTCTGTAGAGGTTTGTACCGTCTGTAGAGGTTTGTACCGTCTGTAGAGGTTTGTACCGTCTGTAGAGGTTTGTACCGTCTGGGGCTCCTACTGATAGTAGCATATGGCATTCTTCTTACAGTGTTTTTGTTCATCAACCAATATCTTATAATTCTAGAAGTACGCCTTCTTGCTACCTCAATGTTCAGCATTTCTGTAGCTTCAACATATAAGTGCTCTTCGTGCCGTAGAATCGTTTCAATAACCTTCATTCTATTAATGATTCCGGTTAAATTGTTCTCGGACATCTTGGTGTGTTGACGAAGTGATAATGATAAAGTACATAAAATATTCACAGTATGTATAGGAAACTATTGGATTGACCTATGTGCTAAAAATAACTTTTTTATAAAAGTATAACAGATAATGTTATTTTATATGATTGACCTACATAAACCCTAGTATAAATACAGTTATTGGGAATAAAAAGATTTTATTCATCTGTTCATGAGCAATAATGGCCGAATTACAATATTATCTAGGGCTATGAATAATAGTGTATTGACCCCTGATACATATTATCAACAACCGATGATATATCAACAGCCACAGCATACACCTCAACAACAACAGCAACAAAATAAAGAAGATAAAACAGATGACCTCAAAGATTCTTTGATATCTACAGAAGTACCAGAAATAAAACTAAAATATGTTAGTAATACTGTTGAAGTCCCAATATCCTGTATATGTAAGGATCCTGTTCCAGTAGAAATTAATCCATGAAGAGAACATATTCAAAACCACAACAGGACAAGACAAGACCATAAGAAAGAAGAGAAGAAATGTGATGTGTTTCAAGCTGGTTAACCCTCATAATAGATCTGATCTAATAGATATTATTAACTCATTAAAATATGTCGAAAATGTGGTTTAAACAATATGTTTCATTATATATCCATTCTTGACTATACCAAAGCATTGATTTCAATATGGAAACAGATGAAGACATTTATGAGACTTTATATCAAATAAGAACATTTGATATATTTAAGAAATATATACATATAGAAGAATCTTTAAAAAGTGAATATAAAGATATTCATTTGAATATGGAAGCTATACATGTTGATGATTGGAAACTCTATGTGGTTAATACTAGAGATGTGATACACCTTACACAATCGTGGATATGTGATTGTTATTCATTAGATCTATGAAATGGAACCATTAAGACGTACATTGGATAATCAAATCTATAAAACAGCATTAGTACATGCTTTTATGGAAAATACCCATAAACTACAAGACATGTCATATGATATCATAAATGAACAATTGAACTCATCACATATCTACACAGACTTTCTAGATAGTGTAGAGTATATGAGTGTTTGAAATGTATGTGAAGTTGTAAGATGGACCTTGGAAGAATTCAAAAAATGAAGTAGTAAACAACAAGAATGTACCTACAATGCTATATAATTGTTGGAACACATATAGGGAAATAAATAGTAAACATATATGGGACTCTACTGAAGATGTGATATGGAAATTGTGGCTATGTAATTATGTGTATAAAAAGTGTTATTTTGTTGTAAAAATGTTATATTATAATGTTAAAACTGTTATAATTATTTATATTAAATAACATATTTTAAAATATTTTGTTTAGTTATTACTTGCTCATCATGGAGGCTAGCATGTGTTTACACCATCCTTGTAATATTTGTTATTTGTGGTTGTGGTAAAACACAATTTGTTAAACAATTGATCAAATATAAAAAAGATATATTTGATATAGTACCGGTAAACATGGCGTTATAAAGAATGAAAACCTGTTTATGGAGCTTTACAAGAAAGTGAAGGTAATTCCATTAATTGTATTGATGGAATACCAGAAAATGATGAAGATATTAGATCAGATGTAATTATACCAGGTTTAATCATTTTTACGATATATTAGGAGATGTTGATGAAGAAACAATCAAATTATGGTTTACACGTAAAGGACACCATCGTAATGCTAGCATAGTCTACATTACACAAAATATGTATCAACAATCAAAATCATCAATAAGTTTAAATTCTCACTATTATTTCAAAATAGTAGAGATAATGGTCAAATAAAAGTTTTAGCTAATCAGACACAATTACCCCATTTATTAAATACATATTATGATGCTACTACGCAACCACATGTGTATTGCTTATTTGATTTTCATCCTACAACTTCAGAACAGACATATTCCATCATTGGCAAACAGGTGATGATAGAGGAGCTATAATATATACAAATTAATGGTGGTTAATGAGAAACTCATAGAGTTAGAGAGAGAGAAAGTGCTATTGAAGGACGAAGTTGTGTATTTACAATCTCAATCGATGCGAAATAATCTAGTTTTCGGAAATATACAAGAGGCCCCCCGACAGAGTCACCGGAAGAAACGGAGAACATTCTACGAGAATTTATGATTGTTAAGATGAAGGTAGGGAAGAAGATGGTCGATGATATGCAGTTTGAGAGAGTACATAGGATGGGCCAGAAGCATGCGAATGGGGGCAGACAGAGGAACATAGTGGCAACATTCACTTTATTTAAGGAACGCGAGTATGTGCGCAAACAGTGGAAATCATTGAAAGACACTGACTATTATGTATATGAACAATTTCCCAAGGAGGTGAATGACAAGCGGAAGAAGCTGATCCCAAGAATGAAGCAGGAGAAACAGAAGGGTAACAGAGCTTGGTTGGCGTATGACACTTTGTATGTAAACGGGCGCCCAATGAGAGACAGCGATGGCAAGTAGGGGTACACAGAGGGTGAGCTGAAGTGTTTGTCCTGGAATGTCAATGGATTGACTAGCAATAAGAAACAGTCACCTGAGTTTCTTAATGTGATAACACATCATGACATCATATTCTTATATGAAACTTGGACTAACAAAGATAATGATATTGACCTTGTTGGATATTGTTCACATAATTTCTATAGACGTTTTCAGAACCGCAATGCCAGACGATGTAGTGGTGGTATGGTTTTATACTATAAAGAGCATCTGCAGCCAGGCATCGAACTTATTAGAAACCACCATGATACTATTATTTGGCTTAAACTAGACCATAACGTTTTCCATTTTGATAATGATGTGTTTATTTGTGGCACTTATATTTGGTGTGAAAATTCACCAGCTTATAATATTGCTACTGTTGATCTTTTTGATATAATTCAACAAGATATTCATGATTTTGAAGACCTAGGTTCTATGTATCTCGTTGGCGATTGGAATAGCCGTACCGGCACCAAACCTGATTTTATTGACCATGATTGTTTAAATACTGATATTGATGATATTGATTATTTACCAGATGGTTACCTGAACAGGGCCTCAATGGATACTACCTGTAATAGTTTTGGGATCAAACTGCTTGATCTTTGCAAATCCTCGGGCTTTCGCATAGCTAACGGTCGTCTATTCAATGATATTAATGGTAGTTTTACTTATGCAAACAAGCTAGGCGCGTCTGTAATTGATTTATTGTTATTGAAAGAAAATGATTTACATATGTTATGTAACTTTTGTGTTAATACTTTTAACGAATTTAGTGACCATGCAGGTATAGTGTTTTCATTAAAATGTAACGTTTGTGTTGAAGGTGAGCATGATGAAAATGGGTCTCGATTTGTTTGGAACGACGATTTAAAATCTGTTTTTCGCTCAGGTATTATTGCAAGCTTGCCGCATTTTAATAATATGACAAATGATATCAATTTAAATAGTCGAGATTCTGTTAATAATGTATTGAAGAATTTTGCCAACACTATTCGCGATGTAGCGGACCCGTTATTTGTGAAATCATTTAAAAGAAATAAGCCACAATCGTCTTTTAGTGATAAACCTGTAGTCAGTCATGCAGAATGGTTTGATAACGAATGTATGCAAGCTAAATCGTTGTATGTAAATGCCCTAAATGTTTTTAATAGACTGAACTCTAGTTATAGTCGAGAACAATTTTGTCATTTCAAAAAGTTATATAAAGATTTATGTAAGAAAAAACGAAATGCTTTCAAACGAAATAAATTGATATAAATTGAAAAATTAAAACATGCCAAGCCTAGGCAGTTTTGGAAATATTTTAAACGAAATAAGAAAAAGTCCACATCCCATAATATTAGTTTGGACGAATTTAAAACATACTTTTCTGAATTAGGAAATGTTTTACATGATCAAAATACAGAAGCTGAATCTTTTTGTGACAATCATGATTTTGATAATTTAGACTCTGCTTTTGAAGAACTTGATATAACTATTGAAGACAATTTAAATGTTGTTAAAAGTTTAAAAACTGGTAAAGCCACAGGTAGTGATTGTATGATGAACGAGTATTTAATTGAAAGTATTGATATTTTGGCAGCCCATATATGTGACATTTTTAATGCTATTTTAGACTCAGGTTTCTTCCCGGATACTTGGACTGAGGGTATTATTGTCCCCTTGCATAAAAAGGGTGATGTTAACAATGTAAATAACTATAGGGGTATTACCTTAGTGAGCTGTTTATCAAAATTATTTACGTCAGTGTTAAATAAAAGAATAGATACATTTTGTGAAAATAACCATGTAATATCAGACGCTCAGTTTGGATTCCGAAAGGGGCGTTCAACAGTTGATGCTGTATTTATTTTTATCAAGTATTGTTCAAAATTATCTTTTCAATAATAAAAGATTATATTGCGTGTACGTCGATTTATGTAAATGTTTTGATACTATTTATAGAAATGCCTTGTGGATGAAATTATATAAAGTTGGTATACAAGGCAAACTTTTACGAATTATTAAAGATATGTACCAAAAGGTTAAGTCTTGCGTCAGGAATTGTGGTAACTATTCTGATTACTTTGAATACGCCATTGGCCTGAGACAAGGGGAGATAATGTCACCCATTTTGTTTTCATTGTTTGTTGAAGATTTAGAATTATTTTTACAGGGTAACAACGAGTCTGGATTATTAATTGATGGTATTTCCCTATTGCTATTGTTGTTTTCCGATGATATGGTCATATTAGCAAAATCACCGCATGAATTGCAAACCAATTTAAATTTATTAAATATCTATTGTAAACTTTGGGGATTAGAGGTGAATACGACAAAAACTAAGGTTATGGTATTTCGGAAAAGGGGTGGATTACTGCAGGGTCAATCATGGACCTATAATGGAACTAATATTGAAATAACAAATGATTTTAATTATTTGGGTACTGTTTTTAATTATACTGGTAACTTTGCCATGAATCAACAGTTTTTGTCAGGCAAAGCATTAAAAGCGTTGAATATTCTCCTCACTAACTGTACAAAAATAAGCCTGAAACCAAAGCTGCTTTGCCAGCTTTTTGATGCCTTTGTGGGCTCTATCTTAAATTATAGTTCTGAAATTTGGGGTTTCACAAAATCAAAGGAGCTAGAACGTATTCATTTGAAATTTTGTAAACGTATTTTAAATGTAAGAGTAACTACTTGTTCTAAAGGCGTATATGGCGAATTAGCCAGATATCCACTTTACATAACACGTTATACTCGAATTGTAAAATATTGGTTTAAATTGTTACATACAGATAATATAATTTTAAAACATGTATATAGCCAGGCTGTAAATGAATGTGCAAATGGTTCTAGAAATTGGGCGTCCAAACTTAAAGATATTTTAAATAGCTATGGTTTCTCGAACATTTGGGAAAATCCATATAGTGTACAGTGTAGCCAGTTTATAAGTTTGTTTAAACAACGTGTGATTGATTGCTTCATTCAATGTTGGTTTGTAAGCAAAGAGACAAGTGGTGTACTAAACTTGTATGATAGCTGTAAATTAAAATTTGAATATGAACCTTATCTAGATATTGTACCAAATATCTTACGTTTTTTAATTACAAGATTAAGAATTTCTGCACATTCATTACGAATACATACTGGTAGATATGGACACAATAGAATTCCACAAAATGAACGCTATTGTTTGTGTTGCAATACACACGACCTAGAAGACGAATATCATTTTATACTTGTTTGCCCGTGCTATTCAGATTTGAGAAAACGTTACATAAAGAAATATTATTTTGTAAGACCAAATATGCTTAAGTTTATTGAATTGTTGCAATCTAATAAAAGAAATATCTTATATAATTTAGCTTTATTCTATAATAAAGCAGTTGACATTAAATTAACACTTTTAAATAATATGACATAAATCCAATATCAGCACTAATTATTGTTCATCCTCATAATTAGATGCATTTTCTTATTATTATCAGATTCTATATGCCACATGACCACGATAAAATTGTTGTATATATTTACATCATATATATTTGTATATATGTATTTGACGATGTACCATGTACAAGTCTTAATAAAATTTCTGTTCTGTTCTGTTCTAATTAAGCTTTAACATAGTTGTTTTTATTAAATACGGGGTTAAGCCAAATGTCCAAATGGTTTATATTAGCTTCATAATAAATGTTTTAGATAAAACAATTAAATTGCCTAAGCCAACACAAACATGTATGGATAAAAATAAACATATTCTTGAACAAATTGTTGATGAAATTGTAAGTTTAGATAGTTAATTTTAACCCCTGGAGTTATGGGGGTTTTAGGTGGGGGTTTAATAAAATCATTAATAAAATGGGATGGTAAAACAATGATTAGAAGTTTGAAATCTCCTATAAGATCACCCGGTAGACACACTCAAATTGCCAAACGTGGTGAATAAGGTTATAAAAAAAACTAAAGTTAAAAAACAACCATGTTTTAAAATATTTATTTTAGATAATCAAAATTTAAAATCTAGAACTCCATCACCTATATGCTTCCAGTATTGTCATCCAATAGTTTATCTGAAATATTAACATCAATAGAAATTGTTTTACCAGATTTATTAATAATAGTCTTACTAATACACATGTTCCATTACATTTACCTTTAGCTCCATATTTTCAACTTTTTGGAAATACACCTTTATCTCCTATAACAAATGTAAATACACCCTATAATAATGATATATTAAATATATCAAATACTCTAAATTATATATGAATAGTAGTAATGAAGCTAGTACGTCTCCATTTACAGCAACACAAGTAGATTCAAGGGCTTTATTTGGGGAACCTGAAATAACAGATGATTTATCATTTATTCGGTAGAAGTTCTACTCCAATTCAAGATACATTATATGTATATGATAAGCCTAGATCTCCCAGTCCTATGATATCACGTTTTCAAGTATTAAATGAATCATCTATAATTTAATACCAAATAAAAAATGAGTAAAGAAGAAAAAAAATGGTTTGAATAAATTGATTTTAGATTTAAGATGTATATAAACCACTGATTAGATTTCAGTTGTGTTTAATCTACAGATAGGGATGGCTGGAAGAAAATTTAGAAGAAATAATAACAGAAAAAGGCGTAATAATATTTGTTTCAGAAGAATTCGTAGAGGTAGCGGTAGAAGAAATCGGGTAGGGGGAAACCCTGCTTTACCATTGATTGTTATAGGGTCAGTGCTAGCACCAGTTTTAGAAAAAATCATTAAGTCAATTAATTGATAAAATTTAACAAACTATAGTGGATAAAAAATAATATACCGTTAATAAAATAAATGGAGATATGTTACTAGCACTATCAAAATCACCTCACATGTTTAGAAAAGATATAATTATAAAAGCACCAAATGATTTAATTAAAGACGTTCTCTACAGTTTTGTGAATAAAAGGTTTACTATAATAGAATGTGTTCAAACTTGGTACATCACTAGTACTATGCATTACTAACCAAAACATGAAATAAAATTGACATGTTAATGACTTCGTTTTTTTAATTAATGTTTTTATAACATGCCTATTTTCCATTTCGGCTAATAATTTACTCATTTTGACGACAAAAGCAAAACAAAACATATTTGCAATTAGTATGTGTGTATTGATATACTAATATGCTACATATGACTATTAATCATAAGTGCATGTAACTACAAACATAAAATATGCATATTTAGAATACAATAATCCTAAATCATGAATTTTCCATGGTCGAGTATTTGATTTCGGTGATATGTTTTTATTTTTCATGTGATATTTAGGATATAATTTCAAATTATTATTTTTCACAATAGAATTTCTTCAAATGTATCATTAGTTCAATGTATGCCAAAGTAAAACATTAAATAACATTGGTATGCTAATGACTTCGTTTTTTTTAATGAATTCATTTGTAGCATGCCAAATTTCCTAATGTGTCTTTAAAACTGTTGGAAAGCCATGTATCTCTTCAGTAAGCTCACAACAGACATATTATATAAAATAACTTTTACAACATTAGAAGATCTAATTATGTTCATGTTTATTCATTAACGTCATTGTTGGCACAGGAAATAAGTAGCGTAATGTAAGTGAGATAAAAAATTTATCATAAAAAATGAAAAATGCAAATATTGTAATAATATTTAAAACTAAGCACCATATATGATAACACTGATTAATACAGTCCAACCTGCCAAAGAGAATACCTCAATAAAGATATAAGAGGCCATATTAGGTGTGTATTGAGGTAATAACTAGCTAAAATTGTGGAAGTTGTGATCGCGCGTTCGCTTCAGGTGCGAAAGGCCTGGAGTGTTCGCACCCATCTGTAGCCATTACGATTGCGTCCTTAGGCAATGCATTTAAAGTCCACATTGTCTCTTCTCTCTCCCTCGTGGTGATGGATTCCATCAGGAATGAATTCTCGAGAGGGATTAATATATGTTTTAAGAACTTGTTTTGCAATCAAACTAAAATAAATTTGTAGTATAAACTAAAATTCCATAAATATACCAACTTCAAATTGTACTCAAAGTTAATAATTCCTTAAACGCCTTATTGTTTCTGAATATTAAATAAAACATATACCCCAAAATTGTTCAAGTTTAATGATTTATTAATGTAAGAACATTTGAGCCCAGCGCAATCTCAAAGTGAGAGGCCTGGTGAAAGTAATGCCCAGAGAGTGCAATGACAAGTGGCCCAATTCAACAATCCTCCAGCCGGATGGTCACGAGTGTGTGTGTTTTACGTTTATTTATCATCGCTACCGGTTGCCCATATGAGCGACGCCTCCTGAAGAGATTAGTCATTTTAGAGTTTTGGAGGATAGTGCAATGATACAGACAGAGACCCATTCCAGAATCTCCTCTGGTTCTTTTACGTGCACGGTGTAAAGCACCGACACGAGACCTCGGTTTAACGTCCCATCTGAAAGACTGTTAATTTCATTAGGGTCAGACGGGGGATCGAACCTGCGATCCCTGGATTACCAGTCCAGCGTGTTACCACTGGACTATATATCCGTCTGTGGATGGCCACGATTCCTTACTATTCGGATTTATAGTACTGTCCGAATTACTTATTACCGGCATATTATCCGGAACGCAGACGAAAAAACAATGACATTTCAACATTTCTTTTAATATTATTCAAGTTATTGACAGAATGGATTTACGAATTTCCCATTTATATAGAATCTTTAGCGGATTTATGTCTTCGTTGTTAAATCGGAAAACGGATATTTTGGAAGCTGTTGAATGAGTTGTGTCCTCCTATAATATAGAATTTGGGGGCGTAAGACTTCCATTTCACCCTGTAGGTGTGTCCCTATTAACCAATCGTAAATGTATATAAATCCGTTCACCAATCGGCGCGCTCCATTACAACAACAGTCCAGCGATTAGTTCCACGAGCGTGCGCCGTTCAAAATGTAGATCCGTTTACTCTCCATGTACGCACATGTCACGACTCAGATGACAAATATTGGATAAGATGTTCGTCTCTCAGTAAATGTACGACCCAGAAGTACGAGAGGATGTCTAAAGGATACACTAATGAAGCGGCCTTATTTGGTCATATATTGTTAGTTCGTATTTCATATTTGATTTAACAGTTTCCAAAGTAAAGCTCACACTATCGTATTGTCATTAGTATTCGCGTATAGTACTCACCTTACAATATTTAACGCGTTGATAACGGAATTATCGTCCACTGTTTGGCCTTCATGCCATGCAGTCCAGCGCACTGATGTCGCTTTTAGCGGATGAACACCTTTTGGATGGTTAAACGGCATGTTAAATCAAACTTATGGTTATTTTGTTGCGATTTGACAGGCGGTGTGAGCGTAAAATGTACACGTCGTAATAATTATCTACCGCGAACTTCTTTAATATAGTATTTGTGAAGTTGTCAAATGTTTTAACGGGTAATGTTATCATGTCAAATGATCATACTTCTCAGTAAACATTATAAGAAAATTAGCAAATAATAAATTAAGCATTAAAAATAAAAATATATATTAAGCAATAAAAATGGGGTGATTTAATTTCATTATTAGGATCTGTAATAAAACCTATTTTAAAAGAAATATGAAAAAATGGTTATTGTACCTATGAACATATTGGAAGAAATGAATCAATGGAAAATACAACATAGACGAACCAATTAATCCTGAAATTAGTAAAATATCAAATTTACAATCTGAAATTGGTAATATTTAAAAAAAATGACCTAAATAAATCAGAAAAATCTAGAATATTTGGGGAAACATTACACAAATTGAAATTATCTCATACTAAGGCAGTAGAAACAATTATACCAACGATTATTCCAGAAATTAGTAACATAAAATGTACATGGTATTAATGATGATATTATTGAAAGTATACCTAAAACTATGCAACGCAAAGCTACATTATTATTGGAACTTTTTAAACAATATCCAAATATAAAATAGGATGACAAAGGTGTTTTAGAAATCAATGGAAAACCAATTTCAGGATCTAATGATGTAATTAGAGAACGTAAGACGTAGATAATCACAACCTCCAACTGGGTGGAGTTATTTTTCAAAAATATTAATATACCACAAGAATACATAGGCCATAAACAACGATGGTTATCAATGCCAAAACATCAATTAGATGATGATGAGCAAGATTCTAGTTTCTCCAAGTACCCCATCAACATCAGGTTTAACACCAGGTTCAAAAAAGAATATAAAGGGGGGGGAATGTAAATTTACACAAAAATGGGACTCGTATTAAAAACAGGTGTGTTAAAAAAAGACGAAACTATTTTAACCCTTTCAACACCACAGGTCTCTCAATAGGCGTACCAAAAGTGTAGATCCAGATGAGCCGGCTCGTGACGAGCCGTCTCATCAGGATCTGCACTTTTTGCCAGTAATATTACTATTTGTAGACAAAAATTACCCATTTTGATAAATGAACTGGTCCAAATGTAATTTTCTTATTAATTTATTGGTCTGAAAATATCATGGACCAGTCCATGTCAGTTACTTGGTGTTGAATGGGTTAAACACTATTTATTATAATACTAAACATCCTTCGAGTTTTTCTGGTATAAATAAGTTGCATCAAGCATTTTTTTAGACAAGCTTGTTTCTTTAGTAAAAGATTGGTTACGCAAACAAAATACTTATACATTGCATAGGCCTATAATAAGAAAATTTAAAATACGTAAAACCATTTCAGGAGGAATAGATTATCAATGCAAGCAGATTTAGCAGATTTAGCAGATTTACAAAAATATAGTAAATTTAATATTAATTTTAGATATATTTTATGTGTTATAGATGTTTTTCAAAATATGCATGGATTATTACTATTACACATAAAAGTGGAGATATACTAATTAAGGCATTTCAATCTATTTTGAATAAATGTAATATATTTCCTAAATCATTATAGACAAAGGTTCAGAATTTAAAAATAAATCTTTTCAAAAGTTTTAAAAGATAATAATATTTATTTATTTACAACTGAAAATCCGAAAACAAAAGCTAGTATCGTTGAACGTTTTCAGTGTACTTTTAAAAATAGAATGTGGAAATATTTTACATATAATAAAACTAGAAAATATATAGATACATTAAATGATATAATTAAAAATTAATTTATTTAAATTCCACATGCCTTTTCTCTCTCCCTTGTGGCGATGGATTCCATCAGGAATGGGTCTCGAGAGTGATTAATATAAGTTATAAGAACTTGTTTCACAATCGAGCTAAAATAATTTTGTATAAACTAAATGATATAATGTATGCTTATAATCCTAGTTTTCATAGAGGTATTCAAACATCCCCGGTTTTATTAACTGCAAAAAATGAACCTGAAATAACTGATATTTTATTTGGTAATAATATTAAGACAAATAAAAATAATAATATACAAATTGGTGATTGACTGTTAATTTTATTATGGGCAGACTGGGGATCGAACCTGCGAACCCCGGATTACAAGTCCAGCGTGTTACCACTGGACTACAGATCCGTCTACAATGCTCAGATCATGTAGCACCACCTAGTCGATCATTACTAAGTTTGTCAAACTGTGAACCTGAAGTCAAATTTGACCCCACTATAGGGTTCATATACACCTAGTGAACCTCTTTTGAGTTCGCTGAAATTGTGATTCTGGAGTCATATTTGACCCCACTGTAAGAGTCACATAATTTACATAATTGATTTACTCAGTCAAAGTCATTAACATTCATATTTTCAGAAACGACAATGCCCATATAGATCTACGAACGTTTGCATGCGACATCACTTAGTGAAACATTACAAAGTTTGCTCAAATGATGATCCTGGGTCATAATTGACCCCACGAAGTGGTCACTTAGTTATATGGACTGAAATGCATATATAATTTATTCATGTAGTATACCCTTTTATGCGCTACTATATCGTTTTACAGTGCTATACATTAATTGATTTAGCTGTCCGATTAGCGCAGTGGTCATAGTTTATACAAATTTATTTTAGCTCGATTGTGAAACAAGTTCTTACAACTTATATTAATCACTATCGAGAACTCATTCCTGATGGAATCCATCGTCACGAGGGAGAGAGAAGAGGCAACGTGGAATCTAAATGCCTTGCCTAAGTGCATAATCGTAACGGATCCAACTGGGCTCGAACTCCGGACCTTTCGTAACTGAAGCGAACGCGCTACCACTGCGTTATCACGACTTCCACGCGCGCTCTCTTCTCACCAATGTAACACGGGTTCGATACTCGGACCGGGAAGTATGTGAGATGGTACGGTGGTCGCCAGATCGGACAGGTGGGTTTTCTCCGCGTACTCCAGTGTCCTCCCACATTTACACTTTCATCTGCGCCAACGAGAGTGCTTAAAGCTTGTTTCGCAATCGTTGTAAAATAAAGTTTAAACTTTTTATATGGTATAAGTTACATATTGTAAATAGATGTGAACATTTCCATATATCCAGGATAAAAACTTATAGCGACACGATATCGTGGCACGCGGGAATAGGATAACACTTATAGCGACACGATATCGTGGCACGCGGGAATAGGATAACACTTATAGCGACACGATATCGTGGCACGTGGGAATAGGATAACACTTATAGCGACACGATATCGTGGCACGCGGGAATAGGATAACACTTATAGCGACACGATATCGTGGCACGCGGGAATAGGATAACACTTTAGCGACACGATATCGTGGCACGCGTGAATAGGATAAAACTTATAGCGATACGATATCGTGGCACGCGGGAATAGGATACACATATAGCGACATGATATCGTGGCACGCGGGAATAGGATAACACTTATAGCGACACGATATCGTGGCACGCGGGAATAGGATAAAACTTATAGCGACACGATATCGTGGCACGCGGGAATAGGATAACACTTATAGCGACACGATATCGTGGCACGCGGGAATAGGATAAAACTTATAGCGACACGATATCGTGGCACGCGGGAATAGGATAACACTTATAGCGACACGATATTGTGGCACGCGGGAATAGGATAACACTTATAGCGACACGATATCGTGGCACGCGGGAATATGATACAACTTATAGCGACACGATATCGTGGCACGCGGGAATAGGATAACACATATAGCGACACGATATCGTGGCACGCGGGAATAGGAAAACACTTATAGCAACACGATATCATGGCACGGAGGAATAGGATAACACTTATAGCGACACGATATCGTGGCATGCGGGAATAGGATAACACTTATAGCGACACGATATCGTGGCACGCGGGAATAGGATAAAACTTATAGCGAGATGATATTGTGGCACGCGGGAATAGGATAAAACTTATAGCGACACGATATCGTAGCACGCGGGAATATGATACAAATTATAGCGACACGATATCGTGGCACGCGGGAATAGGATAGCACTTATAGCGACGCGATATCGTGGCACGCGGGAATAGGATAAAACGTATAGCTATACGATATCGTGGCACGCGGGAATAGGATACATCTGATAGCTATACGATATCGTGGCACGCGGGATTAGGATAAAACTTATAGCAACACGATATCGTGGCACGGAGGAATAGGATAACACTTATAGCGACACGATATTGTGGCGCTATAATTTGAGGAATCGCTACACTTCTCCCTACTGTTCTTTGTAAATGTACTGACAAGTATGAGGTACTGAGAATTACTCGCTAAATAAAGCTACTCATTGTCCTTTACACCATCCACAACACGTAAAGATAACCGATGCCGCTACATTGTAAATACCCCTGGCAAGGCAAACGTTTCTTTCCTATGCTTTAAGCAGAAAATGTCAGTCACACGCTATATCTGCAATGACCTCTAATTATACAACAATAACACCAATGTTTATTTAGCAAATCCACATAATATATGCCTTTGACTAACGACAAGGAGTGTAGCAAACATGTTTAACTCCCTGAATACCTGTGTCCTGGGGGCTTGAACACATGGCTGTCGTCTTGCAAGCCATCCACACTTCCAACTGGATTAACCAATTAACTGGGCAGTCTGAAGAACCGACACCAACTAAAGTAATTGCAATGTCATAATAATCACTGATAAGATTAGACAGTTTAGCATTTCATAACTGTCGGTTTATATGCAAACACACCTTTTATTCTACTAGGTTGACATCAGAATGTCAAGGAAGTGGAAACACAGCGTGGTAGACTCGGTTCCAGACAACATGCTACATTGCCTTTGTCGCTAACAAAATTATGATACAAAGATGATGATGCAGTACATTTTATCAATTTGTAATGGATGGGTTCCACCTTGGTTGTGTTGACTTAGACGAGAGAGTGGCTGGGAACCTGTCAAGCCGGAACTGTCCACCAAACTGTATAGATGTGATGACTGAAAACCCATCATTATCAAAAAAGGGTAAATTACTGTGTAGACTAGTAATACTTATATCTACATTTAACTCTGCATGCTGGCTAAAGTAAAGACTACATGTATAAGTAGCTCAATAAATTTAGCAGTCAACAATTTATTAATGTGTTTTTCTTGTTTGTAGTTTTAGGGGGTATTCAGAAAATAGTCAAGTGATTTTCATTAGTATTGCGTCATTATTAATCTACACTACTGAAGCACCTCCTCGAAAATTATATATTTTGATGAACAAGCCCGCGGCGTCTTTTGAGTGAAATCTGGCTGGATGCGGCAAACGTTTTGTGAAATTATTATATAACATACATATATACAGTTTTTTAAAAATTGTGTTTTATTTGAAGAACACTTATTATATATATAAAGACTCTGGATAGGCGCTATAATTGGAACAGATTTCTTTACAATTGTTGCATATAGGGCCATTTTATTGATCAGTGCGAAATCTGACGTCCTACTGAATAGAATCCCTGAACTACCATTTATATACTAGTACCTCCAAACACTTCATATCCCAGTGATACTATCCCTGAATACTCCCAACTATATACAGTCAAACCTGTCTTAGTGTTCACCTCTATTATGCAACCAACCTGCATTAAGCAGTCAGTTTCCAGATTCCCAATATGGTGTTTTGTTATACATTTGACCTCTATTAAGCAGCCACCAGTGCTAAGCAGCCACTTTCAGTGATTCCCTTGGCTGGCTGCTGAAGACAGGTCTGACTGTACATCTTAAGTTGTTACCTCTGTTTTATCTGTGTTTTCTTTGCTCAACATGCTATCAGTTTCCAAATGGAAAATTCAATTTCTCAGCAAGACAAACTAATAATAATTTGTTTTTCAATGAGTAAATATTAAAAAAGGGTGACAACACTTTCAACTGGGCGTGGTTTTCGTCGACATATGTATTACCCTGCTCCTGTTAAAACAACTCACTGGTGTACATGTTTTATTATTTTAGGACATTCCAACCTAGGATGTTAAGTTACAGATTGAAGCTCAATGGCATTCCTTGGATTTCATCATGGTGTAAGTATTTGCCAAAACAATCCACTTTTAGTTTATACAAATTTTGTTTAACTTGATTGCGAAACAAGTTCCTACAACTTATATTAACCCTTTACCTCATAGAAGCACCTCTTGATGCCATTACCAGTACGACATACATTGACAATGTAGTAGCCAAACCAATGTTCATAATTCAGGCCAGAATCTCATGTTTTCCCAGTAATATCTATGGAGTTGGGATATATATGGTGACTACTTATCCACTGCACTACAACTAAATGGCTGTCGTTTGAATGGAGATATAATAGTATACTAACCTAAATCTCTATGAAGGAAAGGGTTAGTCCACCGCCACAAGGCAGATAAAGACAATAATTATGTGAAATGTATGTGCCTTGCCTAATGGCACAATTGTAACTGCGAATTCCACTTCTACATTCTCTGTAATTTTATTTTCATTATTTAATACCCTTTGTTAGTAGCATCTCTGTATATTTAACAGGCGGAATGGTCTCCGTCTGCCCGTCACAAATGTGTGTCCTCTCAAATCTCTTGAACCGCTGGAGGAATCCTATAATCACTTGACATGTATGTTGCTCGAGATGATGTGCAGAATGACACGAGGGCCAGCTTATCTCAGGGTCACGGATACTAGGATCAAGTGTATGCATAAAGACTAAGTAGATTTACAATTTTTAATACACTTCAAACAACACTTGCAACACAGACAATGGATGGTAAGAGACGTATGTTTGTCCGTAGTTTGGCTCTTCACAGATGATTGCTTCACTTCCGGTATAGAGCCCGGTCTTCGGCTGGCAATGCCGTTAATTTATGTCACAGTTCCGAGATTTAACTATCTCTGCCGTTCCACACTCGGCTTTAACTTTAGGCTATAATACACCTATTTAAACATTGGCACGTATGGCCATCACAGTGCTATAATGCACACATTAAAAGCTTGGCAAGTATTGCCGTCACAGTGCTATAATGCACACTTTAAAGATTTACAATACACAATATCACTAACTCCCTGCGTCCTAAGGACCCTGTCCACTGACGGCGGACTCGATGCTGTACAGCTACCGCTAACCGCTGACACTCTCCAGTATATGGACGTCACCAGCTCACGCCGGCAAACTATCCCAGTCGGCTCGTGCCCCAGCTTGTTATCTTGATCGTTCCGAACAGGATCTACGCCCCTGAGCTACACCTCTCACGGCTCCTGGTTCAGGCATGAAGCGACTACAACAATAACAAATATAAAACCCTTGTGCTACGTCAATCTACTCGGCTCTTCTTACCACCTTATATTATAGCATTGTGGTACAATAACAAGACAATAGTTACCATAATGCTTAGACATAGATACACACACGTCTATTTAGAATCAATACATATGGTGACCTTCACGGTCTAAATATACAACGACTCCGGACCCATCGTGACCTCATATGGTATATCTATATATATATACACAAACTTAGAACCACTCGATAACCTAGTACTTCGCTCCTGCAATTTGAGCGTACATGACACCCCTTTCAATAACAGCTGATCACGACTCTGCCCCAGCCATATATTCAACACTGGATTCACCAGTAGTTATTAGTTAATTATTATGTATGTAATGAACAGTAGATATCCATCGTCGTAAATCACTAGAACAACATTTAATAACGATTTACTACAACATGTTTCTGGTAACGTCTCGGACAGTTGCTTTAGACGACGTTCAGATAAATAACCTAATGACAACTATGAACAATATAATATATATTTACATACCCAAATCTGTCACATGTACAATTCCACAACAGTCAAGTGTGATGTTCCGAAAGCAATGTCCGTGCACTGTACGGGACCGAATTTATATAGAGCCTTCACCTGAGTATACGCACGCTTTTTCCATGCATTTTATCAGCCGATATGAAACATACCATATTGACTGCGCGTTCTTATCAGGCCCTGGGGGTTAATTTCACTGATAAAGGGAACAGTGATTTGAAAAGAATAAACCCAAATCTGCTAATACTAGTCGGATTTATATCAAATAAACGGGAATATCCCTTATAAGTGATATATACTAATACACCACTGTCCTTTATCTGGTATAGATACATTCGTCCCAATTTATGATAAAATCACTGAATAAATGTTTCAATGGTACGGCAAAATGCTCTGAAATCCATTGATAAAGAGGCCCAACTACACATTAGTTAAAATGGTCACTTTCATTTTGTTACATACGTTCCTTCCCTGGGTAAAAGTGTTTACTTTTATTTAACATTACACAATGAAAGAATACCTTCCTCTCATAGCGAGGCTATTTACCACCTATCTTAGAGAATTACATCTCTACCGTACCGTTTACAAGATACGAATATACTACACTATACCGTCTCCATAGCACTTCTATATACATACTCCATACTTCTGTCCTAATCATTACTATAGGAGAGGAAATGATGCGTTAGATTCCTCAATAACGCCCATATCCAACCTTTTCTGTATCTTCTCATTAACAACGTATGTGCCTCTGCTCGCTGAGCTTCTGACAGGGAGTTACAAATGTCAACATCCTTGACTGACTCCTGTCCTAACTCTAATGGACCTTCCAACTGAATTTCTAGGGACTCCTGATTCATGTCACCTATATTCTCCACTACCTCATCTTCCTCCATAACACTAGTTGCACAAACTACCTCTAATGCTCCAGTTTCCCTACTTGGTACCTCTACTCTGTCCAAATACTCTTTTAACAGGTTTGCCTGGAAGGTTGTGACCTTCCCATCTATGTCTGTCATAGGTTCTATGGGTCCTACCATATCCACTGCTACCCTCTTAACTGGTGTTTCAATTAATGGCATATGACCTAACGGCACCTTCGTTACTTTCCCTAAGGGTATGGTTCGTTGACAGATGTCACATGAATGACAAGATCTCGATACATGCGAGATGATTCCCGGCCAATAAAACTTCGATACCACCCTATGGATAGTCTTTCTAATACCCCGATGCCCTGCCATTAAAGCTTCATGACCCACTTTAAGTACCGACTCTCTACATTTCACTGGTACAACTAGTTGGTACACCTTTTTACCATCCTTAAACTCAAATTCTCTGTAGAGTAATCTATTCTTCCACAGAAATCCTACTCTACCACCACCTTTATGTTTGCTAATGGTTCTACTCTCTGCTTTCCCTTTTAGAACCTCTAAAGTCTTATCCTCTCTCTGTAACACTAGAAACTCTTCCTTGGATATATCTAGAACCTTATCTGGTACAATCAATTTCTTATAAGGCTTTGCTACCGCCTTATGTTGACCCCTGGTCTCTACCGCTAATACATCTATGTCACTACTCTGAGCTCCTTTGACGTTACCGATCACTAACTCATACAGTGGCGTATCCATGCACAATGCTTCCGTTGTGCCGGAAAAATACGGACAGTCCACCTTTATGATCGCTACAGGAAAACACCGTTTTGTCCCATCAATATATTTGCAACATCTCTGTCTACCTGTGTATTGCTTAGGTAACACTAAGTCTTTTTTAACTACAGCACATGTTGCTCCCATATCTCTCATTGCCGTAACTGCCTGGTCATTAACACTACCTAATGCTGTAGGACATTTAGCTAACTCCATTAATGATCCTAAGCTAGGTTCGTCTTGCACACAACAAGAACTATCTGACCTTTTGGACTCACTCCTACCACGTCCTCTACTACTATTTCTCTGTATAGTACGGCTTCTCTGAATACTTCCATATGGACTATTTCCACCATGGTTACCACGATTACCTCTAAATGCATAACTACCTCTATAATAACCTCCGTTATTATTACCTCTATATCCTCTAAAGGAACTACTACCTCTATCATTCTTATAGAATGTGGTTGTTGCCCCGGCTGACAACATGTCGGTTTCTGCCATATTTCTATCATCCTCAATCGCTGCTACTCGGTGACCCTTACTGTCCTTCCGTCTACAATCTACTGACTTATGATTTCCACTGCAGTATGAACATTTCCAATAAGTTTGGCTGCTACTTTGACTACCACTATACTTAGTCCGATACTTCTGTTCACTAAAACTGGCCCTATCTCTATCTCTACTATCTCGTACTACACGCACATAGCCTCCTCTAGCTTCTGCAAACAAATCTGCCTGTACAGACATTTCCTCAACATTCTCAATCTTCTTCTCTCTCAAGAATACATACAAATCTTGGCTACAAATAGTCAACAACTGGTCCCTTAAAAGATAATCTAATACTGCCTCATACGTCTGATCTACCTTCCCCAACTGAAACCATCGATCTAAATAATTCCTCGACCTTCTCATAAACTGAACAAAGGTTTCTCCTACCTCTGGCTTACTCTGCTTAAACCTCTTTCTAAATCCATCCTCCGTTAATTCAAACCTCTTAAGCAATGCAGCTTTTAAGGCGTCGTAATTACTAGCATCATCATTAGGTAATCTACAGTACACATCTAACGCTTTACCCTTAAGCAATGCACTAATATGTAAAGACCACTGATCTCTATGCCATTTCTGTGCCTCAGCATACCGCTCAAATCTAGACAAGTAACTATCCATGTTATCCTTATCCTGATCAAAATATGGTAGTTTAGGTCCTTTAATAAATCTACTCTCTCCGCCTTCTGCTCCATGCCCTCTAGTCCTATCATTTGCTGCCAACTCTAGACCTTGTCTATGTTGGAGTTCAAGCAGTTCTAACTGTTGCTGATGGCGACTCCGCTCTAATTCGTGCTTAAGCTTCTCAGCTTCTCTCTCTTGAACTCTTTCTTCTCTTTCTCTAGCTTGTTCTATCCTCTGAAACTCTAACTTATGTGTCCTTCTCTAACTTATGAGCTTCTATCTTCTGAGACTCTAACTCTAACTCTTTCTTAAGCTTCTCAGCTTCTCTCTCTTGGACTCTTTCTTCTCTTTCTCTAGCTTGTTCATCCTTAATAAACTTACGCAAGCTCTCACCTTCATATCCTAACTGTTCACCCATCTCGGCTAACTCCTTTAATGAACTGGCCATGATTAATTACACTCCAGTAATTATTAATACACTTCAAATATACTACTTCAAGTGTCTATCACTGCCGATATCTATTACTGTTGCACGATCTCTAAGTTCACTCTAATCCCTGTGTAGGAATACACTATCATCTACTTCAACACTGTAGGAATACACTGTCATATACTTCAACACTGTATGAATACACTGTCATCTACTTCAACACTGTAGGAATACACTGTCATCTACTTCAACACTGTAGGAATACTCTATCATCTACTTCAACACTGTAGGAATACTCTACCATCTACTTCAACACTGTAGGAATACTCTATCATCTACTCCAACACTGTAGGAATACTCTATCATCTACTTCAACACTGTAGGAATACTATATCATCTACTTCAACACTGTAGGAATACTCTATCATCTACTTCAACACTGTAGGAATACTATATCATCTACTTCAACACTGTAGGAATACTCTATCATCTACTTCAACACTGTAGGAATACTCTATCATCTACTTCAACTGTAGGAATACTCTCATCTACTTCAACTGTAGGAATACACCTATCTACTTCAACTGTAGGAATACACTGATCATCTACTTCACTGTAGGAATACACTGATCATCTACTTCACTGTAGGAATACACTATCATCTACTTCAACTGTAGGAATACACTGTCATCTACTTCAACTGTAGGAATACACTGTCATCTACTTCACTGTAGGAATACACTCATCTACTTCACTGTAGGAATACACTCATCTACTTCACTGTAGGAATACACTCATCTACTTCAACTGTAGGAATACTACTAATGTACCACGGGATCTCACATATCCGGTAACTATATGCTAAGGACTGTTACCCAGCTATCTTATAGCCCAACCACAATATAGTCAATTGCCCACTAGTATCTCAAGTATACAATAACCCCATATGTATTGTGTAAAAGTATCCCATATCATCCAACAACTTTAAGGGAGATCACTGTAAGGGAGATCAAATGAAGGGAGATTTGTACCCTCAGTCCGTGCGTTACCACAGAAACACCCTGGTGTGGCTATGGTTCATCATCGGATACACCTTAAATGAAATGCAAACTCACTCAGGTTCTTTACTCAGATTATGTAAGGTCTTGACCTGGTCCCCACACAACAGCACATACAGTTCTCCCGGGATACCACTCTTGAGTGTCTAGAAGAACAGCAAAAATACAAACAATGAAACATACAATCTCAGTAATACTAACCACTAAATTATTCAGTCAATGCATACACTAACCCTAGACATCGTGACCTATCGAGAAGCTAACCCCACTTCTGACACCATTGTCACAGAATGACATGAGGGCCAGCATATCTCAGGGTCACGGATACTAGGAGCAAGTGTATGCATAAAGACTAAGTAGATTTACAATTTTTAATACACATCAAACAACACTTGCAACACAGACAATGGATGATAAGAGACGTATATTTGTCCGTAGTTTGGCTCTTCACAGATGATTGCTTCACTTCCGGTATAGAGCCCGGTCTTCGGCTGGCAATGCCGTTAATTTATGTCACAGTTCCGAGATTTAACTATCTCTGCCGTTCCACACTCGGCTTTAACTTTAGGCTATAATACACCTATTTAAACATTGGCACGTATGGCCATCACAGTGCTATAATGCACACATTAAAAGCTTGGCAAGTATTGCCGTCACAGTGCTATAATGCACACTTTAAAGATTTACAATACACAAGATAGCTAACTCCCTGCGTCCTAAGGACCCTGTCCACTGACGGCGGACTCGATGCTGTACAGCTACCGCTAATCGCTGACACTCTCCAGTATATGGACGTCACCCGCTCACGCCGGCAAACTATCCCAGTCGGCTCGTGCCCCAGCTTGTTATCTTGATCGTTCCGAACAGGATCTACGCCCCTGAGCTACACCTCTCACGGCTCCTGGTTCAGGCATGAAGCGACTACAACAATAACAAATATAAAACCCTTGTGCTACGTCAATCTACTCGGCTCTTCTTACCACCTTATATTATAGCATTGTGGTACAACAACAAGACAATAGTTACCATAATGCTTAGACATAGATACACACACGTATATGTAGAATCAATACATATGATGACCTTCACGGTCTAAATATACAACGACTCCGGACCCATCATGACCTCATATGGTATATCTATATATATATACACAAACTTAGAACCACTCGATAACCTAGTACTCCGCTCCTGCAATTTGAGCGTACATGACACCCCTTTCAATAACAGCTGATCACGACTCTGCCCCAGCTATATATTCAACACTGGATTCACCAGTAGTTATTAGTTAATTATTATGTATGTAATGAACAGTAGATATCCATCGTCGTAAATCACTAGAACCACATTTAATAACGATTTACTACAACATGTTTCTGGTAACGTCTCGGACAGTTGCTTTAGACGACGTTCAGATAAATAACCTAATGACAACTACGAACAATATAATATATATTTACATACCCAAATCTGTCGCATGTACAATTCCACAACAGTCAAGTGTGATGTTCCAAAAGCAATGTCCGTGCACTGTACGGGACCGAATTTATATAGAGCCTTCACCTGAGTATACGCACGCTTTTTCCATGCGTTTTATCAGCCGATATGAAACATACCATATTGACTGCGCGTTCTTATCAGGCCCTGGGGGTTAATTTCACTGATAAAGGGAAACAGTGATTTGAAAAGAATAAACCCAAATCTGCTAATACTAGTCGGATTTATATCAAATAAACGGGAATATCCCTTATAAGTGATATATAATAATACACCACTGTCCTTTATCTGGTATAGATACATTCATCCCAATTTATGATAAAATCACTGAATAAATGTTTCAATGGTACGGCAAAATGCTCTAAAATCCATTGATAAAGAGGCCCAACTACACATTAGTTAAAATGGTCACTTTCATTTTGCTACAGCGTGTTTCAGGCATGTCGGGTAATGTTGATACATGTATGTGTGAGAAATAGGGCTGCCACGCGTACAGATTTTTGTTAACGTGTACACGATCCTTTGTACACGGCATGACGTCGTTTACACTTTGTTTATTTCCATGATTATGTAAATATACTAGGTCTCACAAAATTCAGTGAAACGGTCGATGCTATGATTTTATTACGTCACTAAGCTTCATTATACGACGTCATCAATTAAGATAGTGTACACGGTTACTCAATTAGTCCACTTGTATTGCCATTACACTACACGGCTTCATTTACACGTGTAACCGTTGAAACCCTAGTGAGAAATACTCCTCATGTCAGACACATCAGATTTTGTATGCATTTTAATCATTTGTCTGACCAGTGTCAAACTATTAATATCACAATAGCATGGCCTGTAATCGGTGCCTATGGTTTCTAGGGTGCCAAAACAGTTTGTAGTGAAACTCAGATTACATATGTTGATGATAATATGAAGAAATTGTCATTAATATGCAATGGATCGACATAACATTTAGTTTCAGTCCTTGTATATACAAGCCTGCCATAATTGAATTGTGCCAATGTCTGAGATTTTTGAGATCACAAAAGTTAGTATTATATATATGCGGCGAAGATAATTCGAATTCACAAATAGAGCGACAAACAATAAACCTGAAGTTCCTGCTGTTTCCACTTTCGAATAAGCACTGCTGCATAAAATAAAATTATGTAGATTCACACATAAAAATAGTACGTCCAGGATTATAAAACTATTTTCAAATTCTGTGTTAGGTTGATACACAGAATCAGCCAATCAAAAATGCTTGATATTCATCTTGAGAGTTGAGAATGTTTTATCCAATAGCGACTATTTTAGCAGATTTGACTAGGTAGCGTCCCTTGTTCATTTCGAGCGATCACATTGTAGGAGTTTTCTACCTTTGATCAACGCGATTTATGGTTATTGTATCAGCGGATATCTGTGTAAATTGGCCTAAGGCAATAAAAGGCAATGAAGCATGAATTATGAAATTCGCGTTGATTCGTTTTTGCTGGGTAGATAATACCGTATAATGCTTGTAAAGAGGATGTTGTTGCAGACGTAAACACAATGGTATCATGTTTTGTCAGTGTATATACTTATGCCATTGTTCGTGAAAGAGGATAACCTTCATTGCATAAACAACAAAATAGATACTTAAAAAATAAAAACCTTATTATGTATTGGTAACGGTTATAAGAGATTGTTCATAATGCGCAAGGTAATGCCTATTAGTACATTGTACCAGTCTTACACAGTATATATTAATAATTTAATGCTCTATTTGTGCAATGATAATTTTATAACAAGTGTGATAATTATGGCCATAGTCTCTTGTAATTCTATCTAAGCATGGCTATGCACGTGTGTTTATGTGAATATATATTACATTTTGATATCTTGTATTGTACATAGATCTATGAGACTGAAATAAAGATATAAATATTGTATATATTTTAATGTTTTTGTCACAAATTGTACGTAAAATTTGTATATTATGCAAATGTGCTACTTCTCTTTATAGTGGAGGAATAAAAGAAATTATCTACAGTCAAACCTGTGTTAGTGGTCACCTCTATTAAGCAGCCAACCTGCATTAAGCAGGCAGTTTTCAGATTCCCCATGTTACTTTATTCTATATTTTACATCTATTAAGCAGCCACCTGTGCTAAGCAGCCACTTTCTGTGATTCCCTTAGCTGGCCTCTTAATACAGGTTTGACTGTGTATCGAGGACAGCAGGTGCAGGAACGAAGCTGTAATTAACAAAGTCCGTTATGCATCGTGTCACCGACCCAAGTAATAAAACAAATATATTTTATGACCATAATTAACGTACCCCAGTAGTTTCAACATTGACACAATACATTGATAATTATGTTTCCGGCGGAATTGGGGCCAGTTATGGCACTTTCAATGACTGGTTCTACAGGAAATTGGTCGACACGGGTAATTCAACACATCACTTTATAGATCTTGTTATCATTACACATCCACATGTATTAATATGTCACGGTTAATGATGTTATACCTGATCAACCCAATAATCAATATTGACATAACATGAATACAATATACAATACAATACAAATATTTTATTCAGCATTAAACATTTCATATTAATGTTTACAAACATATAATATATAATACAGTGTGAACACAAGTTTTTTCAGAAGAGCATGGGTTTTTAACAGTGCAGATTAACAATCACTATACAATAGGTAGATACAGTATTTAAGGTACTTAGATAATGCGTATTTTGTTGGCAAAGTATATATCTAATATATCATCTTTATTTCCTCCATTTCTGAAGAGTATATAACATTCAAAAAGAAACACATAGGATATTACAAACATACAAAGGACATAAAATGATGCAAACATAAAGACATTTCATAGTGAGAACATACAAAGGACATCAAACGTATTGCAAAGATTGGAGTTTCGGAAGACATCCATTATTTTAAGCATACAAACAATATCAAACGTTATGAAACAAACAAGAACATCAAACAATATACATACAAGAGAACATCGCATTGAGATAAATTCCGAAAACGAGGCTAAACAAAATGGTTGACAAATTTTGAATTCTTGAATAAAATAAACAAAATCGACAGTTTTGGTGGTATTAACTGGATTAATTTGGTGGACTTTGATCAAACAATGATGGATATACATACTATTTGATAGTCAAGTAAGAGTCCAGTTGTTTTAGCTGATAAACTCTATGATATGATGGCAAACGTAAAAGAGAATACTCCAAACAAAGGAAATAATGGTGCTAAGAAAAAAGATCAACCAAGTGACAAACAGATGGACACACATCAGGTACCGATCATTCCGCCCTACATGGGTCCACAAGCAGGATATTTTCCATCTTTTGGAATACCCAGTCAAATACCACCACATTTATACCGTCCTTCGTTCACTGATTACCCAACTCGAGGCCAGGATAACAGTATGCTAGAACTTTTCCAAGAAATGAACACAAGGCTTAAAACAATTGAAACGAGTGTCTCGAAAATCGCCCCAATGGAATAGGATATGGCTTACCTTAAAATCCAGATGTCCAATATCCAAGAGACTAATCACACGTTGACACACAAAGTGTTCGAAATTGAAAAATCCTGTCAATTTAACAGTGCACAATACGACCAATTCACTCGTGAAAAGGAGCACATCGATGCTGATATTGACATTTTGAAAACTCAATATGCCAGTATCAATTCACAAACCCAAACACTGTTTGCACAAAATTCCGAATTAAATACACGTTGTCTAGATCTACAATCACGGATCATGGAGAATGATCTTATTATATTCGGAGTACACGAGGAGGCCCGTACTAACGAGAACGGTGTTGCTCAGAGAGAGGATGTCCAGTCAACTCTTATTGACACTTTGACCATAAAACTGATTGATAATGACGCTATTAGGCAAGAATCTCCAGTGTCGCAGACAAATTTTAGCTTTGAAAGAGTATACCGTGTTGGTAATCCGGTGAAAGCCAAAGAATCTAACAGACCACGTCCAATTATAGCTCGATTCGAGAAACTAAGTGATAGAAACACGGTGCGTAAAGCAGGAATCTCTCTGAATGCTTTGAAACAGGGTGTTACAATCTATGAGCACTTTCCACGTGAAGTCGAGGAACGCAGGAAACAACTCTACCCAATAGTCCGTCACCTTTCTGACCAAGGAGAGAGAGTGTCGCTTGTCAGAGACAGACTGTACATAAATAACAAGCAATACCATATCAATAATGGAGAGTACACCAATAGAGAAGGCCGTAAATGTTACACCCGTTCCATGCATCCCCCAGCGTATCATGGTGAGGACAGGGGAGACAATCGACCCACACAATATGGCCCACACCCCGCCAGACAAACAATTCCACAGAGACCATACAACGGCAGAACCTTAAACTTCGAAACGCCGAACAGGTTCGGCCAGCTCGCCCCCTTGGGCGTTGACAGAACGTCACAGAAACGCAAGGAACGCTCGCCGCTTGATACTGACATTTATTTGAAACGTCAAAATACTGATGTAATTCAATCGAACACACAATATGTTGAAAACAATGATGTTCTTCTAATAGACCGTGATTCTGCGATCCAACCTGATGCACGTGATCAAGGTTGGGCTAATAGACAGCCCATTCACAGAATGGAGCATATCAGTGACCCCCATGGGGTACCTCAAATTGTGAGGAATGACACAGATACATAGGTATAACCAGTTGTGTATTGACAATTACCGGATTAGTGTTTATCCTTCTGTGACATTACGCTTCCACTGTACAAGTGACTTTTCAATGATACATTGGTTGAATGAATACTATTACTATTATAATGCATGCACTTATTGGCTATTGACTACATTAAATTATTATGATGCGCTAGTCCTGTATAATGTGTATAACGGGATCAGTGCACTTGAATTCTATAGAAATGGTATATATTTTCCTATGTTCCGTTACAGTCAAAATTATGGTCTTTTTCTGCAATGCGGATTTTCTATGACTAGCTATTACAACTTCATGTTGCTGCACCATTACTATAGCAATATTGAATTCCTGAATAATTTTATAGCTGGACAGTGTAGTCGTCTTAATCTTTATCCCACAGATTATAAAATTAACTCGAATGGAGGTATACTTAATAGGGGAGATAACTTTAATGAGCGAGCATTTTCACCTGAACCAAAGAGAAATTCTCCTGATGAATTTAATAAATCAGATTTATTCAATATTCTTTCTCTAAATGTATGCGGGTTAAAATCAAAATTGAAATGCCCAGATTTTATTGACCTTGTAAATAAATATTGTATTGTAGGCTTGCAGGAAACGAAATGTGATGATTTAGATTTTGTAGACGTACCAGGTTTTGACATGTTTATGAAAAACAGAAAATCTATAACCAGTCGTAAAAGTGGAGGACTTGCTCTACTTGTTCGAAAGGATATTTCTAAATATATTACCATAAAGGAAACTGATAGCAAACTAGTTCTATGGTTCACATTATCAAAATCCTTGTGTTATACAGAAAACGATATAGTCTGTGGAATTATATATATTCCTCCGGAATACTCCGATTTTTCTGTAGAAGACCCGTTTCTAGAAATCCAGGACGACTTAAACACGTTTTCACGAACATCTGATACAATATGCTTATTTGGAGATTTCAACTCTAGATCAAAAGGCTTGCAGGATTACATAATACTAGACACTGAATTTGTCGAAAGCCAACATTTGGATGAACTTTGTTTAGAATACAATCTCGAAATGTGTATGTTTGACAGGTCTCTAAATGTAAATAGACAACGTTTAAATAGCGATAGAATTTCTAATAATTATGGAAACCAATTTGTTGATTTTTTGAAACTTAATTACTTATATATTTTAAACGGAAGAACTACAATGGATATCCCTGGTAAGGCCACATGTAAAGGAACAAGTGCGGTTGATTATTTTGTTTGTAACTCGAATCTTTTTAATAATGTTTTATCTCTACAGGTAATAGACTTCTGCCCATTATTTTCAGATGTTCATAACCCAATTGAACTTAACCTACAATTTAAGTTACGCAAAACGATTGATTATCAGCCTGATGAGAAGCCGTCAGTTAAATTATGGGATAGAAATAAAGCGAATGAATTTATTAATAAACTAGATCGTCATAAAATACAAACTTTACAAGATACGCTAGAAATTTTTAGTGTGGATACAAATTTTAGCCAACAGAACGTAAATGCAATCGTTAACGATATGTCGTCACTATTTATAAACACGTCTGCTGAAGCCTTTGGCTATACCAAAATAAACAATGTACAGGAGACCAACAGTTCCAAAACATCCCCGTGGTTTGGTCCAAAGTGTAAAAAGGCAAGAAAAAATTTCCACTCCGCAAAATATCTCTATAAACTAAGAAAGAATAACGAAACAAAAGAAAGCCTAAAACGAACTGCTACTATTTATAAAAATACTATGAAACAGTTTTACAATAAACATAAGCATTCAAATATAAGGAAATTAAGAGATGTTAAAAGTAAAGACACGAGAAAATACTGGAAAATATTAAATGGAAGAGCTATAAATAAAACTGAAGCTGATTTAACAGATCTTTATAATTTCTTTAAAAATGTAAACTTTACTGATAATAATAATAGCGATAACAATGATAATAATAATAATAATCATCATCATCATCATCATCATCATCATCAAGACAATGAAATTAATGGAGATATAAACCCCCCTATCACTGAAACAGAAATAGAATGGGCAATACAAAATTTAAAAAATAACAAAGCTAGTGGCTACGATAAAATACTAAATGAACAAATAAAAGCATCTTTACCTTTGATGAAAAACATATACGTTAAACTGTTAAATCTTATATTCGATACCGGAATCATCCCAGAACAGTGGACAGTTGGTATTATTAACCCAATATATAAAAATAAAGGAGACATAACAAAACCAGAAAACTATAATAACATTGTTAAGTTGTCTAGGCAAAGTATTTACTAGTATTTTGAATAAAAGAATAACCGATTATGTTGAAACTAATGATATTTTAAACAACACACAAGCGGGATTCAGAAAAGGATTTTCAACAGCAGACAATTTATTTATTTTACAACATATCATTCAATATGTTAACAACAACAGAAAAAAATTATTTTGCTCATTTATCGATTTAAAACAAGCGTTCGATACCATCTGGAGAAATGGCTTATGGGAGAATTAATAAATGCTAAAATCAATGGTAAATGTCTACAGGTTATAAGAAACATGTATAATGGAATAAAGTCTTGTGTAAAAGTTAATTCAAAATTTTCGAACTTCTTCACATGCAACATCGGAGTTCGTCAAGGTGAACATTTGTCTCCTTTGCTATTTTCTTTATTTTTAAATGACTTAAGAGATTTTTTCCAAAACAATAGTAATGCGCAAGGAATATTATTACAGAATGAACAAAACACAAACGAGCTCTTTAATCTTTTAAAAATATACATTTTACTTTATGCAGACGATACAGTAATACTGGCAGAAACTGCAAGTGATTTACAAGATGCCCTAAATACTTACGAACAATACTGTGATAAATGGAAGCTCACGGTTAATATCACAAAACTAAAATAATCGTGTTTTCAAAAGGTAGACAACCTATGTATAATTTCAAATATAAAAAGGAAACAATAGAAGTCGTAAAAGAGTATAAATACCTTGGTATCTTCTTCAATAGAAGTGGCTCTTTCTTTAATTGTAAACAAAATATTTCAAATCAAGCAACTAGAGCAATGTATAGCCTAATAAGAAATTCAAATCGACTTAACCTACCAATAGATCTACAAATAGACCTATTTAATAAAACCATCAAACCGATTCTACTATATGGAGCTGAAATTTGGGGGTTTGGGAAATTAGATGTAATAGAAAGGGGTCAACTTAAATTTTTAAAATATATATTGAAATTAAAACGGTCCACCCCAAATTATTTTATTTATGGCGAAACTGGATGTATGCCGCTATCGATAGCTATTGAGGAAAAAATTATTTCGTTCTGGTCAAAACTATGTATTACGGAAGAAGGTGATATACCAAAGAAATTGTCTCATCTAGTATATAAAAATATGTTACAAACATCACAAAATTTACCCGAAGAATTGCTTAAGGTAAAATTTCCATGGCTATATAATGTTAACACAATTCTAATAAAATGTGGTTTCATAAATGTATGGACTGAACATAGTTTTCCTAATGCAAAATGGTTAAAACTAGCGGTAAAACAAAAACTACATGATTTATATTTAAATAATTGGTACACCATGGTAGACAACTCTAGCAATAGTACGTTTTATCGAGTGTTTAAAAGATCTTTTGGAATTGAACCTTACTTATCAAAATTACAAAACTCCACACTGTATAACCTAATTAAATTTAGAACAAGAAACCATCGATTACCAATAGAAACAGGAAACTGGTCAAGAACACCAATACATGAAAGAATATGTAACTCTTGTAGAAACAGAATTGGGGATGAATTTCACTATTTGTTTGAATGTGAACATTTACAAATGAAAGAAGACAATATATTAATCCGATGTATTTTCGACGCCCAAATATGTTTAAATTAGAGAAATTAATTTGCACCAAAAATAGTTCAGAATTTCAGAAATTATGTAAGTTTATTATGATAATAATGTCACATACAAGAATGTAACAGGTATACTCTTTTTCCAAATTTGTGATATTTGTGTCTATAACTAAAATACTATTGGAAATATTTATTCACCTTGACAATTGATATATTCTGTTTTGTGCTTTTGTTTTGTAGCCTCGTTTGTATGTCTTGTTTATTGTAAATACCTCATATTTGCATGTTCTGTACATGTATTGAGTGAAATAAAAGAGATGTTCTGTTCTGTTCTTTCTGCAAACATTAAGCACTAAGCTAGCAGTAATGTTTACATAATGCACGTTTGGTTATGCATATTTAGTCTTATACTAGGAAGCCTCTTAGAAACAAAGAGAAATCCAATAAGCAGCATATTTAAATGTTTACAAAGGTTGGCAGAAATTTAAGAACATACTATTTCACCGAAACGAAAAGTGAATATAAGAAAGTTATTCTAAAAACGCTGCATTCTGTAGATCATGTGATAGGTTACAAATAGTTTTGTAGATCATGTGATAGGTTACAATAGTGTTATTAGACGTAGCGGACATTAGAGCATCGAATTTATGCATTGTCGGCCAATGACAATAATAGCGTTTAAAGTATTTCTTTCTTATATCGCGATAATGTGGACATACAAGTAGAAAATGATATTCACTTTCAATTTTTGTCATAGTACAGGATTTACAAGTTCTCAGTTGTTATATCTCCCTGTTTCAATAAAAAGGTTATGTGATGAAGTTCTAAATCATTTTTGTAGATATGTATCGATTAGCCGTTGCTTAATAATGTCCAGAGGGATGTCATGGGTGAACTGTTCATTCCAGATATTGTTAAATCCGTGATCTGATAGTATTGTTTTTATTTCAAACGCCCAATTGTTTCGGTTATAAGTGTGACCTAAATCAACGTCCGTTTTTAATAATAGATAAAGTTGTTTTGTTAAACTTGAATCTTCTTGTTTTAATATCTTAATCCAATACTTAAGTAGTTTAATTTTTCAATAGATATGGAGCGGTAATCGACCTAATTCTCCGTATAGCGCAGTTCAATTTGTTGATTTTTTTACTCCGAGAATTCTGGGCAAGAATTTTGTATGGACAAGTTCGATGTCCGTGGCTTTATGTGTTCCCCATATTTCGGCACTAAAATTGAGGATCGAACCTACTAAAGAATCAAATAGCTTTATTTTTGCGAAGTTGGTAAACACACACTTAGATCAATGCAACCCATGTAGCCCTCTAAAAATATTCTTATTGTAATTTTAATTCTTTATTAATTATGTTTAGATTGTTAAATCTTCTTAGAAAATAATTTAGTCGCCCAAATGAATTTATGGGTGAACACAATGTTTCAACACAATCTAGATAATTTATATGATTTACGGATGTTTCGTCAACCTACAATTTCGTCAAACTGGTGATATGTACTACCTGGACTGGATGTTTCGTCTGATATACAGTATATCACACATTTTAATAAAACATAATTATTTCAGAATAGTCAATAAGAGTATTTTAAATCATTTTATCACAAAACAAACAAAAATGGAGGAAATAAAAGTATCTATCTCTATCTATCTACCAATCCAATCATAATTGTATTTTTAATGGTATAACTTCTGACAAAATCAGTATCAGTATGAAATTGCACATGATGCCAAAGACAATTGAACGACGAATACGGCTATAACAGGAATGCTTTGTAACAATGAAGATGTTATTTAGAGTTTACTATGAAAGTTATTGGTCTGTCATGGATACCAGTTTCAGCTTATTTTTCATATTCTCAGGATGCATATTTGCAAATTATCGTTGAAGATAACAACTTATTTTATTATACTTTGCATCATTAAAAAGATCTTGAAAATATGAAGCATGTCATATGTGGTAATAGATTGTCAACGAACAAAATAAAACTATTTGAGCACAAAACAGGTGCATATCAGTGTTTTCTAAATTTTACATAGTAGTATATAGGCGAAATATGACGTGATGGTCTATGTATATTTGCTTAATTATACTGTACAAGACATATACTTATTTTAAAATAAAAACAACGTCTTGAAAGCACAGAAAATTATCTATCTTCGTATATGTGGTAATAGATTGTCCTATGATGAAATAATGACTTTATTGCAATTTATATATCGAGTTACTATATAACTCTATGGAAAACACGCCAGAGATTGTCTATCGATATCTGCTTATCGGGTAATTTACAAGGGGGACAACTTTCTCGATTTTCCATGCACTTGGAGTGAAATAGTCACATTTTGGAACATGTCGTACCATTTACAATTGTATATGATGGGGAGGAGAGTTGGGGGATTACAATTGACTGATCAGTGATGTGGTATGGTTCACAAGGTAATGATCATCCTGAAAGGTAACGGCCCCACACTATGCCATGATGTGGGATAGGTCATGTTGATTGTAGCAATTACAAAATTGTCATCTCCATGTTTGCCTGAAGTTTATCACAACTTTGTGATTTATTGACAACTTGTTATCACAATTGATACCATGTTCTTTGCCTGTCTTGTCTGCTGTTTTTTCTTAATCGCTTCTCAAAACTTATACTTGATTCCACGAAACAGCCAATTGCCATTCAATATATCTACCATTTTAAATTCATTTACTATTTCTATTATAATTCCCATAATTTTTGATGATTTTAAGATTTCCAATATGGTGGATTATTTTTGCAAGTACCAGGAACATGTAGATAGTATCCTGGAAATACACATGAAGTCTAGCATTCAACAAACTCGGAGATTGGTCCACAGTATAGATTTGTCCGATCAGATCATGTTTCCAAGAACCCACGTTATTGTAGTGCACACATGTACTCGCAGTAAAGCCACTAAAAATTATAATACCAAAACTTATATTTTTGTTCATGCATTTATATTTGAATTCCAGTGATTTTGACACTAATGCCAGCAAGCCAATGTCATTTACAGCAATCTACAGCTGGTGAGCCTGTATATACAATAACAAGAATTTATATATTGTGTTTTACAGGCATACATATTTGCTGCAGATGGTCACATATGTTCGGTTGTACTGTATCGTTCCGTATGTGAACAGTCAAATGTGTCATAGTGGTTGTCTGTGATGAGACATAGCAAAATAATAACATGATCATTGTACCATTCATTGTGCTTTATGGAAAACACTCGATACAGTGTCTTGAATGTGTTGGAATATTAGTGAAAAACATGTCACGATAGAGAGCAATAACATATTTATTTACTGTAGGCTATGCAGGTCAATTTGGTTTAACATTTAAACATACATTCTTGAACACAGTAGTTGAAGTTATATTTCTCTGTAAATTTTCAAATTTCTAACTGTATGAATAGTGAGAAGAAGTTAGGAATAAGTGACTTCTTCCCAAGATTGCAGCCAAGCTTAATCACTGACTGCCTGACCCAAACAACCATCAATTAATTACATATTTAAATTATGGAGAAATATTTCCCAACCACTTGACCTGTTTACTCCTACAGATTGGCGGTAGTTTCTATGGAAAACAAGTGGAAATTATGCACAATGTTCAAAATCTATTTTCGATCATTAGTTTATTTCCGTTAATAACCTTTTTTCGATGTTTAAAGCGGATATCACAATATAGCATCCCCTTATGTAGTTTATAGATGCGTAAATCCTGAAAAACTTTAGCAAGTGTTGAAGAAACTACATATATGGTTAACGTCTGTCCGACGTCGTCACAATGAACATGTTCAAGATTCTTCTCCTCAGCAACCATAGGGTCTATTGTCACCATTTATGATTTAGTATTTACTTGTCATCATGGTACACATTCTTCCATCTCAAAATATTACAAATTTTTCGGAAAATCTACCACCAACATTTAGTAAGATTGATCAATGTACAATACAATGATATTCATAGTTGTTGCATGACACCCGTGTGTGAACAATGGAGTCAGGTGAGCTATATAGGGCCATCGTGGTCCACTTTATTGTAAATAAACTAAAACATCATAAATATTTGCTCAAGTTGTTAGAAATGTATAATTTCTTATGCAATTGCATGTATATATGTATTTAGACTACATGTATATAAATTTTGTTCATCAATGTTTTATGATTTGCATCTTTTTAAATATCTGTGTAGAAACATTGCTGTCATGTACTATAATGATATTTGTAGTATTTTACTTGCATTAAACATGTTTATTTCTTAATCTTGTTACTAAGTGATTCCCCGACGCAAATCCCCAACCCAGGTCACAGATGATAACACAACTGTTGATTATAGAACTTCCTTGTTTTTTCCCACCAGACTGTACATGTATTTATAAACAAGGACAAAATGACTTGGTAGCAACATTTTGTCAATATATATATTTTTATGTCTTAATGTATTTTACCTAACCACTGCTTCCCAATTTTTAATTTCCATTTACTGCTACTTTCTTGTCTAACCTTTTCATCCCTATTTACAGGTCGAATATACAAATGTAGGTTTCCACTACCACCCTTCACCACTTATGCAAGTGACCTATAGCATATTGAATATACATTAAGATTTAAAAACATTCTTTAGCTAACCTTGTTTATATGCATGTAGTCAGTGCAACAACCCTTTTCTAAAACACTGTCGACATGTTTGCTATATACATAGTTCCCACGAACCTAGCAGGTGCGCGTTGTCTACTTCCGTTCCGCCATTTTGCAGGTCAAGCGCAAATTTAATTAATAGCAATCAATTTATCAGATATTTTTCACAATTAGATCAAGATAAGATCGACATGGCTGCCAATCCACCAAAGAAACGTTATCTAGATGGTCTAGGAGATAAGGAAAAGGCACGATATAATGAAAAGATTAGTTTAATTGGGGGTTTTGATCCATATGATTTGGCGAGGCATAGGAAAAACGTCACAAACAGTAAGAGTGCAGATAAGACGTTCCCTCCAATTACTTATATTGACATTTTAAATTACTTGGTTAACACAAAGAGCGCATACACCATGGAGGAGATGAAGGCCTACACGTCCCTAGAAGCGTACAACCAGTTTGTCAGCGGCTGGGTACGCGACGTTTCCTGTGACGAAATGAATGACAAGATACTTATAACAGCTAGGGTAAGAAACTTCATTTTGTATTGTATACATTACCATAAGACTACATTGTATGTATGCCATAGAAGAGTTTGAGAATAATGTTTATGGAGAAATCATAGAGGATTGGTTGTTTTTCACTGGAAGAGTAGGGTGCTTGACAAAAAAAATGGGAAGAATGCTCAAACCTATGTTGTATGAAAAGTGTTCCATTCATGTAACCAGTACTAGTCCGTTTACGCGGTGTGGGGTCCAGTTAGGAGGAGGAGGTGTGGATGGCCCAAATATGATTCTGGATTCCTTTTTTTCAGTGCTTAAAACACACTAGTCAGCACGTATGTTGTCACGTCGAAATAAAACATCGCCCTATGCACATTCTTCTGAAATTTAAATAATGAGAGTGGTGGAACCTATGCTCTGCCTAAATTCTACATATCGTGGCCTATAAAAAAGAGTTAAATTCACTGACCAATTTAGCTTCATTACATGATCATGCGCCTCACTGTACAGCTGTTTCCAAGGGGAACTAGATACTTTAGGGCACCTATGCACGGCGTACATGAATTTTTTATTTATGCACGGGAACGTTTTGAATGTATTATTTTGACTTACCGTGTCGACCTACAAATGTAAGTGGTTAACCAGTCAAAGCAATGTGTGTGAGGTGGTTTGCTCAACTACATACATGGCCTGATAGAGTATCAAACTCGGGACCAGTCAAATCTGACGTGCTACCACTAGATCACGGATGCTACAAACTAAAAATATGATGGATCAGTCCAGGTCAAATACTTGGTATTTTGAAATGAAATTTATTTTACAATGATTGCGAAACAGGCTTTAACAAGTTACATTAATCACTCGGTGACACAGTTGAAAGCGTATGTATTTGGTCATTCATGAAACACAAGTGTAGTACTGTTGAATGGGCATAAACCATTTCCAACCAAGTTTACATACTTTATCCGCATAATTGACTCTTCATATTCTAATTTCAGGTACGGCATTCACAGAGGATGAATGAAAAATCACTCTCCCCCTGGGTCATCGCCTCTAAATCGGGTGTGGTCGACACAGCACATTGCGACTGCATGGCTGGACTGGGCGAGGTATGTAGTCATATTGGTGCAGTACTGTTTTACGTGGAAGCTGCTGCCAGAATTGACTAATCCAAGACTGTAACACAGGACAAAGCTTATTGGATGCTGCCATCCAGTGTTGACAAGATGCCATATGCTTCAATTCGGAACATTGATTTCACTTCAGTGGAGACAAAGAAACGGCAGTTAGACTGTGCAAATAATGGATCTTCGGCCCTTAAGAGGATGTCGATGAAGCTGCCAACTGTCCCAGATCCAATTGACAGCGAAATTAAGACATTACACAAGGAACTTTTCTTAACGAACACACGGCCATCCATCCTTTCAGTTTGTGCCGATGACCAGGAACATTATGTACCAACCATTTTAAGAGGACAACTTCCAGAGCCCCTTGTAAACTTAAAGGAGGACAGGTTTATCGGTATGCCAAGGACAGAACTATTAGAAGAATGTGAAAGCATCTACAGCGCATTGAATGTTACGACGAAACAGGCTCGCCACTGTGAGTATATCATCCATGAACAGAGCCGGTCTAGAGAGTGGTTCAACTTGTGAACGGGTAGAGTAACTGCATCTAAAATAAAAAGTGTATGTTCCATGTCGGTTGAAGCACCAGCCATATCAACAGTGCAAAGTGTATGTGGCAGTCAAAATAAGTTTAGTAATACTGCAACAGAATGGGGGTGCAAACACGAAAAGGATGCATTAGCATCATACAGACAATTCATCCAGTCTAGCCACCATGGCTTTAGTGTCTCTCCGTGTGGGCTGTATATCAACCCAAAGTTTCTACATATAGGAGCGAGTCCTGATTCTAATGTCAGTTGCGAGTGTTGTGGTGAAGGAGTGGTAGAAATTAAATGTCCATACAGTGCAAAAAACCAACTTCTGAAAGATGTCAAATTAGATTTTCTGGACTTGAGCGGTAATTTGAAAGAATCCCATTCCTACTCATATCAGATCCAAACACAACTTCTCGTCACAGAGAGAGCGTATTGTGATTTTGTTGTTTGGAGTGACAAGGATATTACTGTACAGAGAATTGAGCTTGTGGGGACTATCTGGTCTGAGATTGTGGAGAAGTCGGAGAACATTTTCAAGAATGTAATCCTTCCAGAGTTAACGGGCAGTCTCATATCCAGAGAGAGACAGGATGCTGCAAGAGAACAATTAAAACGGCGCGAGACCCTTGACAATGCATCAGATGAAGAGATCATCTGTGTGTGTAGGAAGGTGTATAACAAGGACACAGATGATGTTGTAGGTTGTGACAACGATGACTGCCAATACAAATGGCTGCATTTTCAATGTGTTAAATTGAAGCGTGTACCAAAGGGATCATACTTATGTCCACAGTGTAAGAAAGACAGAAAGAAACAGAAGTAACCATATTGATTCTCCATTCCCACATAGAAGCGCCTCTTGACAAGTCGAGGTGGAAGTTGTGTGTGAAAGGGTTATGTAAATTACTTAAAAGTTGATAACACTTTCAGAGCAAGTTAATAAAACTTTCAGAGCAGATACAGAATAGAAATCTGTTCTAAAATGTTCACAAACTTCCACCATCATTTACGTAAAATACCATACACGATATATCAAAACCATTTTTGTGTGTCAAATGTTGAAACGATAAGGGTGATTTTTTCAAATCCTGGCCCATTTTTTCTCAGAACCGTTAAAATTATAGTGCTCGCCTACATGCTGATACTTGCGAGTTCAATCATACCATCGGTCCTAAGCTTGCATTGGTTCATAGTAAAAGACAACATTGGGACCATTTTTAACCTAACCTATAATTTAACCTGGTTTGGCGTCTGTGGTCCAATGGTAGAGCATCGGATTTGGAATCGAACGGTCCGGGTTCGATACTCAGTCAGGCCACATATGTAGTGTCATCATTGAGCAAGGCACCTCACATACATTGCTTAGTACTGGTTAACCGCTCTACCAATAATAACTGGAGTCATCATATGACATACCGGTTTATACAAATTTATTTTAGCTCGATTGCGAAATAACTTGTTTCGCAATCGAGCTAAAATAAATTTGTATTGACATACCGGTAAGCTGTTGGTGTGACTAACTCTGCATTCTTGGTAAAATAAAGGCTATAAATAGATTTATTTTATTAGGATTGTGAAACAATTTCTTATAACTTATATTAATCACTCTTGAGACCTCATTCCTGAGTGAGAGGAGGCAATTTGGAATTAAAGTGCCTTGTCGTGATAGCGCAGTGGATGCACGTTCGCTTCAGATACGAAAGGTCCGGAATTCGAGCCCCACTGGAGCCGTTACGATTGTGCCCTTAGGCAAGGCATTTAAATTCCACATTGCCTCTTATCTCTCCCTCGTGGCGATGGATTCCATCAGGAATGAGGTCTCGAGAGTGATTTATATAAGTTGAAATAACTTGTTTCGCAATCGAGCTAAAATAAATTTGTATAAACTAAAGTGCCTTGCCTAATGACACGATTGTAACAGCTACATGTACAGATGACAATTCACTGTTATTGTTATTTGATGCTTAAAACTGAAATATTTCGTGGAATTCATTAGAATTGGCACTCTAATGAAATTACATGTCATATTTCACTGTTATTTGCACTGCTAGCATGATAAGAGACAAACCCCAAAAACATACACGATAATTAATAAGGAACAGGTGATGTACAAAACGTAACCATAACTTACAAGCTAGTCATTATTTGTTTTATTCGTAATTATATGTACATTATATAATAAAAATATTTCATCCAATATTTTCTCTTATATATATATATCTGGCAAGTAACAGTGACAATACAATGGCATACTTCACACCAGTTTATCTTCCGAATTGACTAAGTACAGTGAATTGGCCAGTTAATTGTATTACCAACTTAATTGTAACTAAATTAGTATGGATGGATGATTTTAATTGAATGCCACCACCGATTCACACATGTTTGACAGGGCACAAGACACGGTTGCGATCTTGTCAATCACCGGTGAGGAGCCGTCGTCGCTCATAGATAGATAGATAGATTCTTTATTATCCTCCATTATAGGAGAGCTATCACATACATGTATAATACAGATACATTTACAATATTACAACTATTACCGAATACGAACAAACAGTGTGATATCATGTAATTAAACTCTATACATGTAATTACAAAAACAAAGAACACGACAAACAATATAACAGATATGTAACATTGTGACAAGAATTTCCAGCGTCGCATAACAAAATCGAACATTGAATTAACTATAATATCGGATCCCGATCGTACACCTTACCGAAAGAAACATAAGGTGTAAACAGGAACTCAAATATTAAAAATCGTAAGTTGACGAACTGTTTCAGAACACAGCCCTACACTAGAATATAATAATGTAGAGTATATGAGATGAACCCATGCTAATTCCCATCACAATGACATGTACATTATACAGTTACAAGCTAATTTTATTTGTAAATAAACAATTTATTACACGCAGATATTTATTACCTTCGAATAATGTTTGGGTTTTGGCATTTGCGCTTTGCAAAAAAGGCAAGCATAGTTTAATTCGCCAATTTATCTACATTATTGGACAGTTCTGCTCTATTCACGTTAATTCATGTACCACAGCACACTATGGTTATACACGCGATAGAACATTGTATGTAATATATTCACTGCTGTAATTTGGATATTGTCACGGCTTGCTTCATCAAGTTCATAAGTAGACATACCTAACAGCAAATCACAGATTTGGGTAATAGGATCATTTGAGATGAACTAAATACATGTTTATTCCTGCTTGATCAAAAACAGTTGTCCATAGGGCAGTTCTGAGATGCTCAGTTTTCGGACATGAGTATATTATGTGTAGTTTGCTATTATTAACAAACATGTCACATTTAGGACAAGTTTCACTCTTGCTAAAACAAAATAATTTGTTTATAGTTGAAACAGCAGTATAACATTTAGATTTTAATTTTGGGAATTGTCTGCCTAGTAACCACAGCTCACATGGTTTATTAACGTTGAATGTGTTTTCAGCATTTATTTCTGGAAAACGTATAGTTACCCTAGACATCCTTTCATTATGTTCAGCTTCGAAAAGTTGCTTCCGAAGAATTGACCTCCATTGAAATTGTGTTGGAAACAGTGCATCACTGACATAATTTGACAAATACGGTTTCAGATTATATTTGAGAAGAAGTCTGTAGATGTCTGGAATAAAACCATGTAGCTGCCTTTCATCATTGCCATAGTGAAACAGGCGCATTATAAACATCCGTTTGGACAGATAATGACAAGGTAATCGGCATAGCTGACCCAGGAATATAAGTTTCCTATAATCAATCATCGTCTCTATTGGAGAGATTCCCAGACAACTAAGAGCTATGTCTGTATTAGCAAATGGCGGTAAGTTTTGGACCAGTTTAATACAGAATCGATGACTTCTTTCTAGTTGCAATAAACTGGATCTGGACATATAATTCCACAATTCGCTGCCAAAAAGTGCCTTTGTTACCACTACCGATTTGTATATAGTTGCCCAAGAGACGGGACTTATAGCATTCTGGGCGATTCCATTGTTCATTATACTAAGAAGACTTCCTCTTAGTTTTGTATTTGCATCGCGCATAGAGTCGCACACAGTCATATACTTATCGCAGATCACCCCTAGGTGTACATATTGTTCTACTTCCTCAATAATCTGTGGACCAAAGTGAAAAGTCCTTGAGTGTTTAAGGTAATCGGATTTGGATTCATTAAATACAATAATGGCACATTTCGATGGATTATACAGATACCGCCATTTCCTCGAGTAGTCATAACATATTGACAGCATATTTTCCAGTCCTTTTTTAGAAAATGACACTAACAACATGTCGTCTGCTACTGTAGGGCTGTTTATATTCATATTATAAACACAAATACCTAAATCACTGTTCTCAAGTTTGCGAATTAAACCATTTATGAATAACAGATAAAGTAATGGTGAACTTTTGCCTCCTTGACGCGTGCCCTGTGTGACGTCAAACCAGTCAGAAATAAAATTGCGGTTGCGCACACAACTTCGCATAGATTTGTACATTTGAAGGAATGAACCAAATGAGTGTCGATCAATTCCAGAATCTAACAACTTATATAAAAGGCCATCATGCCATACGATATCAAACGCTTGACGGGCGTCTAGATAGCAGACATATACCTTACTTCTATTTTCTTTTCCAAAGAGGATGCTCTCTTTTAGTACAAAGGACGTCATGGTACAACCTAGTTCTTTTTGGAAACCGCCTTGTTGACAGCTTAAGGTCGATAATATATTTGATTCACACCTTTCTAAAAGTATATGTTCATACACTTTAAGCAAGCAAGATGTGAAAATTATGCAATACTGTAAGTACAGTTTAGAGCAAACATTTCAATCGACCAGTATTGACCGGTTTTAACCACCCGGTCAACTCTTATCAATGTTGCTAAATAAATATCCTATGTGGATGTACATGTTAACTGCCAATATTCAGAAACGATACTAGATGCAGTTTGTGTCTACTTCATGCAGCTTCTTGGTAGACTTTATGGGTGTGGCTACTGCTAGCTTCAATGTTGGTGCCCAATCTGGGTTGGATTGGTCGTATAAAGCAGCTGGTTTCCCTGAAAAAAAGCCACAAATATACATCAACCTGTGTCAATACTCAAACTTTATAATAGTGTTATCATATGTTCTTGCAAATCGATAGTATATATGCCATACACATAAATAGCAATACATAGCATGCAAATGGTTTGCGCCACAAGTTTTAAGAACATCAGACAAGGGCCCGCACCCGATCGTTGGTTAGTATATGTATGTATGTTCCATTTATGGTAATCCCATTGCAGGGACCTATGCAATGTACATGTTTTTCTGGGCATGCTTAGCCCAACTAAGCAGTACTAAGCAATGTATGTGAGGTGCCTTGCTCAATGACATTACATACGTGGCCTGATTGAGTATCGAACCTGGGACCGGTTGATTCTAAATCCGACGCTCTACCACTGGATCACGGACGCCACACACTAATAAATAGCGATAATATCATTATCATTATGTCATAAAGCAGACCATTGAAGTTTAATCGTACAGAGGTATAGACGACATTATACATTCCGGTTCAGGAACTGCACGGCTTGCCAGGGTTGTTTGGGAGTTCTAAATAAAACACCCAATTCATTAGACCATGAGTGCATTTTAACGCTGCAGTATACACATATGTCTAGTTCTGTGGAGAATCATTTATTAGATGAAATTACTCCAAATTCAGCCTTCTCAATGCCCTATGAGGGTGTGCAGCAGTATACATTCCTAATGAGGGTGTGCAGCAGAGATAGATGTTGGTGGCAGACTACACACAGTGTTGGCTCACATGTGTTATGGGCTTTTAAACATGTAATCTGGTAATAGCATCTAAATAAAAATCAGAACTATCCTCCCTGAGCCAGATGGCATGGAATTACATCGTTAGACGCATACATAATATTGAAATGTTGTGATGTTAGTCAGTGGGCAGTTTTGGTCGTCCAAAAAGCATATGATGGGTGGGTGGGGTAATAACATCTATCTTCCTTTGATGTCGAACCGCTCGCGGGGACGTAAACATTAACAGCTACAATTTATATGCAACTACGATTTATACTGCTACCAGATATTATTATGCTGAAATTGTGGAATAACATAAATAAATAATCACCCTCAGTAAAATGATCGGAGCATATCACGGAGTGTCTTGTGGGCGCTTCTTTCCTATTGATGTTCCTGAGCCAAACACGTCGCCGTTCATAGCTTTGTTTCAAAGTCTCTTCGCCTTCAAATTCCCGTACTTTCGGTATACGGAAATAACGTCGCTTCGGAACACTATCTCTCCTATTACTGCATCCACTCACCCAACATGAAACTACCATCTTTATTGTGAATTGTTTATGAAAACACGCTACAATGATTATGGTCACGCTTGCCCTGCAAAATGGCGGATTTGTGTAACTCTCCAGTATGATGACGTCACACGCAAACTATGTATTGTCGTTTCTCGTGCTTAACAGTAAACCATGCATAGTTATTCTTAATATAAATAGTGTGTGTTTTACGTTTATTTATCGTCGTTAGCGGTTGCCCATATGAGCGACGCAATGATACAGACAGAGACCCATTCCAGAGTCTCCTCTGGTTCTTTTACGTGCACAGTGTAAAGCACCGACACGAGACCTCGGTTTAACGTCCCATCTGAAAGACTGTTAATTTTATTATGGTCAGACGGGGGATCGAACCTGTGGATTACCACTTATTAGTATCCACACGTTGGTTGTTTTATATGCCTGTTGTATAGCAACGAGACGAGTCTCTCGTTTATAGTCCCATCTGAAAGATTTGATATTCAGAGGGTGAGGCTCATCACTTTTAGATGATGTTTATTTTAAACGTTTTAGAAAACTTAGTCGCCCAAATACATTTATGCGATGGCGACTTTTAATTATGGGGGGTTGAGATGTCTTGCTAATATATACATCCATTCTCTAACACCTACATTGTTATTTATAGCAGATGAGTATTGCTATGGCAACATTTGTTGTCATAGCTTTTCTTGTTACTTTTTGAGTGCACATAATTTGTATATCAAGGTTAATAATATGTATGTATTAGATATTAACGAATTTTCTGATCATTGTCCATTAACTTTTTCATTTTGTTGTTGTATAAATGATATAAATCAGAATGAATATGTTTAGTTTGATTGAATCTTATGGGACACGTCCCGAACCGGTGAATTTATTGATAGTGTTCAAAATAAGTGTGACACTTTCCAAGTAATCAATGTGTGTGCGTGCGTGCGCGCGCGTGCGTGCGTGCGTGCGTGCGTGCGTGCGTGCGTGCGTGCGTGCGCATCTATGTGTGTTTATAATTACTCATAAAGAAAGTCTAAGACTATTGTAACACTTTCATCTTCACTTGCAAACTCACTCCAAATTCCAACTTATGTTTCACATCGTCACATGATTCCTCCTGGTGTTAACTTATGCACACGCGCCGTGTCCCGACTGTTGGCTCCCAACTCGCATATTGTCTTGTGCGTCCATTGGTCGCTCCCTGTAACTTTATATCCACATCGTTAGTGATATAGAAGTTTGGAGAGCGGCCATTGGTATGCACTATTTCAAGGGACGTGCCTTCTCCAAAACGGAACAGTTTAATTACAACTTGTATAGGATTCTTTTCAAATATACGCGCACTTTAAAACATATTCTTCTTGTCAACCTTAGTCTAGTCATTCAATTTGCTTGTAACTTAGTCAATCACCCACACATTTCATGTGTGGCCTTCGTGTTTCTCTTTGAATCAACATACTTATTCTGCATAAACAATTCCTTACAACTGAATAACGACTATTATGAGCCAAACATAAACCAGATATCCTCACTTTTAGAGCATATTCACTATATAATAATCACGCGATTACTCCTTTTATTAGCGGGCGATGTACATCCTAACCCTGGTCCGGACCAAGAGCTGAATGGATGTTTCTCCTTGTTTCATCAAAATATTAGAAGTATCCGCAACAAACTGGATTACATAAAAGATACTTTCCTCGATTACGAGATAATTACATTTACCGAGACCCATTTATCACAAGATGTTTCCGACTTGTTTTTAAAACTTCATGGACTTGAAAATATATTTCGTAAAGATGTATCGCCACACTCAGGGGGTATTCTCACTTACTGTAACCCTGGCTTGCAACCAAAGCGTTTACCTGATTTAGAAACTATAATGCCAGAATCCTTATGCATCAAAATAAAAGATCACAATAGAAGCTATGTCATAGCAACAATTTATAGACCACCGAATTCACCAGTAGAATTTTGGAATAGATGTGATTTACTCTTTGAACAGGCATCGGAAATATCACCCAACATCCTATTAGTTGGTGACATAAATGAAGATCAGTTAAATGTAGCAAATCATAAACTTACGCGATATACTTATTCTTAATAATATGACTAACTTGATTACAGAGCCCACACGTATTACTGATAACACAAGTACCTTAATTGATGTAATTGCACTAACCAATTCCGTGACTTCATTAAACTCTGGCATTCACCGAACACCTTCTCACGTCAGTGACCATTTTGGTACGTACGTCTATATTAAAAGTAATTTTCATTCTAGAACCTGTTATACTCGTCGCGTTTGGAATTACAAGGAAGCTGATTTCATTAAACTAAATTCCTTAATAAATTTAACTGATTGGTCGCCAATTACTAATGAGACAATTGATGTAGCAACAAAATTCTTTGGACAAACATTCTTAAGACTTGCACAGTTGTGTATTCCAACTAAATTAGTACACATTCGTCCCAATGACAAACCGTGGTATAATCACTTATCCGTAAAATATCTCGCCAACGTGATCGTTTAAAACGAATAGCTACTCAATCTGGAAACATCTCGCACTGGCATAGGTACAAAAGCTTAAGGAATCGAGTCAACAACATGAAAAAACATCTACGTGAACAATTCTTTAATACTCTCGAATTCTCCATGAACGACATTAGTTGCACAAATCCCAAACAGTACTGGAAAATCGTGAAAATGTTAGTTAAAGCAAATCAAATAGCGACGATCATATTCCACCTCTCAATAGCGAAAACACTGATACAGCGGTTTCTGGTGTGGATAAAGCCCAACTTTTAAACGACTATTTCGTTTCGATATCAACATTAGATGAATCCAACCCGAACCTACCTGTTCTGGCTCCCATAAATAATGCAACCATTTCACAATTTAAAATAAGTGAACAAGATATCATTGACGTATTAGATAATCTGGCTGTCAATAAAGCAAGTGGTCCTGACGATATCAGCCACAAAATGTTGAAAAGCTGTTCCATAGCTATATCTAAGCCGCTTTGTATTTTATTCAATAGATCAATTATCATAAACAGATATCCTACTTCATGGAAACTAGCAAATGTTATGCCAATTTTTAAAACGGGAGATAAATCTTTACCATCAAACTACAGGCCCATATCATTAATAAGTTGTGTAGGAAAAGTAATGGAACGAGTTTGTTTTTAAATATATATATAACCATCTGATTTCCAACGATCTCATTTATAAGAACCAATCGGGTTTTCTTCCTGGTCACTCGACCGTATACCAACTTATAGATATGTACAATCAAATGTTTTTTTGCGATATATCTAAAGCATTTGACCGAGTCTGGCACAAAGGTCTTTTATTCAAATTAAAACAAAATGGAGTTTCGGGAAATTTGCTGCACTGGATCGCAGACTATCTTCATAATCGTGACAATCCTTCTCTAGTTCCAAAACCATTACTGCTGGAGTACCTCAATGGTCGGTTCTTGAGCAACTTTTATTTCTTGTTTATGTTAATGACATAGCCGAATCTCTCATAAGTGCTATTCGCTGATGATAGTTCTATTGCTACGTCAGACTCTGCTGTCATGGAAACTGTTTTAAATTCTGATTTACAAATAATATCCGATTGGGCCAAACAGTGGCTAGTTAACTTTAATCCAGCAAAAACTAAAGTTATGTTCTTTTCACTCAGAAATATGAATCGTTCTAACCTCATTTTTCAAAACGTTATGCTGAATTTTGTCGATGATCATAAACACTTAGGCCTCACGTTAAGCAACGATGGGTCATGGCATACACATATCAACAATATTACTACTTCTGCTTCTAAAGTTCTTGGCTCGATGAGAATGCTTAAATACAAACTTAAACGAAAAACTCTAAATACTATTTACATATCTTATCTAAGACCGTTACTTGAATATACATCAATAGTATTGGATAGCTGTACCCGATATGAAAAGGACACCTTAGAGAACATTCAATACGAAGCTGCCCGATTGGTGACAGGATTGACGCGCTCTGTTTCTGTTCAAAAACTACTCAAAGAAATCGGTTGGGTTTCACTCGCCGATCGTAGATCTATTCAAAAATTAACATTAGTTTATAAAGAGAAGAACGGACTCCTCCCAGGTTATTTGCATGATCTCTTCCCTCCTACTATTGGAGATCTTACTGAATATCCTTTACGATCTGGCGCAAACTTTATTACTTTACCTAGACGCATAGAAGCATACTCCAGATCTGTCATACCCGATTCAATAACATTATGGAATGACCTAGATATAACGATACGTAATGCGAACACACTCCAATCATTTAAGAATACATTGAAACGAAAATTCTGGAGTTCCTTCTTATTATTTAACTGGAGAACGATACTATACTGTAAAGCAATGTCGTATCAGAAATCGATGCAGCAATCTAAACAATGATCTCTTCTTTAACCATTTGCGCGACTCACCTGTTTTTTTATGCAATCAAGGCATTGAAGATGCGGAACATTTCTTCTTCAAATGTAATAGATATAGAATTGACCGTCATTCACTGTTCATCAATACTCGTAGATTCCATCCACTAAGTTCAAATAAATTACTTTATAGTATAGAGTGACTAACGGATGAGGAGAACAATACTTTATTCTTGGAAGTGCAAACATACATAAAAAATTCTCGTCGTTTTTCGGCACTGCTCTCTTGATTATATATACGTTATAAGCTTGCGAGTTTGGGTCTGGGTTCGGGTCATGGCGTTGTGTGGGGGAGCAATAGGTGGAATCGTGTGAAGCAGGTATCAATTTAAGCAATTTATATATATTTTTTGTAACAAGTTTGTCATCTTTTTCTTTAGTCCTTTGAATCATTTTATTTTCATTCTTTTTTGTGGTTTCTTTTCTAAAAAAACTTAGCTATTTAGTTTATTCAAACGTTATCTTGACTTCCTGGTGCGGGCCGTTGTCTAATGTTGTTAAAACTTGTGGCCCAAACCATGTGCATGTTCATATTATGTATTTTATCTGTTTATGCATGACATATATAATAATGATTTGCAATAAAATATGATTAAACTAAACTTATAGCAACACGATATCGTGGCACGCGGGAATAGGATACAACTTATAGCAACACGATATCGTGGCACGCGGGAATAGGATACAACTTATAGCAACACGATATCGTGGCACGCGGGAATAGGATACCACTTGTAGCGACAGAAGAGTGGCGCTAGGTTCCGATGAGTTAATGCCATCAACACATATTTGTTTGCACATAGTTTTACATATCTATCTTCCTATTAGTCAAACCCCTGATGGGGACCTTAGACTTTGACGCGCGTCAACTGACAAGAATGTTAGTAAGAGATGAAATAAAAGATGATAAAAAGAATGATGTTAGGTTGGTTAAAAACAGGTTAAGAACAGGGCAGGTTTATTTAGGGAGAAACATGTTCAATCCGACTTGCAGCCAGACTGAACTGTGGGCCAGACAAGGTGACAATATCTGGGGGCAAAGCATTCCAGTGGACAATGGTTCTTGGAAAGAAGGAATATTTATGGTAGTCAGTCACTGTTTGGATCTGTCGGAATGCTTGGGAATGGGATGTTCTGGAAGATCTTGTATTTGGGGTAAGGTAGTTTTCAGCTTGAATGGCAACTTGGTTATGGAGGATGTTGTGGAACATAACCAATCTTTGGTCGATGCGACGAAGGTCAAGGCGTCTCCAATTTAGGGAGTTCAACATTTCTGTGACACTGGACGTTCGGCCGTAGTCTTGTTTGGCCCAGCGGGCAGCTCTGCGCTGTACAGACTCAAGCTGGTCTATGAGAACTGCCGTATACGGTGACCAAATCGTGGAGCTATACTCAAGCTGGGGCCTTACCAGTGTCTTGTATGCTGTTGATTTTAACCTTTCTGAGTGTACTTTGATGTTTCGTCTTAGAAAACCCAATGTTTGACTTGCTTTTTTGCTGATGTTGTCTATGTGTTTGTTAAAGTTTAAATCACTTGATATTGTTACTCCCAGGTATTTTGCTGAAGAAACAGTTTCTAAGAAGGTATTATGCAGACGATATTTCGTGGATATGACTAGTTTGCGTTTGGTGATCTGAATAACCTGGCACTTTGATGGATTGAATTTCATTTCCCATTTGGATTCCCATTGTTCAAGCTGGTGTAAGTCTTGCTGTAGTAGGCTGGAATGAGAAGAAACAGTCAGAGAAAGATAAAGAGCTGTGTCATCGGCGAAGAGGCGGACTTTAGAGTGTTTGACAAAATCTGGGAGGTCATTGATGTATATGAGAAAGAGGAGTGGTCCGAGGACCGAACCCTGTGGGACACCGGAGGAGACTGGTATGGTACTTGACTTAGAGCCATTGACTACGACGGACTGTGACCTGTTGTCTAGGAAGCTTTTAATCCATGAGAGAGTTTGACCCCTTATGCCATAATAATGTAGCTTATACAGGAGCTTTTCATGGTTGACCATATCAAAGGCTTTTGAGAAGTCAAGGAGTATTAAGTCAACTTGACTTCTCTGGTTTATGGATTTGAGGATGTCGTCTATTAGCATGAGGAGTTGCAATGCATATAGCAATGAAAGGAATGACCAAACTGCAGAGAGTGAGATGTGGGTTTGTGGATGCACATAAAACAGTATGTAGGTTCATATTTGTATCAAGTAGGATTTGTTTCCTTCCATATGTTTTAAGCTACTGTGGTGGATGGGCATTTGTATGCACACGTAGAAATACTAGTATTGTTTTCTGTGTCTGTGTGTCCGTCCGAGTTAATAGTTCCAGTCCGGGCAGTAACTTCCTCCCCTATGGAAGGATTTCAAAACTAATGTTGCACAAATGTTAGGCCATATATAGGTGATGTATCGTACACAACAAAGTGCGTAGCTTCAATGCCAAGGTCACACTTAGTTTATACAAATTTATTTGAGCTCGATTGCGAAACAAGTTCTTTCAACTTATATTAATCACTCTCGATACCTCATTCCTGGTGGAATCCATCGCCATGAAGGAGAGAAAAGAGGCAATGTGGAATTTAAATGCCTTGCCTAAGGGCACAATCGTAACGGCTACAGTGGTGCTCGAACTGCGGACCTTTCGCACCTGAAGCGAACGCGCATCCACTGCGCTACCACGACTTCAAGGTCACACTTGAAGATTAAATGTCAAATATAGTTACAATATATCCGGGCTGTAATATTTTCTCTAATATTAATATAAAAAAAGAAGATAACTTTGATATTTTCTAGTTTCAATGTTTTTGTTAGACTTATCAAACACTGTTAATCTGTAAACAATAATATCGTGAAAATCTGTCAAAACAGCTTGGTTTGTTTCGACAACATTATGTCATAATTACGTGCATGTCACAATTCTAACTTACTGAACTCGTGACAAACATTTATGCCTGGTTTTGCTGTAGATCAGATACATTCCCCCAACTGTAGATTGTTATACTGTACATGTATGTCTGTTTTACTTTATATCGAAACAGGCAATCTGTTACAGCCATCAAAAAGCTTCGGGTGGCATCATCGAAACAGCCATCAAAATGCTTCGGGTGGCATCATCGAAACAGCCATCAAAAAGCTTCGGGTGGCATCATCGAAGCAGCCATCAAAAAGCTTCGGGTGGCATAATCACCTACTGCGATATTTCTTGTTTTGCAATATAATCGCAGTAACTTTGGAATTACTGATGGGACATGCTGGTAGGATCAAATCTATTATCTGAGATACAACAATGTGTTGTTGTCACAAAATGACTCTTCAATTAACTGTCCTCGGTTTAATGTACCATCTGCAATACTCTTAGTTTGATTAGTGTCAGAAGGGGGGTCGAACCTGCGATCCTTGGATTACCAGTCCAGCGTGTTACAACTGGACTACAGATCCGTCTGGCTTTTCAGACAGCGATGGTTATATATTTTTTATATTGGGTTAATCTATATAGGCCCCTATATACAAAATTCTACGTGACATTGAATGCTACAGATATAGCGTGCTATAGAGTATTAAATACACCTTTAGAGATTAAACTTAAATGAGAGGAGACTCGTTAGTTAGAGCCACTTATTGGGGTCATACTCATTGAGGTGATTACGTACTGATAGCGACAGAGTAATGTGCTTAGAGTAACATTGTTATTAGAGTAACAGACATGTAACCCGTGATTAATGGGTTGAATTCCATTGGCCATTCTTTTTCCCAAGATTCTAAGGTGTCGATCATGTTGCCTTGCTTCTGCTGAGGACTCGTAAATGATGGTGATGTAGACGATGACGTCGTCGGCAAATAGGTGGTCCGACAATTTGATGCTGTTTGGTAGATTATTTATAGAACAGAACAAGTGGGTGGACATTGAGAGAACTGTCACCTGTCAGAGCATTTACGTTCGACGAGAAGCTGTTGTGACCTATTTTTGAATTCTTAGTTACAAAGACAGTATTGCAAGTAGAAGCGACACCAGTATGTATGTCTGCATGCCCAGTATGTATGTCTGCATGGATATCTAGTGTGTATAATTAATCCATACTCGGAATATATACATCGCTATTGCATTTCCTTCCATGAACGTATGTGCCCTGATTGTATACATATTCGTATGATGGTTCCCAACTAATGATATGCAGCTGACATGCGCACTCGAAGTTACGGGCATGCGCATTCGCAGTGTCAGGTAGCGTTCGTCGCGAGAACAGGCGTGTCTTAGAATTTACGCTGTTCCAATGATGATCGGTAGATTTTAGTTCCATTAAAATATTTAATTAAGACTGAAGCGCTGCTCATGTTAAGTCGTTAGCACCTTAATCTGTACAGTCAGGCAACAGTCATATTGGTGTCATTCAGTCATTGGATAATATTTAGAGATGACTGTTTTCATTGGTTCCTTGCACCCTTATAGTTTCGTGCACGAGATTTCGCGCCACTTGAATGAATTTTGTTGTCACCTGTCGAATATTTTGATACTTGAGTCGTAAATTTGTGGTAGTGTTCTGTGGAAAATTGGAGCTTTTATAATTAGTTCGGTTTGCAACATATTAATATGGAATAATCAAAAAGGAATACGTTAGTTAAATGTTAGTTCGGCCCTTTACGGGTCCGCTTTAGCGGCTTTTCATTTGAAAAATTGATTATTGACCATATCTAGTTGCATTATTATGAATTGCTCTTTAGCAGACAGTTCAGCTGTATTGTCTTTAATTTCGTCATAAATTGTCTAAAGTGTGCTAGTTATGGCACACAATTTACGTAACGGGAGTCGTGTAGACTACAAACTGTTACATCATGGTGACGGGATTCAGTATGAGTCGCATACTAAACTTTGTAAAGGGGCGGTTCGAGGTGAATCTGGTTTTTCTCCAGTGCGTGAGGAAAAACCAGGTTTACCAAATTGTTTTCCAGAAAGTGATCCGGAGTCGGGAGATGACGCGGAAACGGCGGAAATGTTGAACGAGCTAGAGCAGCTTAAGAAAGAAAAACAGGCCTTGCAGAAGGAGAAGGAGAAACAATGTCTCAGACAGGAACTGCAGAAAGCCAGGAAGGAAGTGAGCGACCTGAAAGGTTTGAGTTTACCATACTCACATTTATCTTTAAAAAACACGAATACGTCTAGAGCATTGCAAAATGAAGATACATGTATTACACTAAAAGATTTGAGACAATCTAATTCTTTAAAAAAGAAAGTGGTGCGTCAAGTAAAACATCGGACAGTTCCGATAGTTCGGATACCGATAGTTTCAGTGATGCCACAGATGGCGATAATTCCTCTGTGCATTGTAATAATATGTTAAAGAAAAGCAAAACACAAATTCATTCCAAGAAAAAATCAGGTATTTGTAGAAAGTCATCAGACAAAGTAAAACATAGACAAAACTACCCCCATTCCCAATTACGATATGAATTTGTCAGTCAACACGTTTCCTTTGAAAGTTTAGATCTAAATTTATTTGTAGCGGGGGAACTAGAAACAATCTCAAACACAAAAATTAAATCGATAGAACATAACGTATTGCCTTATTAAAACGAATTATGTACCTAAATACATCGCATGATTTCAAAAGCTTAAAATCATATTATGCAGCCGTGCTCAGAGAAATTGAACTGGGTGAAAAAGACTGGTCAGATGACTTCACATATCTTGAATTTGTGCTGTTAAATAGGTTAGCTGGAAGATCTTCTATGTATCAGAGTGCCAAGCCCTATAAGAGAACCTCGGGGGTCACATCCTATAATACCTTTAACAAACTGGCTCCGGAAGTTGATGCAGATTCCCACATTTGGTTTTGCTCCTTATATCAAAGGAACAGGTGTGATCATAAATTTAGTCACACCACTGTTATTAGAGGTAATCGTAAGTTTGCACAACATATCTGTGCAACCTGCTGGCAGAAAGACAAAGTTAAACTGGCACACCCGGAAAGCTCCACGGCTTGCCCGCACACGTTGGCATGACATAGATTATTAATGAACAAATGGTCAAAGGAGCACAACATAGAGGATACCTTCATCCCATCATTTTGTTTTAAAAAGGACAGTATAGCGTCAGCTCATATTCAAGATTGTCCACATATCACAGATCACCATATTTCCTGTCGGGCGTGTTCCAACATAAAAGGGTGCCCCTCCTTTTCGTTAGTTGAAGACAAAATTAGTTTGCATGAACAGGCCAAAAGATCCGGGAAATACAATTTTGAAAGCTGTCGCATCAGAGTGAATGAAAAAATTAATACAGAATATTTGCGTTCCTTGTTGCAGTTATTTGATTACAATGATAGTTTAGTTTGTGATTTGATAGAATTTGGTTTTCCATTGGGCTTTACGGGTAATGAAGATACTATGTTACCTGTTAAGGAAATTTGGAAGTGGGTCATTATCCGACAAATTTAAATCTCTGTACATTTTGGTATTAAAATCTTATTGTAATTGTATGTGTTTTTCTTTCATTATGTTATCAGGTCATTCAATCAATAACCGTTTTCCATCAATTTGCATACAGTGGCATGTGTCGTATTGTTGGTATTGCACGTGGAAAAACACGTGCCCGCTATTCCTGTCTTTACCGTCACATTTATTTACTACTCAAATAGTCCTTAATTATTAATATAATGTTTGTTAATTTTGTATTAACAACTGGGTAGTCAATATGTGTCCGTAACTTTGTAAAAAAGAAACAGTATTATAAATAAATTATGGGTATATGCCCGTCATCTTTCCGTCTGAAATAAATAATTGCGGTTTACCAGGAAAATGTATCTCCGTAATCTTTTATGTGTTCAATGATCGGGTTGGAAACGTGCAAGAAATGTACAGTGGAATTTGATTTATGTGATACATTATAAAATATATATAAACATATTGTAAGAATGTTGTATAAATACCGAAAAGTATACTGTGACGGTAAAGACATTCTGTGACGGTAAAGACACCGCCGTGACGGTAAAGACATATATTATGCAAATTATTTCTTGGGAACTTTATTAGACTGTGTTTATTAATTGCTGGTCAATAAAATATACATGTGTAGTGGTAATGTTTAATATTTATCTAATCCAAGACAACAAAACTCAAACATTGACACAACTTGTTAAACAAATAACACAAATTAATACGTGCAGTGCCAATATTCATCAATGTTCACTGCTTCATAATAAGTGTTATATCATTCCACTGTCCCGGGTCAATTTGAACGTGTCTTTCGGTCACGTGACGCGGCTCGAGTATCATCATGAGTACTTTCACCCAGTCATACCATATGACATCGTTTACAAGCGGCCAAAAATAACGGTTTTCTCCTACGCGGTGCATGACTTTTACTTCTGCAGATTCATCATCTAGGTCCTGAAATGTGGGCAAGTGTTTACACTGAAGGTGATAAATCATACAGGTATATTTAGTTTATGTAAACTGAAGGTGATAACTCATACAGGTATATTTAGTTTATGTAAACTGAAGGTGATAAATCATACAGGTATATTTAGTTTATGTAAACTGAAGGTGATAAATCATACAAACAAACAGTTTTACAAGTAACCCAAGTTAAAAATTAGTATCTGAATTTAATTCATACAATTCCACCACTCACCTGAATGATACCAGGGTAAGCCTTTCCATCATAGCTTACAACACACCAGCCACCAATAAGGTCGGGATTTGGTTCAACGTGGATCGTTGTACTCTGAGATTCAACATGGTTGCTTACCCCTGGTTGCGTTTTGCTCTTACAACCAGTTGTGGCACTGGTTTTAGCTGGACATTCATGTTCAATAGTGGACTGTTCTGTCGTTGATTTGATTTCAGACACATAGATATGTTCTGACACATCCCCTACGTAGCAGTTACAACATACTGGCCATGAGCAAAAACAACTAAGTTGTCTTAGATGCATGACTCCACGTTTTGTTTTGTTTATAACCACTTGATGGAGCTTCATTGTCCCTTTAACTGTAGGGATATTTGCCGGAATGCTTTCTGTTAATTGTTCAATATCATCGTGAGCAATGAGCAGTAGCCTGACCTTCTTGACGCGTTGTCCCACTAGATCGTAACATACTTCAGCATTGGGTATATCAGTTCCAGCAGCAACAATAGAATCAGCTGTGCGCTTAACTACTCCACCAATACCATCAGCTGCGCTTTTGCCGTGTCCACTCTCTGTGAAATTCCACGTAGCTGTATCATATTCGTAGTTTTCAAGTATCTGTTTGGTAAACATGTAAAAGTGGTTTTTTGACCGATATTGTGTGCATGGTCCGTCACTGACAAAATGTAGAGCACATATTTGCGGCCTTGTTTGTTTCATATCAGCCAGAATCGGACTCAAATGGGCCCATATAGCCCCAGGGCCATGATAAGTGTTTTCGGATACCGTACAGTATGATTGTGTTCCATCACTTGTATACACGACTACTGTATGTAGCGATATCTGTTTTCTGGATCCTCCGAAATGCATGGACTGAATTTCTTCGGACAATTTGCAGTTGTAGTTCTCCGAAAAGTCCACGTGTATGACTGCATTTGTATTGTTAATATTGTCCTTTAACTCTTTCAACGTAATGTACTGATGCTTTATATTAAATATGTGCCTAATATATTTATGGCGTAGCATATCGATTGTCTCGCCAAATAAAGTATCTACAGTAGCTTGCTCTGTCTGCTTTACGGTTTTTTGTATTTTTCGCATACTTTTACCGTCTTTGGTAGGTATCTCCCCACTCCTGTTCACCCACTGGCAGAATGTTACCTGATTGCCCTGTATATCAGTAAGTTTGACATCACACAATTCCTTATTTCTACACCGTAAGCAGTCACCATAACAACACGCCTTGCTTTTCAAGTCACAAACTAACTGTTCACATATTTCTTCTGGGTTTCTAGAATATATAACTTTCAGTAAATGTAGCTTTTCAATCCTGCGTTTGATATTTTCATGCAGTTTGCATAAGCATGTGTCTCTAGAATCAACCTTCTTAGTTACTACCCAGAATGGCCTAAATCGACAAAAACTTGTATAGGACAGCTTTGTATCATCTGGATATTGTTTCATATATTTGTTGTACAGGTTTAAAAGTGTGTCGGTCAAATACCGCTTCTGTGTTTTTTTGCCATTTCTTGTAATTGTATCTTTCTTTCATGGAGCCTGTATGCTGCTTATATCTTCTTCTAAATACTTCTTGACCTTCCTCCGCATTTCAGTTCTCCAAACAACTGATCTACCTGTCCTCTCATAGGAACCTTTCACGCCCGCTCTTAGAGCGTTCGAAACTAACCTATAGTAACTGATACCAGTTTCTCTTGTAAATTGTTTTTGAATCCTGCTTTTCATGAGCAATTCCTTAGCTACAACATCGGCAATTATTCTCTTCTCCTTTTCCCCTTTAGCTTGTTTAAATTTGTTTGCCAATGCTTTCACCATTACGTCACCGAATTCATTCTTCTTTTGTACTGTTTCATGACTCTTGATGTTGCTTCTTTTTCGAAGGCGCTGTTCCTTTTTCCGGTAATTTTCAATTAAACGTTTATATCTTTGCACTTCTTTTTCCAACTTTCCAACAGTTCTATATGCCTTTGCTCTGTCTCTTTTTACTCTTTTTCGTCCTGATATATTTTGTGGGGGACGTTCAATTCTTATTCTTAAAGGTGAAGTTTCTGGCGATGTAGTTGGACTGTTCCTTTCCATAAATGAAATACCTTCTTCAATCACCCTTTGCTGTTGTCTGTAAACACGTCTATTATTCTTCCACTGTCTCCTCATATAGGATTTTTCTCTTTCTGATTTACTACTCATATCAGTCCAATTGAAATCACCTTTTGTCTTTCTCTTTCTATACCTTTCTTTTTCTTTTTGTAGATATTCTGCATGCTTGACTGGGTCAGCCTTTAAAGAATCTCTATATCTTTTTGCCCGTTCGGCGGCGGATAAACCCATGGTTGCAATACACGCAGTTCAAATAAAACTACCTATTAGTTCTTTTCCCGAGCTAGTTCTGAAATAATTAAAAAGAACGGGTTGTGGAAGTATTTATGGCGATTAAATTTGATTATTGAGTGTAATGTTTATATTTAGTCGGAATTATTTCTTTTTAGGACATTTTCTCGATCTATTAGAATGCACTTAATTATATTTCTATATTAAATTAGCTAATATTCTACTAGTATGTAAAACATAACAACTATATAAAAATAAATGTCTTTACCGTCACAGTTCTGTCTTTACCGTCACATATTCACTGTGACGGTAAAGACTGTGATGGTAAAGACAATTTGTACATAAAATGAGCTTTGCGTTGAGATTTGACCTTCTCAATAATGCCTGGAAAATGCAATGTCATGGTATACATTGCTAAGACTTATCGTTCGTAGCTGTTGATATAAGGCACAATAAATGACAATGTGAACATGCATACGGTAAAGACATCAATAAAGGTACGGTTTAAGAAGGTAGTACACTTACCAGAGTATCAGCGCCCGACATCGTCCCGTTTCAGCTAAAAACAACCTTTGCGCGCTTCCGATGTGTGACGTAATTGATGACGGTATTGCTTACTTAATCAAGCACCTGTGTTTTTCAATTAATTTTGATTGGAGCTTGTGACGGTAAAGACATTGTTCATGTCGGACAGTAAATGTTCAATTTTGTATTCAAATATATCTGGTTTAATTATAATTTAGATGTAATAATTTAAATGTTTATTCCAGGTTATTACCTTATTGATTATATTATCAAAGATATTGTACTGGATGGTGTAAAATTGCATCGTGGCAAGTACTGTAAGGACATGTGTATGATTTGGGACATTTTCGGTACATAGGCTCAATTGTGTGACGGTAAAATAGGCGAGTAATGTCAACAAGAAATATATGTGTTTACTGATTAAATGTTGAGGGAAATATCTTTGAAACGGGATGAGAAACACTGTATTGGTAAGTAGCATTTAATTTAAACATGTGTATGTATTGACTGCATACACAGTACCTGCTGGATTAATTTACCGTCACGAACAAATGGATTTGTGACGGTAAAGACAAAAAGTAACAAGTCACATTTTAAACATGTATATTTAAGAATGATTATGCATCTTATGTAGTATAGTATTGTATTTTGTTATCAGCAGTCATACGAAAATGGCATAATACTGTTCACAACACAAATAAATGCAATGGGACAACATACAAATGTACATTACAAATATTCAAAAGTGTCGGATAATGACCCAAGTATAAAAATTATAAAGGTGCTACAGATTATCCAGTAGAAATAGGAAATTATCTAGTCAAAGAAATGAACTGGAGTGCGATTATTGGTCCCTTCAAGAACAACCCGTTTACACATAACTTACTCGTATCTCCATTAAATTCGGTGCCTAAAAAAGCTGTGACAGATCGTAGAGTTATTTTAGATCTAAGTAGTTCCACTGTGAATGCAGTTAATGATTTTATAGACAAGGACAATTATCTGGGCGAGTGTGTGGATTTGTTGTTTCCAAAAGTGGATGATTTTGTCAATCTTATACTGGCGAAAGGGCAAGGTTGTTTACTGTTCAAGAAAGATTTGTGTCGTGCATATAGACAAATAAATATTTGTCCATCTCAGTATAATTTAGTTGCTTATGTATGGCAAAAACATATCTTTTGTGATACAGTTTTGTCTATGGGATTGCGTAGTGCAGCTGTCATTTGTCAACGGGTTACTAATGCAGTGGCTTTTATCATGTACAATCTAGGAATTGCTATCCTTAATTACTTGGATGATTGTGCAGGGGTCGAGAAGCCAGACCTGGCAACAACTGCATACTGTATATTAGGTAGTGTCTTAGAAAAGTGTGGTATTGAGGAGTCAGTAAATAAGAGTTGCCCCCCTTCTACCATAATGTCCTTTTTGGGTGTATTATTTAATACATTACAAATGTCAATGGAAATCACTCCTGATAGAATGATGGAAATTCGACTTCTACTAAAAACATGGTTGAATAAGGATCAAGCTACCTTGAGAGAAGTACAATCACTGTTAGGGAAATTGAATTTTATTGGACCTTGTGTAAAATCCAGTAGAGTGTGTATTAGTCGTCTGTTGAATTGGCTTAGGGAGTTGTATATGTTAGAAAAACAGGATATACATGATATCCCGATACAGGTACGGAAGGACATGTTGTGGTGGAATACGTTTTTACCAAAGTATAACGGCATTTCACTTATGTCACTTGGAAATTGGTCATCACCTGATGCAATATTTTCTTCTGATGCTTGCTTGGAAGCTTGCGGTGGATTTTGGAATGGACACTTCTTTCATTCTCGCTTTCCCGAACACATTTTAAGACAAAGGTTACATATTGGAGCTCTAGAAATGCTGTCTTTAGATTTATGTCTTCATTTATGGGGCCAGCATTTGCAACAAATGAAGATAGTCGTGTTATGTGATAATCAATATGTTTGTGTCACACTGAACACGGGTAAAGCTAGATGTCCATGGTTGCAGAGTTGTCTCAGGGAAATTAGCTATTATGCAGCTATCAATGAGTTTGAAATTAGGGCCCAGCATTTGTCATCTGAAGAGAATCGCATAGCCGATCATTTATCTAGATGGTATGCAGGGGAAAAGCATGAGTTGAATTTCCGTAGTTTGACCAAGGGTTTTAATTTAACAGAGTGGATTGTCAATGAAGCAGATTTTGTGTTGTCTAACGATTGGTAGTAACGAGTACAAGGATAATCATAGCAATACAATGGTAGTGGATCAGGGATGGTATTCGTATATACTTTTAATAGTCGCTGTAGACTTGTTTAGTGGTGTTGAACATATTCAGTAATTGTGGCCCTGTGTTAGTATAGACTTCAGTTAGTCTATGTGGGTTTTTAATGTTATGTATTTTCAGAGAATCAGTTGAGTGTTTTGAAGAGGGATATGAGGGATTCTAACAGACGAGCTTATGCAGTGAGCTCGAGAACAAATCTCAAAATACAGTGGGAATCTTTTTTATTATTTTGCACATACTTTAGATTGGGTTTCTTACCCGTGTCGGTGGCACATATGACTGCAGACATTGCAAATTTGGTTGCATTGATTCGTCGTCGTCGTGGTTATATACACATAATAATCTCTGCCATATTGCCACGTCCGGTAGATCATGCGCTTACAGATGGGCGAATTAAAGAATTCAATCGTATCCTAGATAATGTCATGTCTAAGGATTTGCACTTCAAATTTATTAGAACTTATCGTCCCTTTTGTTTCAAGGGACAGCCAAGGCGTTACCTTTTTGCCAAGTTAGATGGTGGTCTGCATTTAAATACGGAGGGTTCTGGTCGTTTAGGACACTTTTATCATCGGGTCATTTCTACATTATCGTATTAGATGTATTTAAATTGGTGGGAGTTTCTTAATCTTTACGCCGGGCTGATCGTTAGAAGTGCAGGTGCTATGACACGAGTTCAGCACTATTGTTCAGAGTAGCATAGTGATATTAAACTTGTTAAACAGTATTACATATATAATATACACATGTATGTTCATGTAAATTTATAGGTGTTGTCCAGTTTGTGTCATTACATGTCTACATACAAGGTAGGATTGCATGTAGTTTGATATATTTGTTGTTGAATTCGGTTAAGCTACAACGTAAAGTGAGAGTGTTGCTGTTGTTACCTTGCATATTCTGAAGTTGTTCATTGTAGGTTACAAAGTTACATACTATCTAACTGTATTCTCACACTAAAGGATTCAGCTTTAATTAATGCTGCCTGCTTAGTTTTGGAAGCGTTTATTTGGCCGGGGTTTGGCGGATTGAGTGGGCATATCAGTTTAACTCAAATCTATTGAATAGGTGACACGTATGTAGGTCATTAAAACTTATTAATATCATCCTCGTCTTGATTGTTTTTCCCAGAAGCAAAGGTTAATTGGTAGATTTTAGTTCCATTAAAATATTTAATTAAGACTGAAGCGCTGCTCATGTTAAGTCGTTAGCACCTTAATTTGTACAGTCAGACAACAGTCATATTGGTGTCATTCAGTCATTGGATAATATTTAGAGATGACTGTTTTCATTGGTTCCTTGCACCCTTATAGTTTCGTGCACGAGATTTCGCGCCACTTGAATGCATTTTGTTGTCACCTGTCGAATATTTTGATACCCGCCCACCCTTGAAAATCCCTAATATTGGCTTGCTTAAATTTACGTTTGCTTACTACATGTACTAGGTACATTATTTGTCATGTTTGTAGGATCCATTGTGAAATAGTAATCACCATCATGTACTTGTTCCTACATATATGGCATACGGCTGTAGTGGTAATATGCATCAGTAATTCACAATGGGTTCTGTCAAATTTGACTTGGTTATAATATATATATATAGACTTATTTAGAGTAATATGCGTCAACATTAACTGTTATATTTGTAGATTAACACAATTTATTTGTAAAGATTAGTTTGACATGTATGGTCTATATTGTGAACCCGATGTGTTGTGTATCGGTTATAGTGTTGTCATTCTGATATGTCCTCTGTGTCTGATATTTGTAACGTTGTTGATATTCAGAAAGGCGGATTGAGTGGGCATATCAGTTTAACTCAAATCTATTGAATAGGTGACACGTATGTAGGTCATTAAAACTTATTAATATCATCCTCCCTCGTCTTGATTGTTTTTCCCAGAAGCAAAGGTTAATTTATTTATCTGTTCCGGCACACGGTAAATTGCAAATCTGGACTAAAAACGTTTTAAATGCAATGTGTGCTATATTTTCTTTATGGTATTAAAATCAATAATTAATGTAAATATAAGTAATGAATCACGGGTTAATAATAGTTTCCATCTGGGTATGAACTACATTTGTAGACATTTGTACAATGTAGTTTATACCCCAATGGAAACTATTACCCGGCGTCCACGCTAACATTAAACATGCATAATGTAGTTCATACCCCGATGGAAACTATTAACCCCCGATTTATTCCTTAAATAGAAGAGAGCAAAATATTGCAAACATGAAGCAGTGGGTAATCCATTCTTTTCATGTCTTCATATCATGACTGTGAACATCTTGTGTTTTATAATAGTTTTTATTTATTCTTTACTTCATAATATACAGTATGAAATGCATGGTACATTCTAGACAATGGGACAAGCAGAATGGGTTGTAAACAGCTCAAATCTTCTAGAATTGGTATCAGAATGTAACATATTTCCGTGTAAAGAATAACTCTAATCTCTGCTAAGAACATTGTAAATGTACTAATCTAAAACCACACACTAAGCGGACAGACACCCCTGCTGATTATATACAAAATAGATTCCATATACTACTGTATACAACCCTAAACACGTATCCATCGACGATACTCTATACAACCCTAAACACGTATCCATCGACGATACTCTATACAACCCTAAACACGTATCCATCGACGATACTCTATACAACCCTAAACACGTATCCATCGACGATACTCTATACAACCCTAAACACGTATCCATCGATGATACTCTATACAACCCTAAACACGTATCCATCGACGATACTCTATACAACCCTAAACACGTATCCATCGACGATATTCGTGGCTGCTTAAACTCAACATTTCACACACCCTGTACCAGGTTTGGAGCATAACACTTCATACCCGCTGAAAGCACACGGATGCAGCAAAAACAAGTAAATATAGTCGGATCTCCGGGATACATCTACACAGATACAGAGATAAGGCAACTGCATCATTTAAAAGTGACACAGAACAATACCAAAGTAAGATTTTCTTCACGTTTTCACAAAGCAGCACATTTATTGGTTAAGCAACCAAGAACAACCTCAATGACACCAATCCAATCTAGCAAATATTGATATATACACATTCATATGAATGATTAAAACTTACTAGTGTTGGACAATACACATTCATATGAATGATTAAAACTTACTACTAGTGTTGGACAATACACATTCATATGAATGATTAAAACTTACTAGTGTTGGACAATACACATTCATGGTAGGAAAATGTTATAATACAGTGATACAAATATAACGTGCAGTGAATGAAATACGAGAGCATAGATGTGTAAAATTCCGAGAAAAAAACAATTGTTTTAATCTAAAGTGCATTTAATGAGAGTTAGATGTCTTATGTTACAGCCGAGTTGGTTTTGTAGATCAAAGATGAACACAGACGGCATTTTATGCTTGTCTTTTAACAAGATATATGAAGTATTTTAAACACATATAGTATATGAATTTGTAGTATGTATATTCAGTTGTAGATATCGAGTAAGCACATACAATGACTCTATATTTATACAGAACATATTTGTTTATATCGTAGCATTTTATATTATAGTTAGTGTACAGAAATGCTGACATTCTATATTTTGCTATATTGTTATATTAGTTTAAACATGCATTTTCAAACACCCCACCCATTAGCAATAAACCACGATGGCGTTCCGGTGATATGCCAATTTGAAAGTGGTTATAAATTGACAGACTGGCTTACATAATATTAACCGACTGGTTAAAAACACGTGATGGCAAGAACATCACTGATGATCTACGCAGAAGATCGGTTTCAAACTTGCATTGAAATGGCATCGTCGCCGAGTAAAAACTACTTGGAACCAATGACCAAATGAACTATTTGATAAATTTCGATCTAACTATATTTAATTTAATTGTTTCAAGACAAGGTTGGTTATTACTTGTTGCAACACCTGCTTCGTATCATTTTGATACCATAACGTCGATCAATCTGTTTTGAATAATTATTACCAACTGCAATAAACTCGTCTCATTCTTGTTTTTGTCAATACAATTCTTTGACTTGACTTTACTTTCAATTTATGTGACAAAGCCAACAATGTTTTTGTATGCCGCAAAGTCGGTAACCTGGCAACATAATTACAGAAAGGAATTATTGCTGGGACATTCGGGAATAATCATACTGATGCGAGAATACGGAATGCTGTAGAGTACTTAATGTTGTTCCGCCATTCTCACGTGTCTTGCAATTTGCATCTGACGACGGAACAAAATAGAGAATATCGTGTCACTGTTCCATACATGAACATTTATTGGGCGAGTTGGAGAAAATACTACCATACGGGGTTCCTCCGAGACGAGTCCAATATATTTACATATAACAGACAAGTCACACAATACTCTATGATATCCTATCGTCCTATCAGATAAAATAGCCAATCTTAGAAATGAAATATTACAAGATACTCCCTACACTATCGACCAGTGATACATCTGACATCACACCATTATAACGTAGGGTCAGTGTTTGCAAAAGCAGGCAATAAGCAAAGGTTATAAAGCCGCAGCTCACATAATTGTTCATGAATATAGAATAGAATAGAGATTAATATACATCATAGTTCTTGACAATAGAATGGTTATACGATCAAATTGTGTCTAGGTGTTTGTATATATTGCTCATCTTAACATGATAACTTACTGTCTAATTCATCACATTTAGTTCCCCATTAAATCCAAATGGAAGAAACATAAATTAGTAATTTTCTTCCTAAAACATATGCACCTTCAAAATGTTCAAAGTCCAAATTGTATGTAATGCTAATGTAAAGTGAGATAATTCCTAATATGTCACATTATCATTCGACATTTCCCCCTGCATCGTTACTTCTTGCTGTATTATCTGCCCCTACATTAGTATCAGTTCCTTCCGCATTATCTCCCTCTGCAGCAGGTTCCGGTGTTTCTATATTTTCAATAGCCTTTTCCATTTTTTCTAAATCCTTATCCACCTGCTCAGGTTCTGCTGGCTTCTCGTCAATCTCGTTCACTGAAGAATTAAAGTATATGAGTGTGTTAAACATATTCTATGAAGAGTCGAAAATGTGTACACGATTGTCTGTACCAAATGCGAATCAACTGACCTATATTCCCAGAGAATGTAATGTATGAACGATATGCTGTGCTAGACACACCATGGCGTATTAAGCCGGTCGTATCCACTACATAACATATAGTGTAACATGCTCAAGTCTCGTGTACACTCAAACAAGATGGCGGTTCCACGTGAGATGATTGGGTGGCCAATCAGCGCCCGCTAAATAATTATAATACCACGTGAGATGATTGGGTGGCCAATCAGCGCCCGCTAAATAATTATAATACCACGTGAGATGATTGGGTGGCCAATCAGCGCACGCTAAATAATTATAATACCACGCGAGATGATTGGGTGGCCAATCAGCGCACGCTAAATAATTATAATACCACGTGAGATGATTGGGTGGCCAATCAGCGCCCGCTAAATAATTATAATAGAGTTGCAGTATGTCGATAATTTTGTTCGTCCCCGTGGCTTTAAATATTTGATTTGGTACAGGAAAAGTGTGTTAATACCACAACACTGTACTGGAGCCAGGAACCAGAGTTTCATAGGAATTCCAAGCATAGCATTCGTGTATACAGACAGTCTGGCAGGTGAGTAGAGAATATCTTGTACACATATATCACGTAGTAGCTGCACAACACTGACGCAGCATGCACGTGTGGATCGCATGCACGTGTGGAGCCCATGCACGTGTGGAGCGCATGCACATGTAGCGTGCTCATATAATTACAGTTACACACACGTTTGCTAATTGCATTAGTAATTAATTACTCTGATTAATATGCAAAACAAAAATAAGTAGTGACGGGCAACTAGACCACAACACGCATTAGAGTACGAATGTATAAGTAAAACAAGATGTTCTATAGAGGGTGTAGCTTCGAGTGTCCATGTTCAAAGTTTCTTTGGTGTGATTAGGTCAGACACTTCAATCTACATTGTCTCTTCTCTCTCCGGTGATGGCTTCCACCAGGACTTGGGTTTCGAGAGTGATTAATCTAAAACCAACATGACCATTGAATTTACCCGAGACGCGTTATCGGCACATGCATATGAACATCGTTCATGAGATGTCACTTGTGGAATATGAATCACTAGCAGATGTCACTTGTGTTATATTAATTTGCGCGAGACGGGAGATATGGTGCCGTAATTAACATAGTACGAGATGAGACAAAATGTATTAACATTTTATGCCTTATATGCTATCTGAAATATCGTATATCTGATATATGAAGTAACATGTATGCAATATATGATTTATGTAACCGTAACGTGATAGCTCTCCTGTATGTGGACGTCAATAAAGTATGCATTACGCACGTGATAGCTCTCCTGTATGTGGACGTCAATAAAGTATGCATTACGCACGTGATAGCTCTCATGTATGTGGACGTCAATAAAGTATGCATTACGCACGTGATAGCTCTCCTGTATGTGGACGTCAATAAAGTATGCATTACGCACGTGATAGCTCTCCTGTATGTGGACGTCAATAAAGTATGCATTACGCACGTGATAGCTCTCCCGCAATGGAAGTCAATAAGTACATATTATACATGTGATAACTCTCCTGCAATGGAGGTCAATAAAGTACCTATATACACACGATAACTCTCCTGCAATGGAGGTCAATACAGTACCTTATTATACATATGATAACTCTCCTGCAGTGGATGTCAATAAAGTACCTATTATACATGTGATAACTCTCCTGCAATGGAGGTCAATAAATACCTATTACACATGTGATAACTCTTCTGCAGTGGAGGTCAATAAAGTACCTATATACACATGATAACTCTCCTGCAGTGGAGGTCAATAAAGTAGCTATTATACATATGATAACTCTCCTGCAGTGGAGGTCATAAGTACATATTATACATGTGATAACTCTCCTGCAGTGGAGGTCAATAAAGTACCTATATACACATGATAACTCTCCTGCAGTGGAGGTCAATAAAGTAGCTATTATACATGTGATAACTCTCCTGCAGTGGAGGTCAATAAAGTAGCTATTATACATGTGATAACTCTCCTGCAGTGGAGGTCAATAAAGTAGCTATTATACATGTGATAACTCTTCTGCAGTGGAGGTCAATAAAGTATCTAATAATAATATGTCGTTGCGGTAGGTTTCATAAAGTCCATAGTTTGTGCAATTGTGAAGAACAAACACAGCAATAGATGTTTCCCCGCAAATAAAACACAAATAAAGCCAATCATATGTTAGTACTAATGGCAAATCTACTAAAAGCAGTATGTTATAATGCACCTCTTGTTATCTACACGCACTATCTATATAACCCGTCACACACAAGCATTGTTGGCCGATTCGGATAATAAACTTGATTATGTTTGGTAAAATAAACAGGTTGACAGTCATTTTGAGTAACTTACCGTTGCATCAATGCATCATTTCGCTTACTATGCAATAGGCCTACCATTAGACAGAATGTATTTGTACAACAATCCACCATTAGACAGAATGTATTTGGACAACAATCCACCATTAGACAGAATAAACGTGTATATAGGATACTGTGTAAACTAACAACTCACGATTTTGGAGGTTTAATGCCGTGTCAACAGCTTAGGTCATACGGCGACTCTCCAGCTATTATTGGTGGAGGAAGACATCCGGGCTCCCCTATTTCAGGCATGGATGGACATCCAGGTTCCCCTATTTCAGGCATGGACGGACATCCAGGTTCCCCTATTTCAGGCATGGACGGACATCCAGGTTCCCCTATTTCAGGCATGGACGGACATCCAGGTTCCCCTATTTCAGGCATGGACGGACATCCAGGTTCCCCTATTTCAGGCATGGAAGGACATCCGGGTTCCCCTATTTCAGGCATGGAAGGACATCCGGGTTCCCCTATTTCAGGCATGGAAGGACATCCGGGTTCCCCTATTTCAGGCATGGACGGACATCCAGGTTCCCCTATTTCAGGCATGGAAGGACATCCGGGTTCCCCTATTTCAGGCATGGAAGGACATCCGGGTTCCCCTATTTCAGGCATGGAAGGACATCCGGGTTCCCCCTATTTCAGGCATGGAAGGACATCCGGGTAGAACCGCCGACCTTCCGCAAGCCAACTTAGCTTCCTCACTTGAAATAATTCCGACAACCACTGAGGTTTCGAACCTACAGCGGTGGTGGGCAAGTGATTTGAAGTATATGATACTTGGCAACGAAGTCCGCAAACTAGCACTAAATTAGAACTACATTATGCCTCTGTAAATCTAGCCGTCCGTATACAACACTAACAGCCTAAAGTGTATGTATACACACTTGTAATGAGAGACATTGCTGGGGGTTTTCTATTACCTCCCTTGGCAGATAAAGTCTGATTTATCCCGAAATGTATATTGGTCCTTTTAGTTGGAATGAGAGACATCTCTAATTTTCTATTACCTCCCTTGGCAGATAAAGTCTGATTTGTTCCAAAATGTGAATAGTTCCTTTTAGTTATAATCCTTTGTTTTTACTGTTATTCCCTAACCAGATGTTGCGGTATGATAATTGTGATTTTATCAAAATCGTGTTAATTAACTGATAACATTGTTTTACAAATAGGTTAACATTGCATATACTGTAGGATATCTGTCGAGATATAGTAATTTAATAATCATATAAAACGATAGTGGAATAAAATTGCTAGCAAGTTTTGCAAAGGAAACAACGATAAAAACAGAGGAAAACACTTAATATGACCTACTTTTAGCGAGTATTCAGGGGAAGTAACTGACCAATGTCTCTCATTGTTTGGTTGTATTGTTGTTCCTTAGCAACAAGATGTTGCAGTATGATAAATCGGGAACCAAGATCAAGTAGATCCTGGATAAATGTGATTTAATCAAATCGTGTCATTTAATTTCTTACAGTAAAGTTCCCGTTGAATATATACACCGATATTCAATAAATTTAATAATTAAAAGATGGATGGAAATTGATAGTATGAACAGTTGTGCAAAGGAAATACTGCTAAAACAGAGGAAAGCAATTAAGTGGACTTATTTAGTTTTAGGGAGTATTCAGGGGCAATAACTGACCAATGTCTTTCACTACCAGCAACCCAGTGTGCTGCAGCTGTACCAGTGCCTTGTTGGACATGCTATAGTATACGCGTCTGTGTTGATATACAGCCTTTCTTGATAGGGAAGTTTATGATATTTCCTAGTATAAGTAAGGCCAACAAACAATGCATTAAATGGTGCACATGGGAAAAGAGTTGACAGGTGTATCTTTATATAGTTCACATAAAGTAGCACGGAGATTCACTCTATGGTGTCCAAAATGGGTCAAATTTCACTAGTATTTTGTACACTTGTATTAATATATAACGCTAGCCTGGGATTAGGCGTGGATATATTTTGCCTGGTCAGTCATATAGATATATTTTAATATGGAGATCATTAATTGGGCCGTATTGAGTTTCTGATAATATCTGTCATTTTGCCAGAAGAAAATTGGTGAAAAATCGACAGACTGGAACCTAGGCTAATATAACGCAACTATGTGCACAAAGTGTGTGCTATGCCCTAAATAATGTAGAACTATGGTTATATATGTAACCTATAATTATACATCGACAACTAATTGTAATCGACTAATGCTTCAGTCAACATGCATGCTTCAAACGATGACCTATTTTGTACACCATACATTTGGCTTGCAGCAATAAAGCAACTCTTGAGTAAAATTGTTCATGTGTTTGCTTACCTCCCTCTACGAACTAACTATTTAACAAAAAACAAAAACACAACAGTTAAATAATAAGAAAATTATACAATAATGGTTAGTGGACAATGTGGATTTTCAGTGGGCATTTAATATACCCTATATACATAAAGTGATATAATGGCGCATTATATTACTGTAATGTGGGTAATTTTGCTACCGTATATATATATACCCCGCTTGTAATCGACTTTGTATGTGTGAGAAAGTCGCGTTGTCATCTATTCATTAACTTAGAAACCACCATTGGGAATAAAACTATAAAAATGCTTATCTGCAGGAAAATGAAAATATATATATGATTATCTAAAGAAAACAAGAAGCAAAATAACTGATGGTCTAAAGTGGAATACCAATCATCGCCCCAAGGGTGTCTCACCACGCGCGATTCACTGTATAAGTGTCAGTCAGCGATATAAAACAAATCTTTTATGCTTTCCAACAAATTGCCAAATTTCAAGTTCAATGGTGGGTGGGGACATACTGTTGGTGGGTGGGGATATACTGTTGGTGGTGGGGACATACTGTTGGTGGGTGGGGACATACTGTTGGTGGGTGGGGACATACTGTTGGTGGGTGGGGATATACTGTTGGTGGGTGGGGACTACTGTTGGTGGGTGGGGACATACTGTTGGTGGGTGGGGATAGGGTGGGGACATACTGTTGGTGGGTAGGACAAACTGTTGGTGGGTGGGACATACTGTTGTGTGAGGGACTACTGTTGGTGGGTGGGGACATACTGTTGGTGGGTGGGGACATACTTTGGTGGCTGAGGACATACTGTTGGTGGCTGAGGACATACTGTTGGTGGGTGGGGACATACTGTTGGTGGGTAGGGACATACTGTTGGTGGGTGGGGACATACTGTTGGTGGGTGGGGACATACTGTTGGTGGGTGGGGACATACTGTTGGTGGCTGAGGACATACTGTTGGTGGGTGGGGACATACTGTTGGTGGGTGGGGACATACGTTGGTGGGTGGGGACATACTGTTGGTGGGTTGGACATACTGTTGGTTGTGGTGGGTGGGACATACTGTTGGTGGGTGGGGACATACTGTTGGTGGGTGGGGACATACTGTTGGTGGGTGGGACATACTGTTGGTGGGTGGGGACATACTGTTGGTGGGTAGGGACAACTGTTGGTGGGTAGGGACATACTGTTGGTGTGTGGGACATACTGTTGGTGGGTAGGGACATACTGTTGGTGGGTGGGAACATACTGTTGGTGGGTGGGGACATACTGTTGGTGGGTGGGGACATACTGTTGGTGGGTAGGGACATACTGTTGGTGGTGGGGACATACTGTTGGTGGGTGGGGACATACTGTTGGTGGGTTGGGACATACTGTTGGTTGTTGGTGGGTGGGGACATACTGTTGGTGGGTGGGGACATACTGTTGGTGGGTGGGGATATACTGTTGGTGATGAGAATTAGTCATCGAATGCTTATGTGAAGTTTCAAAGCAATATCGTTGACGGTTTTTGGAAAATGATTTTTTCATGCATAAATAATTTCTGACTATTTTTGGCCAAAACTAAAGTACAAGGTCGCTTTTAGGGGTGGGAAGAATTATTACCCGCATGAATAGTTTCAAAGTAAAAACTTCGACAGCTTTTGAGAAATGATAATGTTTGAATATTTTTGACGCTTAATAATTTCTGAAATCAGACTCATTTTGGCCAAAAGTTCAAGGTTGCTCTTGCGGGTGGGGGACTTACTGTGTGTGTGTGTACATTGTTAGTACTTGTATGCTACGTTTTAATTCAATATCTTTGATGGTTTTTGAGAAATGACAATGTTTTAGTGTTTTGGTGCATAAATTATTTCTGAAAACGGCAAAGCAGGTTCATTCGGGGGCTCGTTAGGGAGGCAGGGAACAACCCCACCGCCACCGGAAAGCAGGTTCATTCGGGGGGCTCGTTAGGGAGGCAGGGAACAACCCCACCGCCACCGGAAAGCAGGTTCATTCGGGGGGCTCGTTAGGGAGGCAGGGAACAACCCCACCGCCACCGGAAAGCAGGTTCATTCAGGGGCTCGTTAGGGAGGCAGGGAACAACCCCACCGCCACCGGAAAGCAGGTTCATTCAGGGCTCGTTAGGGAGGCAGGGACACCCCACCGCCACCGGAAAGCAGGTTCATTTGGGGGGCTCGTTAGGGAGGCAGGGAACAACCCCAACCCCACCGCCACCGGAAAGCAGGTTCATTCAGGGGCTCGTTAGGGAGGCAGGGAACAACCCCACCGCCACCGGAAAGCAGGTTCATTCAGGGGCTCGTTAGGGAGGCAGGGAACAACCCCACCGCCACCGGAAAGCAGGTTCATTCAGGGGCTCGTTAGGGAGGCAGGGAATAACCAACCCCACCGCCACCGAAAAGCAGGTTCATTCGGGGGGCTCGTTAGGGAGGCAGGGAACAACCCCACCACCACCGGAAAGGTGACTGCTTTGTCTCACGTTCCACTACTTATATTATCTACAGGAAAATAAAATTATATAAATAATTATTTCGTGCAAAATCATCATAAATAAATGCAGATTATGATGAACATGAACCTCCAGATTTCAAAAATGCAACAAATAATGTAAATATCGGGAAACAACGATACTGAGCTTAATTCTATACTGAGTTCACTACGCTACTGTGTGTAAGCACCTGTTACTGCGACGGCCCCTGTCTCCAAGGATGACTTTCCTTCGTGTAAGAGGGGATCTGACTCGGGTTTTCTATCTGGATCTGCATAGCAAACATCGATATATATATATATAATTATGATATACCTCAAGCAATCTAATCATTCATTAATTGTTATTAAACATTCTCGTGATATTACACCTAAGAGACATATTTCCAGGTAATATTTCAGCAGACTGTTTTGTCCATTTATATACCATCTAATTGGAGTACAATGCTGAAAACTGAATGTTTTAATACAAATCGCACCTCACATTAACTCTTTCACTGCCAATGTCGCATAAAAGCGACTGTAAAAAAGTAGAGAACCCGATCGGACAGAACAGAACATGCCGTCTGATCAGGCTATATGCTGATTGCTCTTCAGACAGTGGAGCTGAAGCACCTGTCCGAATAGCAAACAACATAGATCCTGATCAGATGCTGAACTATTTTCTGTTCTGCCTTTAACTATAGATCCTTTTATCTTTTTAACTTGTACATAACATTTTAGATTAACTAACTGTTTTAGATGGGCCTGCCAATCATAATCATTACTGATTGTTGAGCAGTATGAAGTTGTTCTAGACTGCGCCTGCCAATCACAATCATTGTTGAGCAGTATGAAGTTGACGATTTGGTTAATCCAAGATGGCCGCCTCTATAGTTTTCTATTTGATTTGATGTTATTCATCATAACTTCTTTATTTGCAATGCGATTTTCTTTTATCATATTTTATGTTTTATCTTTTCAAGAATCTCGTTTATTCCCTGCAAAACTCGATCTTTCCTCCATTCCTCCAATTTATAAAAAGCTGGAAATACATCTTTAACCCTTATAAAAGTTGATATAAGTGACATAAAATTAAGCTATCACCCATATACATCATTGCATAGCAAACCACGCCCTACTCCGCAGACAGCATTTTATAGATATATCTGCACATGGTGAAACTATCAATATTGGACTGCGAATCCACGCAGGATCGACCCCGTTGACCCTAATAATATTAAGTGTTTCAGTTGGGACTTTAAACCGGAGTCTCATGTCGATCCTTTACACCGTGCACTTCAAAGAACCATAGGAGTCTCTGGAATGGGACTCTGTCTATATCATTGTACTATCCTACAAAATCTAAAACTTAAATGACGAATCTCTTCAGGAGTTGTGTGGGCTACCGGTAGCGACGATAAATAAACGTAAAACACACACGATCAACATACAATTCCAATAAACCTTAATAAGTAACGCTGCCCACGCTATTCTTCACCCGTGCCTGTATACGCCCATTCACTGCTTTACATTATATATGTACATGAATTTATGATTCCCATAAAATTTCCACCACGTGTGTAATATATTAAATCCATTTGTTGACAGATGTATAGCCTTTACTAAAGTGGGTCATTATTCATTGTAGTAATATATGTCTGTAATTATAAACGCCGAGAGAGCATACTCGCACGAATACGTCTTACATGTTCCTAGTGCACGTTCACCTTTTCAACTCCAACTATAATGTCATTAATTTCTTTTATTTCTATGACAATCATTTCATTAATGTGTTTATTATAATCTTCAGTCGCTCATGTGTGCGTTCGTTATAGCCTGACATATTTTAGAACCTAAAGCCTACCTTGGGCTTTGTAACCAACGCCCATTTCAACTTCTCTGTGCCCAGCAGGTTGATTGGGCTTCATCTTTTTCTTGAATCCTCCAACTATAACAACACAATGATTACAGTCAGGTGTGTGGGTAACAATTATATCTGTCTAATGCTGTCTTCATTCATATTGCTTATCATAATCAAGTATACAAGTACTTGGACTCGCGGCAACGACGGGCATGCATGCATTCACAAACCACATGACTACAACCACTTGAAACTATATATTCCGCAAAATGTCCAAATATTAATTTAGTTTAGTCATATTTTATTGCATTCATTCGAAATATATATGCAATGTACAGAACAAAACAAATGAACACACTCATACGATTCATGTCATTGTTTTGCACAAGAATTGTCAATACATGTTGCAGCAAATGGTTTGGGCCACAATATTACTCGCAATTATGCAAACCATGAAGTTTTAATTGTACACTGCCAATCAACTCGTTTCTTCTACTTGTTATAATGTATTGTCACTTGTTGAAGTGTATTAAAACAATTTGTTCTGAGTGTACAATCAGTGTTCCCGCTGGTGATCGCCATTTTCGCAATTGGCGAAAAAAGAAACGACTTGGGAGAAAAAATTATGGTGCAACCCATTCAAAAATAAGTAACTGACATGGACTGGTCCATGACATTTTTAGACCAATGTATTGATCATAAAATTATATCTGGACCAGTTCATTTATACCAAATGTGTAATTTTGTCTAATAATAGTAAATGATCTACCAAAAACATACAGATCCTGATGAGATGGTTCGCTAAAACTCATCTAGATCTACACATTTTGCAGATCTATTTAGTATGTAGTATCGAAAGGGTGACAATGTTTAAGGGAAATGCGAGTCAGGTGATTTTTCAATGCATGCATTCATACAGTTTTCTGTTATATCTACTGTATATTTAGCAAGAACTGAAGCAATGCCAGCACCAGCGTATCATTGCCGCATGTCTTTCTCCCTGTGCCAAACACACGCATCACGCGAATACCATTGTCCCACTCACCGGCTACTATCTCCCAATCTACAATTATTTCGACTATTTGGGGTTGTAACATGGGGATGGGGGATAGTAAACCGGGGCTGGCGATACAGGTATGCGCCGGATGCATGTTGTGCCAAACACCAATGCATATACACATTCATATTTAGAGAGAATCCAACAATCGCTGTGCTGTGGGACAAACACACACAATGTTATATCTTTTTATTAGAAAAACTGATTATCACAATAGTAAATGTTGTAATTAAAGTCTGAATTTTACGCACATTAATAGAAAATAAATAATTTGGACAACCTTCAATATGAGCTTACTGTGACAGCGGTTGCTAACAAACGACAGACTCGGCCATACTGTACTAGTATTACATGTGCAAATTACATGTGCAAGCATAGTGTTATTTTAGACAAAATATTGTGGGGCTGATTTGCTGACTTTGCCACAGAAAACTTGATTGCATGGAACATTTATAATTCTGCAGTCACTGTGCAATTGCATGGAACATTTATAATTCTGCAGTCACTGTGCAATTGCATGGAACATTTATAATTCTGCAGTCACTGTGCAATTGCATGGAACATTTATAATTCTGCAGTCACTGTGCAATTGCATGGAACATTTATAATTCTGCAGTCACTGTGCAATTGCATGGAACATTTATAATTCTGCAGTCACTGTGCAATTGCATGGAACATTTATAATTCTGCAGTCACTGTGCAATTGCATGGAACATTTATAATTCCGAAACACCTGAAAACAAGGCAATTATCGGATGCTCTCAAAATATGGTAAAAATGTGTACGAGTCAGTAGTTGTGTTAAACATAATAATATACAACCTTCCGTCACACTATGTGTACATGAATATATGGCGCATTCTTGGGTATCCTTTATGGCTGCTGCATGCGTATCATACACGCATTACGTACCTGTCATTACATTTTGTCTTCACGTGTTACGGACGTTACCTTTCCAGATACGGTAGGTATTTCTTCGTTACCTTTTGGCATACCCACACTCCTGCCCGGGGCCCGGTTAGGACTGTTCCTCGTGTAGCAGTAGGCAACGGCCAAGACGACTAGGAAAATAGAAGCCATTCCCAATCCCAGAAGAATACCAGCCATAAAATTGCTTTTTTCCCGTTCTTCCCTTTCTTCCTTCTTATGGTACCCTGAAATATATAGTCACGTTACAAGCACTACCTAACACCTTACATATATTACCTAGTTTCTTACCCGCAAGTCATCTCATTGCAACAAACTTGACAGAAGTTGTTGTGCATGGCTTATGTACTATTATATATGTATGTATGTACCATTAATGTCAAACCCCTTGCGGGGACCTAGACATGTTTTCCTGGGCATGCTTAGCCGACCATAGCGATTAACCAGTAATAAGCAATGTGTTTGAGGTGCCTTGCTCAAAGACACTACATACGTGGCCTGACTGAGTATCGAACCCGGACCGTTCGATTCCAAATCCGACGCTCTACCATTGGACCACGGACGCCATATACAGGGTGTTTGTACTATTATGTGCTTGGTTTATGTATTATTATGTACAGGGTGTTTGTATGTTATGTACGGGGTATTTGTACTATTATGTGCATGGTTTATTTACTATTATGTACAGGGTGTTTGTATGTTATGTACGGGGTATTTGTACTATTATGTGCATGGTGTATTTACTATTATGTACAGGGTGTTTGTATGTTATGTACGGGGTATTTGTACTATTATGTGCATGGTGTATTTACTATTATGTACAGGGTGTTTGTATGTTATGTACGGGGTATTTGTACTATTATGTGCATGGTGTATTTACTATTATGTACAGGGTGTTTGTATGTTATGTACGGGGTATTTGTACTATTATGTGCATGGTGTATTTACTATTATGTACATGGTGTGTAAGGCCTCCACCCCAAGGATGTATTTACTATTATGTACATGGTGTGTAAGGCCTCCACCCCAAGGATGTATTTACTATTATGTACATGGTGTGTAAGGCCTCCGCCCCAAGGATGTATTACCACGAACGATTGACTGTATATGTGCATGGTGTATGTACTATTATGTACATGGTGTGTAAGGCCTCCGCCCCAAGGATGTATTACCACGAACGAGGTGTGTAAGGCCTCCGCCCCAAGGATGTATTACCACGAACGAGGTGTGTAAGGCCTCCACCCCAAGGATGTATGTACTATTATGTACATGGTGTGTAAGGCCTCCGCCCCAAGGATGTATTACCATGAACGATTGACTGTATAAGTGGGTGTGTAAGGCCGCCGCCCCAAGGATGTATTACCATGAACGATTGACTGTATAAGTGGGTGTGTAAGGCCGCCGCCCCAAGGATGTATTACCACGAACGATTGACTGTATAAGTGGGTGTGTAAGGCCTCCGCCCCAAGGATGTATTACCATGAACGATTGACTGTATAAGTGGGTGTGTAAGGCCGCCGCCCCAAGGATGTATTACCACGAACGATTGACTGTATAAGTGGGTGTGTAAGGCCTCCGCCCCAAGGATGTATTACCACGAACGATTGACTGTATAAGTGGGTGTGTAAGGCCTCCGCCCCAAGGATGTATTACCACGAACGAGGTGTGTAAGGCCTCCGCCCCAAGGATGTATTACCACGAACGAGGTGTGTAAGGCCTCCGCCCCAAGGATGTATTACCACGAACGAAGTGTGTAAGGCCTCCGCCCCAAGGATGTATTACCATGAACGAGGTGTGTAAGGCCTCCGCCCCAAGGATGTATTACCACGAACGAGGTGTGTAAGGCCGCCGCCCCAAGGATGTATTACCACGAACGAGGTGTGTAAGGCCGCCGCCCCAAGGATGTATTACCACGAACGAGGTGTGTAAGGCCTCCGCCCCAAGGATGTATTACCACGAACGAGGTGTGTAAGGCCTCCGCCCCAAGGATGCATTACCACGAACGAGGTGTGTAAGGCCGCCGCCCCAAGGATGTATTACCACGAACGAGGTGTGTAAGGCCGCCGCCCCAAGGATGCATTACCAAGAACGAGGTGTGTAAGGCCGCCGCCCCAAGGATGTATTACCACGAACGAGGTGTGTAAGGCCGCCGCCCCAAGGATGTATTACCACGAACGAGGTGTGTAAGGCCGCCACCCCAAGGATGTATTACCACAAACGAGGTGTGTAAGGCCTCCGCCCCAAGGATGTATTACCACGAACGAGGTGTGTAAGGCCGCCGCCCCAAGGATGTATTACCACGAACGAGGTGTGTAAGGCCGCCGCCCCAAGGATGTATTACCACGAACGAGGTGTGTAAGGCCGCCGCCCCAAGGATGTATTACCACGAACGAGGTGTGTAAGGCCGCCGCCCCAAGGATGTATTACTACGAACGAGGTGTGTAAGGCCGCCGCCCCAAGGATGTATTACCACGAACGAGGTGTGTAAGGCCGCCGCCCCAAGGATGTATTACCACGAACGAGGTGTGTAAGGCCTCCGCCCCAAGGATGTATTACTACGAACGAGGTGTGTAAGGCCGCCGCCCCAAGGATGTATTACCACGAACGAGGTGTGTAAGGCCGCCGCCCCAAGGATGTATTACCACGAACGATTGACTGTATAAGTGGGTGTGTAAGGCCGCCGCCCCAAGGATGTACTACCACGAACGAGGTGTGTAAGGCCGCCGCCCCAAGGATGTATTACCACGAACGAGGTGTGTAAGGCCGCCGCCCCAAGGATGTACTACCACGAACGATTGACTGTATAAGTGGGTGTGTAAGGCCGCCGCCCCAAGGATGTATTACCACGAACGATTGACTGTATAAGTGGGTGTGTAAGGCCGCCGCCCCAAGGATGTACTACCACGAACGATTGACTGTATAAGTGGGTGTGTAAGGCCGCCGCCCCAGGGATGTACTACCACGAACGATTGACTGTATAAGTGTTGGTTCAGCAAAACAACATAATGTTTAATATGTTTTCCAACTAGCCAAAATTCAATGTCACTATTGGGTGGTGGTGACTTACTGTGGTGTAGATAAATAACCCATATATGCATCTGCGAAGTTTCAAATCAATAACTTGAACGGTTTTTGAGAAATCTGGCTGCCGGTTCGTGATAATAGATTGTTTTAAAAATATGTGCTATTTTTAGATAGTGGCCATCTTGGATTACGTAATGACAGGATTTTAACAATCAAGTAATCCACACCTACCCAAGTATCATGACCATAAATGGTGGCCATGAACCCAATGATTACTGAGGAGACGATGTTTTAAACTGACGACAGCAACACATTGTCGTAGCAATACCTTAAATTTAAACTTTATTTATTTTACAATGATTGCTAAACAAGTTTTAACAACTTATATTAATCACTCTCGTTGACGCAGATGAAAGAGTATATGTGGTCACCCGTCCGATCTGGCGACCACCGTACCATCTCACATACTTCCCGGTCCGAGGATCGAACCCGGGTTGCATTGGTGAGAAGCGAGCGAGCTAACCACTGCGCTAATCGGACAGCCTCACATGAGCTTGGCTCGGGTAGCTAAAAGCAATACAATTTGATAATTGAAAGAATTAAATTGGAACCTTTAGCATGGTCGACCACATCCTCAAATTTGGCATTTTTCACTTGACCCTTTGCTCCACATTTATGAAAAATGCTCAGGCGAAATTTGTAGCCTAGTCCTGGTTTCTTCGGATTAAATGTGTAGTCTGCGTCTTCTTGTACCGTGACTTTCAGCATGGCATTGTCTACGCACACAGGTCCTATAGGCAGTTTGCTCCCTTTGGTATATGTCTGTAATATTAAAACTGAATGAATGTTGATTAACTTGCAGGTATATATTTATACTGTTTAAGTTGCAGGTATATATTTATACTGTTTAAGTTGCAGGTATATATTTATACTGTTTAAGTTGCAGGTATATATTTAAACTGTTTAAGTTGCAGGTATACATTTATACTGTTTAAGTTGCAGGTATACATTTATACTGTTTAAGTTGCAGGTATATATTTATACTGTTTAAGTTGCAGGTATATATTTATACTGTTTAAGTTGCAGGTATATATTTATACTGTTTAAGTTGCAGGTATATATTTATACTGTTTAAGTCGCAGGTATACATCTATACTGTTTAAGTTGCAGGTATACATTTATACTGTTTAAGTTGCAGGTATACATTTATACTGTTTAAGTTGCAGGTATACATTTATACTGTTTAAGTTGCAAGTATACATTTATACTGTTTAAGTTGCAGGTATACATTTATACTGTTTAAGTTGCAGGTATATATTTATACTGTTTAAGTTGCAGGTATACATTTATACTGTTTAAGTTGCAGGTATATATTTATACTGTTTAAGTTGCAGGTATATACGTGTATTTGAGTTGTTTCCAAGCGATCGCCTATGTCGCGTGTTCCAGTCTGATCGCCTATGTCGTGTGTTCCAGTCTGATCGCCTATGTCACATGTTCCAGCCATATACATTATAAAAGTATTAACTATGACCCTTTTCTGATGTTCTGTAACTGAAATGAGTTCTTACCGCAGTGTCTGTGCCGCCTTCTACTGCAAGCCTGGCCTTCGAACTGTTGAATAATGCATATCTATCGAACATGTAGCACACCACGGCGGGGCAGTCTGTTGTTACGTCTTCGGCAGTAAACGTGAACATGCAGCTAGTGCCAGGAGCGTCGCCTGTACCATACACCTGGAACTCGCCATCTATGGTCACAGCGTTCGCTTCATCGCACGTAGCCGCCGTGTCGATCCGGATATCAGCTGTGAAATACATGTACATCCGATATATATTTGCACCAATATACAAGAAATGTACATGCCCTATGACAGCTTCGTGAACATGACCCCTGATCAAACCCGTAAGTAATTCTGGCGGTACAAACACGTGTGTCACATAATAGGGGAGTTTATGTGTCCAATGTCATCTTCCGAAACATGACTATATATAGACCGCCAACATTTCTCACCATAAACAGGTACCATCTTACAGAAATTAAACTAAATTTTAATATAGATCATAGCTTGAATGTCAGTGAATGTTCTCACACGTGCGTATTCACGCTCGGAGAGAGATAGTTCTCAGTTTTAATAGCAATTTCAATTAAATTAAATCTGTATTAGCAATCGCCATATAAGTATGCCTTTGGCCGTTTACAAATGAAATTTTATGGCAAATAAAGCCAAAAGTCCAATTACAATATGTATTAATAGCTGCATACAAATTTAGCGTATTTACCTACATAGTTTATAATTATGCTTAGTCGTTTTATATTATACAAATGAAACACACATCAATTCAAACATGCTCTTCGCCTCATACCATACCTTCCTTAATATATATTGCTACTTTCATTTGTTTATTATTTTTATTTGAGCCCATAATGTTAGTAAACATATTTATGTAACGTATGCCATGCAATATATCCTGGTAGTATTGTCTAACCTTTCTATATCTCGGACATACTAAACGGAAATGGAATTCGGACTCGATTTTTAATTGATTACAAAATATACACGGTCTTTGCAGTATCTACAACAGTGTCATATCTACCAGTACAGCTTCTATAGCAAGATTGTGAGAAGAAAGACGAAACCATGAACATTCTATTCTTAAGTTATCGCTGCTAATATTGCTAACTATGATTGAAATGGAAAGGTAGTTACTTTACAAGAACGGTTAAGCACACATGTGTAATACTTACTGGGTCCGATAGATGCACAAACTGTAACAAACAGCGCCCCAAGTAAAAGCAGTAACCGTACCATATCTGATCCCGTTATCTGAAACAGTACAATATGTATGAGGACAGACTGCTCAAGTAACATACATATATATAGTTCAGTCTCACCTATGCACAATCCACAAGTAAGAGTGTACATAGCTGCAGCCATTCTGTTAAAGAATTACAAGAGACTATTAGAGCCGTGTTGTGGAAGAACAACCACAAGGGACATAATCCGTGAACAGCACCCGCTGCATGCCAAACCTGACAACAGTCTTAAGAACAACACTCGAACATGGTATCAGTACTATAGATCGTGTACTGGTTCCCAAACACAATGTATTCCGAGGGCATTCCCAGGTCGTATATATGATATACTGGTTCCAAAACACAATGTATTCCGAGGGCATTCCCAGGTCGTATATATGATGTACTGGTTCCCAAACACAATGTATTCCGAGGGCATTCCCAGGTCGTATATATGATGTACTGGTTCCCAAACACAATGTAGTCCGAGGGCATTCCCAGGTCGTATATATGATGTACTGGTTCCCAAACACAATGTAGTCCGAGGGCATTCTCAGGTCGTATATATGATGTACTGGTTCCCAAACACAATGTAGTCCGAGGGCATTCTCAGGTCGTATATATGATGTACTGGTTCCCAAACACAATGTAGTCCGAGGGCATTCCCAGGTCGTATATATGATGTACTGGTTCCCAAACACAATGTAGTCCGAGGGCATTCCCAGGTCGTATATATGATGCACTGGTTCCCAAACACAATGTAGTCCGAGGGCATTCCCAGGTCGTATATATGATGTACTGGTTCCCAAACACAATGTAGTCCGAGGGCATTCTCAGAAACCACCCTGTAAATGAACCCTCTACGCATGTTCCATCATATAGTTGGGTTCTCAGAAACCCTGTAAATGAACCCTCTACGCATGTTCCATCATACAGTTGGGTTCTCAGAAACCCTGTAGATGAATCCCCTACGCATGTACCATCATATAGTTGGGTTCTCAGAAACCCTGTAAATGAACCCTCTACGCATGTTCCATCATATAGTTGGGTTCTCAGAAACCCTGTAAATGAACCCCCTACGCATTTTCCATCATATAGTTGGGTTCTCAGAGACCACCCTGTAAATGAACCCCCTACGCATGTTCCATCATATAGCTGGGTTCTCAGAAACCACCTTGTAAATGAACCCCCTACGCATGTACCATCATATAGTTGGGTTCTCAGAAATCCTGTAAATGAACCCCCTACGCATGTACCATCATATAGTTGGGTTCTCAGAAACCCTGTAAATGAACCCCCTACGCATGTACCATCATATAGTTGGGTTCTCAGAAACCACCCTGTAAATGAACCCCCTACGCATGTTCCATCATATAGTTGGGTTCTCAGAAACCACCTTGTAAATGAACCCCCTACGCATGTACCATCATATAGTTGGGTTCTCAGAAACCCTGTAAATGAACCCCCTACGCATGTACAATCATATAGTTGGGTTCTCAGAAACCCTGTAAATGAACCCCCTACGCATGTTCCATCATATAGTTGGGTTCTCAGAAACCCTGTAGATGAATCCCCTACGCATGTACCATCATATAGTTGGGTTCTCAGAAACCCTGTAAATGAACCCCCTACGCATGTTCCATCATATAGTTGGGTTCTCAGAAACCCTGTAAATGAACCCTCTACGCATGTTCCATCATATAGTTGGGTTCTCAGAAACCCTTTAAATGAACCCCCTACGCATGTTCCATCATATAGTTGGGTTCTTAGAAACCCTGTAAATGAACCCCCTACGCATGTTCCATCATATAGTTGGGTTCTCAGAAACTCTGTAAATGAACCCCCTACGCATGTTCCATCATATAGTTGGGTTCTCAGAAACCCTGTAAATGAACCCCCTACGCATGTTCCATCATATAGTTGGGTTCTCAGAAACTCTGTAAATGAACCCCCTATGCATGTTCCATCATATAGTTGGGTTCTCAGAAACCCTGTAAATGAACCCCCTACGCATGTTCCATCATATAGTTGGGTTCTCAGAAACTCTGTAAATGAACCCCCTATGCATGTTCCATCATATAGTTGGGTTCTCAGAAACTCTGTAAATGAACCCCCTACGCATGTTCCATCATATAGTTGGGTTCTCAGAAACCCTGTAAATGAACCCCCTACGCATGTTCCATCATATAGTTGGGTTCTCAGAAACTCTGTAAATGAACCCCCTATGCATGTTCCATCATATAGTTGGGTTCTCAGAAACCCTGTAAATGAACCCTCTACGCATGTTCTATCATATAGTTGGGTTCTCAGAAACCACCCTGTAAATGAACCCCCTACGCATGTTCCATCATATAGTTGGGTTCTCAGAAACCACCCTGTAAATGAACCCTCTACGCATGTTCCATCATATAGTTGGGTTCTTAGAAACCACCCTGTAAATGAACCCCCTACGCATGTTCCATCATATAATTGGGTTCTCAGAAACCCTGTAAATGAACCCTCTACGCATGTTCCATCATATAGTTGGGTTCTCGGAAACCCTGTAGATGAACCCTCTACGCATGTTCCATCATATAGTTGGGTTCTCGGAAACCCTGTAGATGAACCCTCTACGCATGTTCCATCATATAGTTGGGTTCTCGGAAACCCTGTAGATGAACCCTCTACGCATGTTCCAAGTTTTAGAACTCCTTTGGTAGTACCGTCGTTTGTTGAACATCATAGATATTTCAAAATCAACAGGATTATACCGCATTGGAGACATATATTTTAAACTGTGTGCGTCTGTAATAACCTCAGTTCTAACAAATATATTCAACAAGTATAATTAGGAATCAATACATACGACTTTTTAAACAAGCAACAGTTGCCCTAATATACAAAACAAATCGAACTAGCTAACGAGTTCAGTTCTTTCAGCTATGTCCCGTACATTAGAACGATGTGCACGGTGTACAGCACCGATACGAGACATAGGTTTAAAGTCCATTTTTATTAGAGTCAGACGGGGGATCGAACCTGCGATCCCTGGATTACCAGTCCAGCGTGTTACCACTGTACTACATATCCGTCTGTATTGACAATTGGATTACTGCCATATTTCGATTTTTTATTGCCTGATCAATATACATCATAATTACACATATACATATGTGTATTATAACAACGAAATAATAGGCACTATTTTCCATTGACTTATCAAAAGCATTCTATTTGGTCAATCATAGCTACTTGACAACATGAATGTTTACAAAGAAGACAGTAGTAGCCGGTGATGCCCAAGGATATCCGAGTACAGTAGTAGCCGGTGATGCCCAAGGATATCCGAGTACAGTAGTAGCCGGTGATGCCCAAGGATATCCGAGTACAGTAGTAGCCGGTGATGCCCAAGGATATCCGAGTACAGTAGTAGCCGGTGATGCCCAAGGATATCAGAGTACAGTAGACCTCCATTGTTACCCTCCCACACTAAATACTTGCATTAATAGGTGCGACATATAGGTCCAACCAAACTCTGCTGTACTTATTGTATGCACTTCGTTTCGCTTTTTATTACGAGTGTTTCAATATAATTATTTTAAATGTACATACATGCAACTCTAGCGAGAGGAACATTTACGACTACAATGTAGTAGTATTTTGAAATATAACTACATTTACCACGGTTGAACCACTAGTATTTGAAATATAACTCAGCGTTTATCACTGCCATCTAGTCAATGGCCTTCACCAACTGTACTTCGACAAACACACGTGTTATTTTATGACCGAGTTACACAACTCTACTGAATTTTTTTTATAAAAATACAGGGCCACTGATTTTGGATATTTGCAATTTAGGTGTTAGGTTTTGGGTTTAAAGTATCAGCGACAGCCTAGGGCATTTGGCGATACTTCAGCTGTTATTGGTGTAGGAAGACCCAGAGCGCCCATATGAGTCCATAAGCCAGCTATATAGCTCCCTCACGGGCGGGTATCCGGGGTAGAACTGGCCATCGATAGTCCATAAACCAGCTATATAGCTCCCTCACGGGCGGGTATCCGGGGTAGAACTGGCCATCGATAGTCCATAAACCAGCTATATAGCTCCCTCACGGGCGGGTATCCGGGGTAGAACTGGCCATCGATAGTCCATAAGCCAGCTATATAGCTCCCTCACGGGCGGGTATCCGGGGTAGAACTGGCCATCGATAGTCCATAAACCAGCTATATAGCTCCCTCACGGGCGGGTATCCGGGGTAGAACTGGCCATCGATAGTCCATAAACCAGCTATATAGCTCCCTCACGGGCGGGTATCCGGGGTAGAACTGGCCATCGATAGTCCATAAGCCAGCTATATAGCTCCCTCACGGGCGGGTATCCGGGGTAGAACTGGCCATCGATAGTCCATAAACCAGCTATATAGCTCCCTCACGGGCGAGTATCCGGGGTAGAACTGGCCATCGATAGCCCATAAGCCAGCTACATAGCTCTAAATGCCTTGCATAAGGGCACAATCGCAACGGCTTCAGATGGGCGCGGTCTCAGGACATTTCACATCTGACGTGAACACACGATCATCACCCACAATAACGACTTCCATAATCTGTATGAGGCATCAGACGTAAATCAATCCACACTCTCGTTCATAACACAGTCCACGCTCTCGTTCATAAAACAGTCCACACTCTTGTTCATAACACAGTCCACGCTCTCGTTCATAACACAGTCAACACTCTCGTTCATAACACAGTCAACACTCTCGTTCATAACACAGTCCAGACTCTCATTCATAACACAGTCCACACTCTCGTTCATAACACAGTCCACACTCTCGTTCATAACACAGTCCACACTCTCGTTCATAACACAGTCCACACTCTCGTTTATATCACAGTCCACACGCTCGATCATAGCATATTCCACACTCTCGTTCATAACACAGTCCACCATCTCGTTCATAACACAGTCCACACTCTCGTTTATATCACAGTCCACACGCTCGATCATAGCATATTCCACACTCTCGTTCATAACACAGTCCACACTCTCGTTCATAACACAGTCCACACTCTCGTTTATATCACAGTACACACGCTCGATCATAGCATAGTCCACACTCTCGTTCATAACACAGTCCACACTCTCGTTCATAACACAGTCCACACTGGTGTAGGGGTAGGCATATGACCGGTTGGAACATATACATGCACATGTTTATGGAGGACTGGTCCTAAGTATTGTATATCATGTGTAAATTGGATGATTCGCTCAATATATCAACATCTTATTCGTACATGAGATAATCTGTATTTTCTTCGTGAACCAAATTAAACAAAGCGAGCCAGTCTCAATATTTTATTGGATTTGGAGTAAAGGAGAGTACACCGTCTCGATTGCTAGACTTATTGCGTGATTGATTACCCATTGCGGCAGTCAAATAAAGCATACAGAACCATCGTATACAGAACCATCGTACTCTCTCGCAAACAATTACTTTTTTCAACAAGTCAGTTTGTGTAGGACTGGGGGCATGTTATGTAATATGCATTACATAGCTCGAGGCTTGTCCGCCAGTCAGTTGTGTGTGTGTGTGTGCGTGCGTGCGTGCGTGCGTGTGCGTGTGTGTGTATGTCTGTGTATGTGTGTATGTATGTGTGTCTGTAAGTGTGCATTACATACAGTCAGTCGTGTGTGTGGTGTGTCTGTCTGTGTATGTTTGTCTGTCTGTGTATGTTTGTCTGTCTGTGTATGTGTGTCTGTATGTGTGTCTGTGTATGTGTGTCTGTCTGTGTATGTGTGTATGTCTGTGTATGTGTGTATGTGTGTATGTCTGTGTATGTCTGTGTGTCTGTGTATGTCTGTGTATGTCTGTGTATGTATGTCTGTAAGTGTGTCTGTATGTGTGTGTGCCTGTCTGTGTATGTGCGTGCGTGTGTGTATGTGTGTCTGTCTGCGTATGTGTGTCTGTCTGTGTATGTGTGTCTGTAAGTGTGTCTGTCTGCGTATGTGTGTCTGTCTGTGTATGTGTGTCTGTCTGTATGTGCTATCCAATGTTTCCCTTTGCACACATGCTATCCAATGTTTCCCTTTGCACACATGCTATCCAATGTTTCCCTTTGCACACATGCTATCCAATGTTTCCCTGTGCACACATGCTATCCAATGCTTCCCTTTGCACACATGCTATCCAATGTTTCCCTTTGCACACATGCTATCCAATGCTTCCCTTTGCACACACGCTATCCAATGTTTCCCTATCCACACACGCTATCCAATGTTTCCCTTTGCACACATGCTATCCAATGTTTCCCTTTGCACATACGCTATCCAATGTTTCCCTTTGCACATACGCTATCCAATGTTTCCCTTTGCACATACGATATCCAATGTTTCCATTTGCACACATGCTATCCAATGTGTCCCTTTGCACATACGCTATCCAATGTTTCCCTTTGCACATACGCTATCCAATGTTTCCCTTTGCACACATGCTATCCAATGTTTCCCTTTGCACATACGCTATCCAATGTTTCCCTTTGCACACATGCTATCCAATGCTTCCCTTTGCACACATGCTATCCAATGTTTCCCTTTGCACATATGCTATCCAATTTCAGCCGTTTTCTCATCTCAAAATTATTATTATACTAAATCTCGACAGCAATGGATACTTCTCTGTAGAAATGTGTCTTCAATTAATTAACATGATTTTAATAAAATTATGTTTGGTTTGGGAACAACAGTAAAAACAAGTGATTCAAACTAAAAGGACCAATCTATATTTCGGGATAAACCGGACTTTATCCGTTAAAGGTGATAAAAACCCCAGCAATGTCACATTGTCTCTAATTTGCAGGAAATATATGATCCAGCCGCCTATGTAAACTATCGAAAACCATTCCTATCTGACAGGGTTCCCTCTGACCCGCAACGTGTAAACTATCGATTCCTATCTGACAGGGTTCCCTCTGACCCGCAACGTGTAAACTATCGATTCCTGTCTGACAGGGTTCCCTCTGACCCGCAACGTGTAAACTATCGATTCCTGTCTGACAGGGTTCCCTCTGACCCGCAACGTGTAAACTATCGATTCCTGTCTGACAGGGTTCCCTCTGACCCGCAACGTGTAAACTATCGATTCCTGTCTGACAGGGTTCCCTCTGACCCGCAACGTGTAAACTATCGATTCCTGTCTGACAGGGTTCCCTCTGACCCGCAACGTGTAAACTATCGATTCCTGTCTGACAGGGTTCCCTCTGACCCGCAACGTGTAAACTATCGATTCCTGTCTGACAGGGTTCCCTCTGACCCGCAACGTGTAAACTATCGATTCCTGTCTGACAGGGTTCCCTCTGACCCGCAACGTGTAAACTATCGATTCCTGTCTGACAGGGTTCCCTCTGACCCGCAACGTGTAAACTATCGAAAACCATTCCTATCTGACAGGGTTCCCTCTGACCCGCAACGTGTAAACTAACGAAAACCATTCCTATCTGACAGGGTTCCCTCTGACCCGCAACGTGTAAACTAACGAAAACCATTCCTGTCTGACAGGGTTCCCTCTGACCCGCAACGTGTAAACTATCGAAAACCATTCCTGTCTGACAGGGTTCCCTCTGAACCGCAACGTCTGTCTTCTATTGAAAAACACTGGAGCCAATTTAAGAGCCATAGCCATATTTGACAAAACATGTGCCAACATTTAAAAAAAAAAGGTTTCGTCAAATACGTTCGCCAATTCACAAAATTTAGCGCCAATATTTGTTTCTTTGTGTCGCAATTGGCACTTGTGTCAGATAATAACTGATATCTGAATGGGTGGGGTAGAGTGTATATTAAAATTCCCTCCGTTCATGATCCTCTCTGTTGAAAAAATGACAGGGGCTATCATAATCCCTAGCTAGCACAAACCTTACCCTACCATAACCTAACCCGATCACTAACCTAGCCTAATCAAAACCCAAACGACAGAGGGGATTATGAACGGGGGGGGGGGGGTTTGTAAATGCCTCGGGGTGGGGTAAGCAGTGCGACATGGTTTCCCAATCATTAACTCCATTGTGCTGCTATATTGTGCTGCTATATTGTGTGGATATTGAAGGCATTAATTCCAATTCTTTGTGGAATTTATATGAAAGTCAATTTGCAACTTTAGCTGCTATGGCAACCAAACGTTTCTATTGACTTGCTATAATATGGAAAAGGAAAATGATATTAACTGTTTACCATATGAGCCATCATAGTCTGGTCCATTTTATCCTATATTGTGTCCTGGTGATAACTGCATTCATTTGGAAACCTTTAGAAATGTTGATTAAAGCATAACGAGTCTTTAACGACTAGCCGCTTGGCTAATGTGAAGTCGTACTCAGCACATGCTTGTGCGTAGTACGTTCGTCACTTTGATCCACAGACGTATCTAGTATTGAAGGCAAGCTGAAGGCGGTGGACGTCGTGATAGCGGTGGTAGCGCGTTCACTTCATGTTTAAAGGCCTGAAGTTCGAGCCCCGCTGGAGCTGTTACGACTGTTTTCCTAGGCAAGGCATTTATATCCCTCATGGCGATGGACTCCACCAGGAATGAGGTCTCGAGAGTGATTAGTATAAGTTGTAAGAACTTGTTTCCCAATCGAGCTAAACTAAATTTGTATAAACTAAGCTAAGGCAAGCTACAACCAACTCAGAAAAAGTAAATGAGACATACCCGCTTATAACTGCTATCTGCTTTCAAATCCCGTGACCTTCAGCAGAATATGTTAAAACAAGCTGAAATCCACACTCGTAATAAAGCACACGGGATTATGAATATATTTTAATATTTATCCACACTTAACCTCTGACTAGAGAAGTGGTTTAGCGTAAAGAAGTCTAGCGCAGCATATGGTATACACAAGCGTTTATTTACACAATGCACTTTAAGTTAATGACTGACAAAGTATGTCATTTTCAAGCTCGAGGGCACGCTGTAAAATATCATATACATGTATAGCATGTCACTCTATATTTACACTTGGGCTGTTTATGTACACTGACACCATACAGCGTTGACATGTATACGCTACTTGATTAAGAATTCGGATAAAGTGTCATAGCGCCCTATAGATTAACATCTCTGTCATTGATAAACACCCGGGGACAACGCATCTGTTTGAATATAACATTGTACCAGCTGAGCAATACGAATCCATAGTTGTGGAAGTGACATCATTATTTTAAATCTCCAACTAATTACATCCACCTGGTAGATTATGCATGTTCCCCTTTAACGTACTACCAGTGATTTTAATTCATTCCATTTCTGAAACGGCTTGACTCTGAGAATATTTACATGTGACTAAGCGACCTATCTGAATCTGTGAATGTATGCACTGTACTAAGTGTCATGTCTAAATCTGTGTATCTATGCATAGGGGGCTAAGCGACATGTCAATGTCTGAACCAGTGAATCTCTACATTGGTCTAATAAGCACGCTGTCTGAATCTGTGAACCTTTGCATGGGGACAACGCGACCTGCCAGAGTCTGAAGCGACCTGTCTGAATCTGTAAATCTCTGTATGTGTCTTAGCGGTAAACGGACAAAACCCCACTGGACAAAACCCCACTCAGACAAAACCCCACAGGACAAAACCCCACTGGACAGAACCCCACTCAGATTAAAACCCACTAGGACAAAACCCCACTTCACTCAAATTTCAAATTCAATGGTATCACAAGTTTATTTAGAACCGTGTCTACTTCCATCTCACACAGTGTCCAATGCACCTCAGGGTATCTGGAACTGACTTGGTACCATCATTACGGTGAGTACATAGAGTGTGTAGCTTTGTCTGGAGCTTCAGTGTGTGGCGCCGTGCACGCTTGGCTGGTGGTTCACCACGCTCATCTCGTAGCAGTGCAGTGACAACCTGGGCCTGATCCTTCCGGATGCTGTCGATGGCTCTCCAGATGGTAGGGTGAGCATGCCCTACCAGCTTGGAAAATGCATTGTTCCAACCCTCACAGATGTTGTTGGTTCGGGAACCGCCTTGAAGGGTGATGTTGTGCCATCTGGACGTGAGGGTAGCTGTATTTGACGGTAGGTACCAGACACGTAGGTGCTGTCAAAGTAGTGCAGAAGCGGTTCTAGTCCATCAGGAATGTTATCACGAAGGTAGGCCATGCCCTCAGAGACATCATCCACTGGCAGAAAAGCAAGTCCATCAAGCATTCCACAGAAGAGCTTAACGTCATCCTCCTCACGATAGCGCTGTACTAAACCAAGACTCTGGATTTTCCGCCATGTGGACTGTGTAAGATGATAGAAACATCCATGGATGTTGACATGAGGTCCGAAGGTTGATTGCACAGCACTGATCACTGCCTGCTCAAAGTCAAGAGTCACAGTGGTGGGATCGACATTGAAGCCAAGCTCACTGCACTGATCCTGAATAGCGGTGAAAAGTTCTGCATAGGTCTCCTGTTGCTTGTCGGGTAGACCGGCATAGACACAGGTCACAGCTGATTCTCCAAGTGGTACACGAATGATGTACAACTGAGAGAATAGCAACTGTGAATCTTTGCATGGGTCTAAGCGACCTGTCTGAATAGGTGAATATTGCATTGGCCTAAGCGACCTGTCTAAATAGGTAAATCGTTGCATTGGTCTAAGCGACCTGTCTGAATAGGTGAATCTTTGCATGGGTCTAAGCGTCTGAATATGTGAATCTTTGCATTGGTCTAAGCGACCTGTCTGAATAGGTGAATCTTTGCATTGGTCTAAGCGACCTGTCTGAATAGGAGAATCTTTGCATGGATATAAGCGACCTGACTGAATAGGTGAATCTTTGCATTTGGTCTAAGCGACCTGTCTGAATAGGTGAATCTTTGCACGTGTCTAAGCGACCTGTCTGAATAGGTGAATCTTTGCATGTGTCTAAGCGACCTGTCTGAATATGTGAATCTTTGCATTGGTCTAAGCGACCTGTCTGAATAGGTTAATCTTTGCATTGGTCTAAACGACCTGTCTGAATAGGTTAATCTGTGCATTGGTCTAAGCGACCTGTCTGAATAGGTGAATATCTGCATTGGCCTAAGCGACCTGTCTGAATAGGTGAATCGTTGCATTGGTCTAAGCGACCTGTCTGAATAGGTGAATCGTTGCATGGGTCTAAGCGACCTGTCTGAATAGGTGAATCTTTACATGGGTCTAAGCGACCTGTCTGAATAGGTGAATATCTGCATTGGTCTAAGCGACCTGTCTGAATAGGTGAATCTATGCATGTGTCTACGTGACCTGTCTGAACCAGGGAAGCTATGCGTGTGTCTAAATAACCTGTCTGAACCAGGGAAGCTATACGGCGTGTGTCTGAGTGACCTGTCTGAACCAGGGAGGCTATGTGTGTGTCTAAATAACCTGTCTGAACCAGGGAAGCTATGTGTGTGTCTAAATAACCTGTCTGAACCAGGGAAGCTATACGGCGTGTGTCTGAGTGACCTGTCTGAACCAGGGAAGCTATGTGTGTGTCTAAATAACTGTCTGAACCAGGGAAGCTATGCGTGTGTCTAAATAACCTGTCTGAATCAGGGAAGCTATGTGTGTGTCTAAATAACCTGTCTGAACCAGGGAAGCTATGTGTGTGTCTAAATAACCTGTCTGAACCAGGGAAGCTATGTGTGTGTCTAAATAACCTGTCTGAACCAGGGAAGCTATGTGTGTGTTTGAGTGACCTGTCTGAATATCGGAAGCTATGCGGCGTGTGTCTGAGTAACCTGTCTGAACCAGGGAAGCTATGTGTGTGTCTAAATAACCTGTCTGAACCAGGGAAGCTATGTGTGTGTCTAAATAACCTGTCTGAACCAGGGAAGCTATGTGTGTCTAAATAACCTGTCTGAACCAGGGAAGCTATGTGTGTGTCTAAATAACCTGTCTGAACCAGGGAAGCTATGCGTGTGTTTGAGTGACCTGTCTGAATATCGGAAGCTATGCGGCGTGTGTCTGAGTAACCTGTCTTAACCAGGGAAGCTATGTATGTGTCTAAATAACCTGTCTGAACCAGGGAAGATATGCGTATGTCTAAATAACATGTCTGAACCAGGGAAGCTATGTGTGTGTCTAAATAACCTGTCTGAACCAGGGAAGCTATGTGTGTGTTTGAGTGACCTGTCTGAATATCGGAAGCTATGCGGCGTGTGTCTAAATAACCTGTCTGAACCAGGGAAGCTATGTGTGTGTCTAAATAACCTGTCTGAACCAGGGAAGCTATGTGTGTGTCTAAATAACCTGTCTGAACCAGGGAAGCTATGCGTGTGTTTGAGTGACTTGTCTGAATCTCGGAAGCTATGCCTGTGTCTAAGTGACCTGTCTGAATCTCGGAAGCTATGCGTGTGTCTAAGTAACCTGTCTGAATCTCGTAAGCTATGCGTGTGTCTAAGTAACCTGTCTGAATCTCGGAAGCTATGCGTGTGTCTAAGTAACCTGTCTGAATCTCGGAAGCTATGCGTGTGTCTAAGTAACCTGTCTGAATCTCGGAAGTTATGCGTGTCTAAGTAACCTGTCTGAATCTCGGAAGCTATGCGTGTGTTTGAGTGACCTGTCTGAATATCGGAAGCTATGCCTGTGTCTAAGTGACCTGTCTGAATCTCGGAAGCTATGCGTGTGTCTAAGTGACCTGTCTGAACCGGGGAAGCTCTACATAGATCTAAGCGACCTGTCTGAATGTGAGAATGTATGATCGGGTATATGCCAACTGTCTGAATATAAAAAGCTCTGTCTAAGCGACCAGTCTGTATCTATGAAACTGTGTATGGGTCTATGAGCGACCTATTTAACATGGGAAGCTTTGCATGATCCTATCTGAATCTGGGAAACTGTGTATGTATGTCTCAGCGAACTGTCTTGAATCTATGATGTTCTACATAATCTGGCAAACTATACACGCGTCTACTACATGTATGTATATAATTATATATAGCTATTACAGTAAATCTCGCACATCTGGCTATTCCAGTAAATCTCGCATATCTGACTGACTATTCCTGTAAATCTCGCATATCTGGCTGATTATTTCAGTAAATCTCGCATATCTGACTGACTATTTCAGTAAATCTCGCATATCTGGTTGATTATTTCAGTAAATCTCGCATATCTGGCTGACTATTCCAGTAAATCTCGCACATCTGGCTATTCCAGTAAATCTCGCATATCTGACTGACTATTCCAGTAAATCTCGCATATCTGACTGACTATTCCAGTAAATCTCGCATATCTGGCTGATTATTTCAGTAAATCTCGCATATCTGGCTGACTATTCCAGTAAATCTCGCATATCAGGCTGACTATTCCAGTAAATCTCGCACATCTGACTATTCCATTAAATCTCGCATATCTGGCTGACTATACCAGTAAATCTCAAATATCTGGCTGACTAATCCAGTAAATCTCGCATATCTGGCTGACTATTCCAGTAAATCTCGTATATCTGGCTGACTAATCCAGTAAATCTCGCATATCTGGCTGACTATTCTAGTAAATCTCGCATATCTGGCTGACTATTCCAGTAAATCTCGCACATCTGGCTATTCCAGTAAATCTCGCATATCTGAAACCACAGTAAATCTCCTGACTATTCCTGTAAATCTCGCATATCTGGCTGATTATTTCAGTAAATCTCGCATATCTGACTGACTATTTCAGTAAATCTCGCATATCTGGTTGATTATTTCAGTAAATCTAGCATATCTGGCTGACTATTCCAGTAAATCTCGCACATCTGGCTATTCCAGTAAATCTCGCATATCTGACTGACTATTCCAGTAAAACTCGCATATCTGGCTGACTATTCCAGTAAATCTCGTATATCTGGCTGACTAATCCAGTAAATCTCGCATATCTGGCTGACTATTCTAGTGAATCTCGCATATCTGGCTGACTATTCCAGTAAATCTCGCACATCTGGCTATTCCAGTAAAACTCGCATATCTGACTGACTATTCCAGTAAATCTCGCATATCTGGCTGATTATTTCAGTAAATCTCGCATATCTGGCTGACTATTCCAGTAAATCTCGCACATCTGACTATTCCATTAAATCTCGCATATCTGGCTGACTATACCAGTAGATCTCGCATATCTGGCTGACTAATCCAGTAAATCTCGCATATCTGGCTGATTATTTCAGTAAATCTCGCATATCTGGCTGACTATTCCAGTAAATCTCGTATATCAGGCTGACTATTCCAGTAAATCTCGCACATCTGACTATTCCATTAAATCTCGCATATCTGGCTGACTATACCAGTAAATCTCGCATATCTGGCTGACTAATCCAGTAAATCTCGCATATCTGGCTATTCCAGTAAATCTCGTATATCTGGCTGACTAATCCAGTAAATCTTGCATATCTGGCTGACTATTCTAGTAAATCTCGCATATCTGGCTGACTATTCCAGTAAATCTCGCACATCTGGCTATTCCAGTAAATCTCGCATATCTGACTGACTATTCCTGTAAATCTCGCATATCTGGCTGATTATTTCAGTAAATCTCGCATATCTGACTGACTATTCCAGTAAATCTCGCATATCTGGCTGATTATTTCAGTAAATCTCGCATATCTGGCTGACTATTCCAGTAAATCTCGCACATCTGGCTATTCCAGTAAATCTCGCATATCTGACTGACTATTCCATTAAATCTCGCATATCTGGCTGATTATTTCAGTAAATCTCGCATATCTGGCTGACTATTCCAGTAAATCTCGCACATCTGACTATTCCATTAAATCTCGCATATCTGGCTGACTATACCAGTAAATCTCGCATATCTGGCTGACTAATCCAGTAAATCTCGCATATCTGGCTGACTATTCCAGTAAATCTCGCATATCTGGCTGACTATTCTAGTAAATCTCGCATAATTGGATGACTATTCCAGTAAATCTCGCATATCTGATTGACTATTCCAGTAAATCTCGCATATCAGACTGACTATTCCAGTAAATCTCGCACATCTGAATATTCCAGTAAATCTCGCATATCTGGCTGACTATTCCAGTAAATCTCGCACATCTGACTATTCCATTAAATCTCGCATATCTGGCTGACTATACCAGTAAATCTCGCATATCTGGCTGACTAATCCAGTAAATCTCGCATATCTGGCTGACTATTCCAGTAAATCTCGCATATCTGGCTGACTATTCTAGTAAATCTCGCATAATTGGATGACTATTCCAGTAAATCTCGCATATCTGATTGACTATTCCAGTAAATCTCGCATATCAGACTGACTATTCCAGTAAATCTCGCACATCTGAATATTCCAGTAAATCTCGCATATCTGGCTGACTATTCCAGTAAATCTCGCACATCTGACTATTCCATTAAATCTCGCATATCTGGCTGACTATACCAGTAAATCTCGCATATCTGGCTATTCCAGTAAATCTCGCATATCTGACTGACGATTCCAGTAAATCTCGCATATCTGGCTGATTATTTCAGCAAATCTCGCATATCTGGCTGACTATTCCAGTAAATCTCGCACATCTGGCTATTCCAGTAAATCTCGCATATCTGACTGACTATTCCAGTAAATCTCGCTGATTATTTCAGTAAATCTCGCATATCTGACTGACTATTCCAGTAAATCTCGCATATCTGGCTGATTATTTCAGTATATCTCGCATATCTGGCTGACTATTCCAGTAAATCTCGCACATCTGGCTATTCCAGTAAATCTCGCATATCTGACTGACTATTCCAGTAAATCTCGCATATCTGGCTGATTATTTCAGTAAATCTCGCATATCTGGCTGACTATTCCAGTAAATCTCGCACATCTGACTATTCCATTAAATCTCGCATATCTGGCTGACTATACCAGTAAATCTCGCATATCTGGCTGACTAATCCAGTAAATCTCGCATATCTGGCTGATTATTTCAGTAAATCTCGCATATCTGGCTGACTATTCCAGTAAATCTCGCATATCAGGCTGACTATTCCAGTAAATCTCGCACATCTCTGACTATTCCTAAATCTCGCATATCTGCGACTATTCCAGTAAATCTCGCATATCTGGCTGACTATTCCAGTAAATCTCGCATATCTGGCTGACTAATCCAGTAAATCTCGCATATCTGGCTGACTATCCTATTCCAGTAAATCTCGCATATCTGACTGACTATTCCAGTAAATCTCGCATATCTGGCTGACTATTCCAGTAAATCTCGCATATCTGGCTGACTATTCCAGTAAATCTCGCACATCTGCTATTCCAGTAAATCTCGCATATCTGACTGACTATCCCTGTAAATCTCGCATATCTGGCTGACTATTCCAGTAAATCTCGCATATCTGGCTGACTATTCCAGTAAATCTCGCATATCTGGCTGACTATTCCAGTAAATCTCGCACATCTGACTATTCCATTAAATCTCGCATATCTGGCTGACTATACCAGTAAATCTCGCATATCTGGCTGACTATTCCAGTAAATCTCGCATATCTGACTGACTATTCCAACAGTAAATCTCGCATATCTGGCTGATATTCAGTAAATCTCGCATATCTGGCTGACTATTCCAGTAAATCTCGCATATCTGGCTATTCCAGTAAATCTCGCATATCTGCTGACTATTCCAGTAAATCTCGCATATCTGCTGAGCTATTCCAGTAAATCTCGCATATCTGACTGACTATTCCAGTAAATCTCGCATATCTGGACTATTCCAGTAAATCTCGCATATCTGGCTGACTATTCCAGTAAATCTCGCATATCTGGCTGACTATCAAACCCAACGCTGACTATTCCAGTAAATCTCGCATATCTGGCTGACTATTCCAGTAAATCTCGCATATCTGGCTGACTATTCCAGTAAATCTCGCATATCTGGCTGACTATTCCAGTAAATCTCGCATATCTGACTGACTATTCCAGTAAATCTCGCATATCTGGCTGATTATTTCAGTAAATCTCGCATATCTGGCTGACTATTCCAGTAAATCTCGCACATCTGACTATTCCAGTAAATCTCGCATATCTGGCTGACTATTCCAGTAAATCTCGCATATCTGGCTGACTATTCCAGTAAATCTCGCATATCTGGCTGACTATTCCAGTAAATCTCGCATATCTGGCTGACTATTCCAGTAAATCTCGCATACACATCCGTAAATCTCGCATATCTGGCTGACTATTCCAGTAAATCTCGCATATCTGGCTGACTATACCAGTAAATCTCGCATATCTGGCTGACTATTCCAGTAAATCTCGCATATCTGACTGATTATTTCAGTAAATCTCGCATATCTGGCTGACTATTCCAGTAAATCTCGCATATCAGACTGACTATTCCAGTAAATCTCGCACATCTGACTATTCCAGTAAATCTCGCATATCTGGCTGACTATACCAGTAAATCTCGCATATCTGGCTGACTATTCCAGTAAATCTCGCACATCTGGCTATTCCAGTAAATCTCGCATATCTGACTGACTATTCCAGTAAATCTCGCATATCTGGCTGATTATTTCAGTAAATCTCGCATATCTGGCTGACTATTCCAGTAAATCTCGCATATCTGACTGACTATTCCAGTAAATCTCGCATATCTGGCGACTATTCCAGTAAATCTCGCATATCTGGCTGACTATTCCAGTAAATCTCGCATATCTGGCTGACTATTCCAGTAAATCTCGCATATCTGGCTGACTATTCCAGTAAATCTCGCATATCTGACTGACTATTCCAGTAAATCTCGCATATCTGGTGATTATTTCAGTAAATCTCGCATATCTGGCTGACTATTCCAGTAAATCTCGCACATCTGGCTATTCCAGTAAATCTCGCATATCTGACTGACTATTCCAGTAAATCTCGCATATCTGGCTGATTATTTCAGTAAATCTCGCATATCTGGCTGACTATTCCAGTAAATCTCGCACATCTGACTATTCCATTAAATCTCGCATATCTGGCTGACTATACCAGTAAATCTCGCATATATGGCTGAATAATCCAGTAAATCTCGCATATCTGGCTGACTATTCCAGTAAATCTCGCATATCTGGCTGACTATTCCAGTAAATCTCGCATGTCTGGCTGACTATACCAGTAAATCTCGCATATCTGGCTGACTATTCCAGTAAATCTCGCATATCTGACTGATTATTTCAGTAAATCTCGCATATCTGGCTGACTATTCCAGTAAATCTCGCACATCTGACTATTCCAGTAAATCTCGCATATCTGGCTGACTATACCAGTAAATCTCGCATATCTGGCTGACTATTCCAGTAAATCTCGCACATCTGGCTATTCCAGTAAATCTCGCATATCTGACTGACTATTCCAGTAAATCTCGCATATCTGGCTGATTATTTCAGTAAATCTCGCATATCTGGCTGATTATTCCAGTAAATCTCGCATATCAGACTGACTATTCCAGTAAATCTCGCACATCTGACTATTCCAGTAAATCTCGCATATCTGGCTGACTATACCAGTAAATCTCGCATATCTGGCTGACTATTCCAGTAAATCTCGCACATCTGGCTATTCCAGTAAATCTCGCATATCTGACTGACTATTCCAGTAAATCTCGCATATCTGGCTGATTATTTCAGTAAATCTCGCATATCTGGCTGACTATTCCAGTAAATCTCGCACATCTGGCTATTCCAGTAAATCTCGCATATCTGACTGACTATTCCAGTAAATCTCGCATATCTGGCTGATTATTTCAGTAAATCTCGCATATCTGGCTGACTATTCCAGTAAATCTCGCATATCTGGCTGATTATTTCAGTAAATCTCGCACATCTGACTATTCCATTAAATCTCGCATATCTGGCTGACTATACCAGTAAATCTCGCATATCTGGCTGACTAATCCAGTAAATCTCGCATATCTGATTGACTATTCCAGTAAATCTCGCATATCAGACTGACTATTCCAGTAAATCTCGCACATCTGACTATTCCAGTAAATCTCGCATATCTGGCTGACTATACCAGTAAATCTCGCATATCTGGCTGACTAATCCAGTAAATCTCGCATATCTGGCTGACTATTCCAGTAAATCTCGCATATCTGGCTGACTATTCCAGTAAATCTCGCATATCTGGCTGACTATTCTAGTAAATCTCGCACATCTGACTATTCCATTAAATCTCGCATATCTGGCTGACTATACCAGTAAATCTCGCATATATGGCTGAATAATCCAGTAAATCTCGCATATCTGGCTGACTATTCCAGTAAATCTCGCATATCTGGCTGACTAATCCAGTAAATCTCGCATATCTGGCTGACTATTCTAGTAAATCTCGCATATCTGGCTGACTATTCCAGTAAATCTCGCATATCTGGCTGACTATTCCAGTAAATCTCGCATATCTGGCTGACTATTCCAGTAAATCTCGCATGTCTGGCTGACTATACCAGTAAATCTCGCATATCTGGCTGACTATTCCAGTAAATCTTGCATATCTGACTGATTATTTCAGTAAATCTCGCATATCTGGCTGACTATTCCAGTAAATCTCGCATATCAGACTGACTATTCCAGTAAATCTCGCACATCTGACTATTCCAGTAAATATCGCATATCTGGCTGACTATACCAGTAAATCTCGCATATCTGGCTGACTATTCCAGTAAATCTCGCACATCTGGCTATTCCAGTAAATCTCGCATATCTGACTGACTATTCCAGTAAATCTCGCATATCTGGCTGATTATTTCAGTAAATCTCGCATATCTGGCTGACTATTCCAGTAAATCTCGCACATCTGACGGACTATTCCAGTAAATCTCGCATATCTGGCGGACTATTCCAGTAAATCTCGCATATCAAGCTGACTATTCTAGTAAATCTCGCATATCTGGCTGACTATTCCAGTAAATCTCGCATATCTGGCTGACTATTCCAGTAAATCTCGCATATCTGACTGACTATTCCTGTAAATCTCGCATATCTGGCTGACTATTCCAGTAAATCTCGCATGTCTGGCTGACTATACCAGTAAATCTCGCATATCTGGCTGACTATTCCAGTAAATCTCGCATATCTGACTGATTATTTCAGTAAATCTCGCATATCTGGCTGACTATTCCAGTAAATCTCGCACATCTGACTATTCCAGTAAATCTCGCATATCTGGCTGACTATACCAGTAAATCTCGCATATCTGGCTGACTATTCCAGTAAATCTCGCACATCTGGCTATTCCAGTAAATCTCGCATATCTGACTGACTATTCCAGTAAATCTCGCATATCTGGCTGATTATTTCAGTAAATCTCGCATATCTGGCTGACTATTCCAGTAAATCTCGCACATCTGACGGACTATTCCAGTAAATCTCGCATATCTGGCGGACTATTCCAGTAAATCTCGCATATCAAGCTGACTATTCTAGTAAATCTCGCATATCTGGCTGACTATTCCAGTAAATCTCGCATATCTGGCTGACTATTCCAGTAAATCTCGCATATCTGACTGACTATTCCTGTAAATCTCGCATATCTGGCTGACTATTCCAGTAAATCTCGCATGTCTGGCTGACTATACCAGTAAATCTCGCATATCTGGCTGACTATTCCAGTAAATCTCGCATATCTGACTGATTATTTCAGTAAATCTCGCATATCTGGCTGACTATTCCAGTAAATCTCGCATATCAGACTGACTATTCCAGTAAATCTCGCACATCTGACTATTCCAGTAAATCTCGCATATCTGGCTGACTATACCAGTAAATCTCGCATATCTGGCTGACTATTCCAGTAAATCTCGCACATCTGGCTATTCCAGTAAATCTCGCATATCTGACTGACTATTCCAGTAAATCTCGCATATCTGGCTGATTATTTCAGTAAATCTCGCATATCTGGCTGACTATTCCAGTAAATCTCGCACATCTGACGGACTATTCCAGTAAATCTCGCATATCTGGCGGACTATTCCAGTAAATCTCGCATATCTGGCTGACTATTCTAGTAAATCTCGCATATCTGGCTGACTATTCCAGTAAATCTCGCATATCTGGCTGACTATTCCAGTAAATCTCGCATATCTGACTGACTATTCCTGTAAATCTCGCATATCTGGCTGATTATTTCAGTAAATCTCGCATATCTGGCTGACTATTCCAGTAAATCTCGCATATCTGACTGACTATTCCAGTAAATCTCGCACATCTGGCTATTCCAGTAAATCTCGCATATCTGGCTGACTATACCAGTAAATCTCGCATATCTGGCTGACTATTCCAGTAAATCTCGCATATCTGACTGACTATTCCAGTAAATATCGCACATCTGGCTATTCCAGTAAATCTCGCATATCTGGCTGATTATTTCAGTAAATCTCGCATATCTGGCTGACTATTCCAGTAAATCTCGCACATCTGGCTATTCCAGTAAATCTCGCATATCTGACTGACTATTCCAGTAAATCTCGCATATCTGGCTGATTATTTCAGTAAATCTCGCATATCTGGCTGACTATTCCAGTAAATCTCGCACATCTGACTATTCCATTAAATCTCGCATATCTAGCTGACTATACCAGTAAATCTCGCATATATGGCTGAATAATCCAGTAAATCTCGCATATCTGGCTGACTATTCCAGTAAATCTCGCATATCTGGCTGACTAATCCAGTAAATCTCGCATATCTGGCTGACTATTCCAGTAAATCTCGCATATCTGGCTGACTATTCCAGTAAATCTCGCATGTCTGGCTGACTATACCAGTAAATCTCGCATATCTGGCTGACTATTCCAGTAAATCTCGCATATCTGACTGATTATTTCAGTAAATCTCGCATATCTGGCTGACTATTCCAGTAAATCTCGCATATCAGACTGACTATTCCAGTAAATCTCGCACATCTGACTATTCCAGTAAATCTCGCATATCTGGCTGACTATACCAGTAAATCTCGCATATCTGGCTGACTATTCCAGTAAATCTCGCACATCTGGCTATTCCAGTAAATCTCGCATATCTGACTGACTATTCCAGTAAATCTCGCATATCTGGCTGATTATTTCAGTAAATCTCGCATATCTGGCTGACTATTCCAGTAAATCTCGCATATCAGACTGACTATTCCAGTAAATCTCGCACATCTGACTATTCCAGTAAATCTCGCATATCTGGCTGACTATACCAGTAAATCTCGCATATCTGGCTGACTATTCCAGTAAATCTCGCACATCTGGCTATTCCAGTAAATCTCGCATATCTGACTGACTAATCCAGTAAATCTCGCATATCTGGCTGACTATTCTAGTAAATCTCGCATATCTGGCTGACTATTCCAGTAAATCTCGCACATCTGGCTATTCCAGTAAATCTCGCATATCTGACTGACTATTCCTGTAATTCTCGCATATCTGGCTGATTATTTCAGTAAATCTCGCATATCTGACTGACTATTCCAGTAAATCTCGCATATCTGGCTGATTATTTCAGTAAATCTCGCATATCTGGCTGACTATTCCAGTAAATCTCGCACATCTGACTATTCCATTAAATCTCGCATATCTGGCTGACTATACCAGTAAATCTCGCATATCTGGCTGACTAATCCAGTAAATCTCGCATATCTGACTGACTATTCCAGTAAATCTCGCATATCAGACTGACTAATCCAGTAAATCTCGCATATCTGGCTGACTATTCTAGTAAATCTCGCATATCTGGCTGACTATTCCAGTAAATCTCGCATATCTGGCTGACTATTCCAGTAAATCTCGCATATCTGACTGACTATTCCTGTAAATCTCGCATATCTGGCTGATTATTTCAGTAAATCTCGCATATCTGGCTGACTATTCCAGTAAATCTCGCATATCTGACTGACTATTCCAGTAAATCTCGCACATCTGGCTATTCCAGTAAATCTCGCATATCTGGCTGACTATACCAGTAAATCTCGCATATCTGGCTGACTATTCCAGTAAATCTCGCATATCTGACTGACTATTCCAGTAAATATCGCACATCTGGCTATTCCAGTAAATCTCGCATATCTGGCTGATTATTTCAGTAAATCTCGCATATCTGGCTGACTATTCCAGTAAATCTCGCACATCTGGCTATTCCAGTAAATCTCGCATATCTGACTGACTATTCCAGTAAATCTCGCATATCTGGCTGATTATTTCAGTAAATCTCGCATATCTGGCTGACTATTCCAGTAAATCTCGCACATCTGACTATTCCATTAAATCTCGCATATCTGGCTGACTATACCAGTAAATCTCGCATATATGGCTGAATAATCCAGTAAATCTCGCATATCTGGCTGACTATTCCAGTAAATCTCGCATATCTGGCTGACTAATCCAGTAAATCTCGCATATCTGGCTGACTATTCTAGTAAATCTCGCATATCTGGCTGACTATTCCAGTAAATCTCGCATATCTGGCTGACTATTCCAGTAAATCTCGCATATCTGGCTGACTATTCCAGTAAATCTCGCATGTCTGGCTGACTATACCAGTAAATCTCGCATATCTGGCTGACTATTCCAGTAAATCTCGCATATCTGACTGATTATTTCAGTAAATCTCGCATATCTGGCTGACTATTCCAGTAAATCTCGCATATCAGACTGACTATTCCAGTAAATCTCGCACATCTGACTATTCCAGTAAATCTCGCATATCTGGCTGACTATTCCAGTAAATCTCGCATATCTGGCTGACTATTCCAGTAAATCTCGCACATCTGGCTATTCCAGTAAATCTCGCATATCTGACTGACTATTCCAGTAAATCTCGCATATCTGGCTGATATTTCAGTAAATCTCGCATATCTGGCTGACTATTCCAGTAAATCTCGCACATCTGACGGACTATTCCAGTAAATCTCGCATATCTGGCTGACTATTCCAGTAAATCTCGCATATCTGGCTGACTATTCCAGTAAATCTCGCATATCTGGCTGACTATTCCAGTAAATCTCGCATATCTGGCTGACTATTCCAGTAAATCTCGCATATCTGGCTGACTATTCCAGTAAATCTCGCATATCTGGCTGACTATTCCAGTAAATCTCGCATATCTGGCTGACTATACCAGTAAATCTCGCATATCTGGCTGACTATTCCAGTAAATCTCGCATATCTGACTGATTATTCCAGTAAATCTCGCATATCTGGCTGACTATTCCAGTAAATCTCGCACATCTGACTATTCCAGTAAATCTCGCATATCTGGCTGACTATACCAGTAAATCTCGCATATCTGGCTGACTATTCCAGTAAATCTCGCACATCTGGCTATTCCAGTAAATCTCGCATATCTGACTGACTATTCCAGTAAATCTCGCATATCTGGCTGATTATTTCAGTAAATCTCGCATATCTGGCTGACTATTCCAGTAAATCTCGCACATCTGACGGACTATTCCAGTAAATCTCGCATATCTGGCGGACTATTCCAGTAAATCTCGCATATCAAGCTGACTATTCTAGTAAATCTCGCATATCTGGCTGACTATTCCAGTAAATCTCGCATATCTGGCTGACTATTCCAGTAAATCTCGCATATCTGACTGACTATTCCTGTAAATCTCGCATATCTGGCTGACTATTCCAGTAAATCTCGCATGTCTGGCTGACTATACCAGTAAATCTCGCATATCTGGCTGACTATTCCAGTAAATCTCGCATATCTGACTGATTATTTCAGTAAATCTCGCATATCTGGCTGACTATTCCAGTAAATCTCGCATATCAGACTGACTATTCCAGTAAATCTCGCACATCTGACTATTCCAGTAAATCTCGCATATCTGGCTGACTATACCAGTAAATCTCGCATATCTGGCTGACTATTCCAGTAAATCTCGCACATCTGGCTATTCCAGTAAATCTCGCATATCTGACTGACTATTCCAGTAAATCTCGCATATCTGGCTGATTATTTCAGTAAATCTCGCATATCTGGCTGACTATTCCAGTAAATCTCGCACATCTGACGGACTATTCCAGTAAATCTCGCATATCTGGCGGACTATTCCAGTAAATCTCGCATATCTGGCTGACTATTCTAGTAAATCTCGCATATCTGGCTGACTATTCCAGTAAATCTCGCATATCTGGCTGACTATTCCAGTAAATCTCGCATATCTGACTGACTATTCCTGTAAATCTCGCATATCTGGCTGATTATTTCAGTAAATCTCGCATATCTGGCTGACTATTCCAGTAAATCTCGCATATCTGACTGACTATTCCAGTAAATCTCGCACATCTGGCTATTCCAGTAAATCTCGCATATCTGGCTGACTATACCAGTAAATCTCGCATATCTGGCTGACTATTCCAGTAAATCTCGCATATCTGACTGACTATTCCAGTAAATATCGCACATCTGGCTATTCCAGTAAATCTCGCATATCTGGCTGATTATTTCAGTAAATCTCGCATATCTGGCTGACTATTCCAGTAAATCTCGCACATCTGGCTATTCCAGTAAATCTCGCATATCTGACTGACTATTCCAGTAAATCTCGCATATCTGGCTGATTATTTCAGTAAATCTCGCATATCTGGCTGACTATTCCAGTAAATCTCGCACATCTGACTATTCCATTAAATCTCGCATATCTGGCTGACTATACCAGTAAATCTCGCATATATGGCTGATAATCCAGTAAATCTCGCATATCTGGCTGACTATTCCAGTAAATCTCGCATATCTGGCTGACTAATCCAGTAAATCTCGCATATCTGGCTGACTATTCCAGTAAATCTCGCATATCTGGCTGACTATTCCAGTAAATCTCGCATGTCTGGCTGACTATACCAGTAAATCTCGCATATCTGGCTGACTATTCCAGTAAATCTCGCATATCTGACTGATTATTTCAGTAAATCTCGCATATCTGGCTGACTATTCCAGTAAATCTCGCATATCAGACTGACTATTCCAGTAAATCTCGCACATCTGACTATTCCAGTAAATCTCGCATATCTGGCTGACTATACCAGTAAATCTCGCATATCTGGCTGACTATTCCAGTAAATCTCGCACATCTGGCTATTCCAGTAAATCTCGCATATCTGACTGACTATTCCAGTAAATCTCGCATATCTGGCTGATTATTTCAGTAAATCTCGCATATCTGGCTGATTATTCCAGTAAATCTCGCATATCAGACTGACTATTCCAGTAAATCTCGCACATCTGACTATTCCAGTAAATCTCGCATATCTGGCTGACTATACCAGTAAATCTCGCATATCTGGCTGACTATTCCAGTAAATCTCGCACATCTGGCTATTCCAGTAAATCTCGCATATCTGACTGACTAATCCAGTAAATCTCGCATATCTGGCTGACTATTCTAGTAAATCTCGCATATCTGGCTGACTATTCCAGTAAATCTCGCACATCTGGCTATTCCAGTAAATCTCGCATATCTGACTGACTATTCCTGTAATTCTCGCATATCTGGCTGATTATTTCAGTAAATCTCGCATATCTGACTGACTATTCCAGTAAATCTCGCATATCTGGCTGATTATTTCAGTAAATCTCGCATATCTGGCTGACTATTCCAGTAAATCTCGCACATCTGACTATTCCATTAAATCTCGCATATCTGGCTGACTATACCAGTAAATCTCGCATATCTGGCTGACTAATCCAGTAAATCTCGCATATCTGGCTGACTATTCCAGTAAATCTCGCATATCTGGCTGACTAATCCAGTAAATCTCGCATATCTGGCTGACTATTCTAGTAAATCTCGCATATCTGGCTGACTATTCCAGTAAATCTCGCATATCTGGCTGACTATTCCAGTAAATCTCGCATATCTGACTGACTATTCCTGTAAATCTCGCATATCTGGCTAATTATTTCAGTAAATCTCGCATATCTGGCTGACTATTCCAGTAAATCTCGCATATCTGACTGACTATTCCAGTAAATCTCGCACATCTGGCTATTCCAGTAAATCTCGCATATCTGGCTGACTATACCAGTAAATCTCGCATATCTGGCTGACTATTCCAGTAAATCTCGCATATCTGACTGACTATTCCAGTAAATATCGCACATCTGGCTATTACAGTAAATCTCGCATATCTGGCTGATTATTTCAGTAAATCTCGCATATCTGGCTGACTATTCCAGTAAATCTCGCACATCTGGCTATTCCAGTAAATCTCGCATATCTGACTGACTATTCCAGTAAATCTCGCATATCTGGCTGATTATTTCAGTAAATCTCGCATATCTGGCTGACTATTCCAGTAAATCTCGCACATCTGACTATTCCATTAAATCTCGCATATCTGGCTGACTATACCAGTAAATCTCGCATATATGGCTGAATAATCCAGTAAATCTCGCATATCTGGCTGACTATTCCAGTAAATCTCGCATATCTGGCTGACTAATCCAGTAAATCTCGCATATCTGGCTGACTATTCTAGTAAATCTCGCATATCTGGCTGACTATTCCAGTAAATCTCGCATATCTGGCTGACTATTCCAGTAAATCTCGCATATCTGGCTGACTATTCCAGTAAATCTCGCATATCTGACTGATTATTTCAGTAAATCTCGCATATCTGGCTGACTATTCCAGTAAATCTCGCATATCAGACTGACTATTCCAGTAAATCTCGCACATCTGACTATTCCAGTAAATCTCGCATATCTGGCTGACTATTCTAGTAAATCTCGCATATCTGGCTGACTATTCCAGTAAATCTCGCACATCTGGCTATTCCAGTAAATCTCGCATATCTGACTGACTATTCCAGTAAATCTCGCATATCTGGCTGACTATTCCAGTAAATCTCGCACATCTGACGGACTATTCCAGTAAATCTCGCATATCTGGCGGACTATTCCAGTAAATCTCGCATATCTGGCTGACTATTCTAGTAAATCTCGCATATCTGGCTGACTATTCCAGTAAATCTCGCATATCTGGCTGACTATTCCAGTAAATCTCGCATATCTGACTGACTATTCCTGTAAATCTCGCATATCTGGCTGATTATTTCAGTAAATCTCGCATATCTGGCTGACTATTCCAGTAAATCTCGCATATCTGACTGACTATTCCAGTAAATCTCGCACATCTGGCTATTCCAGTAAATCTCGCATATCTGGCTGACTATACCAGTAAATCTCGCATATCTGGCTGACTATTCCAGTAAATCTCGCATATCTGACTGACTATTCCAGTAAATATCGCACATCTGGCTATTCCAGTAAATCTCGCATATCTGGCTGATTATTTCAGTAAATCTCGCATATCTGGCTGACTATTCCAGTAAATCTCGCACATCTGGCTATTCCAGTAAATCTCGCATATCTGACTGACTATTCCAGTAAATCTCGCATATCTGGCTGATTATTTCAGTAAATCTCGCATATCTGGCTGACTATTCCAGTAAATCTCGCACATCTGACTATTCCATTAAATCTCGCATATCTGGCTGACTATACCAGTAAATCTCGCATATATGGCTGAATAATCCAGTAAATCTCGCATATCTGGCTGACTATTCCAGTAAATCTCGCATATCTGGCTGACTAATCCAGTAAATCTCGCATATCTGGCTGACTATTCCAGTAAATCTCGCATATCTGGCTGACTATTCCAGTAAATCTCGCATATCTGGCTGACTATTCCAGTAAATCTCGCATATCTGACTGATTATTTCAGTAAATCTCGCATATCTGGCTGACTATTCCAGTAAATCTCGCATATCAGACTGACTATTCCAGTAAATCTCGCACATGACTATTCCAGTAAATCTCGCATATCTGGGTGACTATACCAGTAAATCTCGCATATCTGGCTGACTATTCCAGTAAATCTCGCACATCTGGCTATTCCAGTAAATCTCGCATATCTGACTGACTATTCCAGTAAATCTCGCATATCTGGCTGACTATTCCAGTAAATCTCGCACATCTGACTATTCCAGTAAATCTCGCATATCTGGGTGACTATACCAGTAAATCTCGCATATCTGGCTGACTATTCCAGTAAATCTCGCACATCTGGCTATTCCAGTAAATCTCGCATATCTGACTGACTATTCCAGTAAATCTCGCATATCTGGCTGACTATTCCAGTAAATCTCGCACATCTGACGGACTATTCCAGTAAATCTCGCATATCTGGTGGACTATTCCAGTAAATCTCGCATATCTGGCTGACTATTCTAGTAAATCTCGCATATCTGGCTGACTATTCCAGTAAATCTCGCATATCTGGCTGACTATTCCAGTAAATCTCGCATATCTGACTGACTATTCCTGTAAATCTCGCATATCTGGCTGATTATTTCAGTAAATCTCGCATATCTGGCTGACTATTCCAGTAAATCTCGCATATCTGACTGACTATTCCAGTAAATCTCGCACATCTGGCTATTCCAGTAAATCTCGCATATCTGGCTGACTATACCAGTAAATCTCGCATATCTGGCTGACTATTCCAGTAAATCTCGCACATCTGCTGACTATTCCAGTAAATCTCGCATATCTGGCTGATTATTTCAGTAAATCTCGCATATCTGGCTGACTATTCCAGTAAATCTCGCACATCTGGCTATTCCAGTAAATCTCGCATATCTGACTGACTATTCCATTAAATCTCGCATATCTGGCTGATTATTTCAGTAAATCTCGCATATCTGGCTGACTATTCCAGTAAATCTCGCACATCTGACTATTCCATTAAATCTCGCATATCTGGCTGACTATACCAGTAAATCTCGCATATATGGCTGAATAATCCAGTAAATCTCGCATATCTGGCTGACTATTCCAGTAAATCTCGCATATCTGGCTGACTAATCCAGTAAATCTCGCATATCTGGCTGACTATTCCAGTAAATCTCGCATATCTGGCTGACTATTCCAGTAAATCTCGCATGTCTGGCTGACTATACCAGTAAATCTCGCATATCTGGCTGACTATTCCAGTAAATCTCGCATATCTGACTGATTATTTCAGTAAATCTCGCATATCTGGCTGACTATTCCATTAAATCTCGCATATCAGACTGACTATTCCAGTAAATCTCGCACATCTGACTATTCCAGTAAATCTCGCATATCTGGCTGACTATACCAGTAAATCTCGCATATCTGGCTGACTATTCCAGTAAATCTCGCACATCTGGCTATTCCAGTAAATCTCGCATATCTGACTGACTATTCCAGTAAATCTCGCATATCTGGCTGATTATTTCAGTAAATCTCGCATATCTGGCTGACTATTCCAGTAAATCTCGCACATCTGACGGACTATTCCAGTAAATCTCGCATATCTGGCGGACTATTCAAGTAAATCTCGCATATCTGGCTGACTATTCCAGTAAATCTCGCATATCTGGCTGACTATTCCAGTAAATCTCGCATATCTGGCGGACTATTCCAGTAAATCTTGCATGTATGTTTGTCTATTCCAACGAATGTATCAGGATATATAAGCTAAATGCTAAAGATATCAACTTAGTGAAACAGGTTTATCTCTGACATTATTAATAATCGATCTTCGTATAACATACAGAATCACGATGAACACTGTTCTCCCAGAACATACAGTTAGCCTTGTCGTGTCACAGTATGTTATTAATACGAGCACAATATATTACTTGGAGCAGTAGGTGGGTGTGGTGCG
>CM026398.1:72062658-72086226 GCA_014843695.1 Archivesica marissinica | reverse complement strand
ACTACGATATTTACCGGGGATGCGCAGTCTAACTGTGTGTCCTGGCGACTACGATATTTACGGGGGATGCGCAGTCTAACTGTGTGTCCTGGCGACTACGATATTTACCGGGAATGCGCAGTCTAACTGTGTGTCCTGGCGACTACGATATTTACCGGGAATGCGCAGTCTAACTGTGTGTCCTGGCGACTACGATATTTACCGGGGATGCGCGGTCTAACTGTGTGTCCTGGCGACTACGATATTTACCGGGGATGCGCGGTCTAACTGTGTGTCCTGGCGACTACGATATTTACCGGGGATGCGCAGTCTAACTGTGTGTCCTGGCGACTACGATATTTACCGGGGAATGCGCAGTCTAACTGTGTGTCCTGGCGACTACGATATTTACCGGGAATGCGCAGTCTAACTGTGTGTCCTGGCGACTACGATATTTACCGGGGATGCGCGGTCTAACTGTGTGTCCTGGCGACTACGATATTTACCGGGGATGCGCGGTCTAACTGTGTGTCCTGGCGACTACGATATTTACCGGGGATGCGCGGTCTAACTGTGTGTCCTGGCGACTACGATATTTACCGGGGATGCGCAGTCTAACTGTGTGTCCTGGCGACTACGATATTTACCGGGGAATGCGCAGTCTAACTGTGTGTCCTGGCGACTACGATATTTACCGGGAATGCGCAGTCTAACTGTGTGTCCTGGCGACTACGATATTTACCGGGGATGCGCGGTCTAACTGTGTGTCCTGGCGACTACGATATTTACCGGGGATGCGCAGTCTAACTGTGTGTCCTGGCGACTACGATATTTACCGGGGATGCGCGGTCTAACTGTGTGTCCTGGCGACTACGATATTTACCGGGAATGCGCAGTCTAACTGTGTGTCCTGGCGACTACGATATTTACCGGGAATGCGCAGTCTAACTGTGTGTCCTGGCGACTACGATATTTACCGGGGATGCGCAGTCTAACTGTGTGTCCTGGCGACTACGATATTTACCGGGAATGCGCAGTCTAACTGTGTGTCCTGGCGACTACGATATTTACCGGGGATGCGCAGTCTAACTGTGTGTCCTGGCGACTACGATATTTACCGGGGATGCGCAGTCTAACTGTGTGTCCTGGCGACTACGATATTTACCGGGGATGCGCAGTCTAACTGTGTGTCCTGGCGACTACGATATTTACCGGGAATGCGCAGTCTAACTGTGTGTCCTGGCGACTACGATATTTACCGGGGATGCGCAGTCTAACTGTGTGTCCTGGCGACTACGATATTTACCGGGGAATGCGCAGTCTAACTGTGTGTCCTGGCGACTACGATATTTACCGGGAATGCGCAGTCTAACTGTGTGTCCTGGCGACTACGATATTTACCGGGGATGCGCAGTCTAACTGTGTGTCCTGGCGGAAGTTATAGTCTTTAATTTCTTGACTAGCCTATTCAAAATGGGATATTTTCTATGTTGATCTCTAAACGCGACATACTGTAGAAACTATGCAGAGATCGTTCTGAATCGTCTAAAATAGTTGAGTATTAATTAATACTATTATCAGCATAGTTACTCAATTTTATCTGTATTCTGTATTATAAATATGCATACCTGGTATAGTATAGTTAATTTTTTTAAAGGCGTATAGCATAATAATTGATAATCGTCAACAAAAATTTAAACTTTGCATATATTTAGATTAGACATTTCCATGTATGAAAATATTTTAAAACTAGTGGGTCCCCGTGCTCGTTTTTGAGTTATGAGCAATTGAAGAGTAGTACCGTGTACACATTATTGGTCCAAATTTTGACGTCAAAAATGAGCATACAAATTCCTTTAAACATACATAAAAACACTAGAAAATGAGTTTAGTTCCATTTAATATTGCATATATTTGATGCAAACTAGCAGATGTTCATGTATATCAATAAAACTTTATAATTCTATGTGAAATATTTTTCATTTTGACCATTTTTTATTGTTTACGTCTCGGATATTTTTGCAGTTTGGCTTTGCGAAAAGTAAGAAAATGTGTCATAATTTTTTTTTCAATCGTCAGAATGTTTTTAAATTTTCTGTGTAGTATATCTACAATATATTGATAAATATGAAAGCATAAAAAACATACCACACCGTGCTTGTTTTAGAGCTAAATGAGAATAATCGTTACCATTTCAGTGTCAAAATAGGATATTTCCACAATTAGAGACTAATATTTGTGGTATTTCGTATTTATCATTTTATCTCAATTGCATTCTATTGTATTAAACTTACAACACAAAATGCAGCATTTATCATTGCCGTTTAAAGTGTCCGAAATTACAATGGGATGTGTCCCGTCCGAATTGATGTCAGTTTTATTATCAGGCAGTACGTGTTCAAATGCAATTTGTTTCTTTCTTACAGATGACTTGGCTCCAGATAAAAACTTTCCTATTCGATTGCGTTTATAAAAGACCATTGTGAATATTAAGACGCGTACTAATTTATTGAAATATAAAACTAACACAAAAAGTGTTATTATTTTTTTCTGTAGAGGTGAGCCGTGAAATGTACCAACGGTAATAATCGCGATGCGTAGAAAGCTGCGCACGAACAATTGTGATATACGCCTTTAAATCATTAATCAAAGAATTTCTGCACATAGGATGAAAAGATAAAGAGCAATAGGGCTACCTTGTCTACAGCCTCGTCTTAATTAAAAAACAACACAAGATAAATAGCCGTTTTGTAAAATAGATGTCTTAGACTCATATTTGGAACAAATATATCCACTTCTAAAAAGATGGACAACAGCTTAACTATAATTGTGTTTAGTTTAAACATTATTTATTTCAGTATTTGTACATGTAATCAAGAAATGAAGATTTTACATATAATTTAACAGTAGTAGACTGAAAAGGATTAGAACGAAAGAAAAATATATATACATGTAGTTCTTCTCCCTATCAATTGATTGATATACAATAGGCAGGAGAATAATATACATATATAACAATGAAAATACGTGAAATCTATTCTAGGTATATGCTAAAGAATTTCAGAAAAGAAAATGGTTAATATTTAAAGGAATATTTGAAGTTCAAGAACATGAACTATCAAATCGGAACACGAGAAGAAGAGATTAGTATAGAGAAAAGTGGTTTTTTAGGATCGGTTGTTGTATCAATAACGACAACATTCAGATTGGAATCCGCCATGTGCACCTTTTAGAAAGCATCCATCTCAGAACCTTTCACTGCCAATAATGTATTCGTGTACAGCAATGAAAATTACGGTGTTGGTTGCAAAATCCTTATTTATAAGTGTCACCGAGAAGTAGTGTGTTTAAGTTGACATTACAAATTGTGGACAGCTTATTGAAGAGTGTTATACGTAGTTGATCATAGAAATGACATTGAAAGAAGAAGTGGAAGTTATCTACTACAACACCACATCTGCATAAAGGTTATTCTACAATGTTCAATATATGCTGGTTTACGGATATATTTCGTTCTCAGTCGTGTATTCAGAACCTGCCTGGGATCTTCATTTCCCGTAGTAAAATAGTTTTCTAATGTTAGTCTTGTTAGTGTTAAAAAAGGCCTTGAAAGAATCCAGTGACCGAATATATATAGCCTCGTTAGGTAAGCTGTTCCATTCACGAAGTACCGATGGAAGGAAGGAATTTGAATATAGGGTAGTTCTAGCTGGAATAGTTATATAACATATTATCAGAATGTCTAAGGTTATACTGAGTGGATTGCCCAACATATTGTGGAACAAGATATGAAATATAAGATGGGACAAGACTATTTTTCATTTTATAAAGTAGGACAAGTTTGTGTTTTCGTCTTCTGTCAGAGAAAGTATTTCTCAACCTACTTCTTTTTGAAGGGCATGAATAGAAATAGGTTTTGTAGCGCCTGTTACAATTCTTGCAGCTTCATTCTTGCAGCTTCATTCTGTATTTGATATAGTTCCTCTTCTCCATACATTGCACAATTATTCCAAATTACGTCAGAGTATTCTAGTAATGGTCGAATGAAGGAAATGTAGATAACGTTCAATGCTCTACGATCGAGTGTGAATTTTAATTGTCTTATAACAGTGATACGTGTCCAAGCCTTTTTGCTGATTTGATCAATATGAGTATGCCAAGATCCATCGCTGGAGAAGAAAACACCCAAGTGGTTATGGCCAGAGACAAGCGGAATGTGTTGACCTAACATCTGCAGAGGAGGATGTCGAGGTTTATTTCGTTTCTTTGACAATATAAGAGATTCGGATTTGATGCATAGCCTTCCAATATATAGAATCAAATGCCAGTTTTATTGTTAAAATGTCTATTTTATTTGGTTTAGGTAAACATGCAATATGTCCTTGTTTCTATGTAACATATCTATTGTCAATTCTATATCCATTAAATTAAAGCTTTCAAAGTAAACATTAACAGATCTTTCGAAAATAAATATATATAAAATTCAACCGTATATTCATCTAAACATGGGCTTTTATCATTTTTCTTATTATACAATGCTACATTTAGTGCGTAATGCGATTCTTCCACACATAATTTATTGGGACCACCCCCCCCATGTTAATACTTCGTATATCATAACTTTCCAAAATGTCATTATATATGTTTCCGCAGTATCTATTTAACCGACTCTCTGTTTTAAATAACAACAATTATTCATCGTCTTCGTTTATAAGTTTGGCAATAAATGTTAACCATCAGTGTACATATTCTTTTTGGATAAATACCAATCTTAACATACCGCTAGCTAATCAATTTTCAAAACTAGGTAAAACAGTGCCATCTGGCCTTCTTCCCATTGGATCCGTGTTCATCCAGAAAGATAAACAGTTGTTGATAAACAAGAAATCGTAAACTGTCAACGTAAATGGTTAGCAACCATTATTGAAAGATGCTTACCTGAATATGCATGTATATATATCACCACGTCTCTATGTGACAACATGCTCCAATGCTCACATGTATTTTATATACACCGCCTTCCAAAAGTTCCTCCATACTGTCTATTTCTCCCATATTAATCATAGTATGACAACATATCATAACACGACTTATTTATGATATTTTAATTGTATAACAATAAGACAATATAATGTAATTAAGTGTATAAACAATTGAAATAAAAATTGTATAGTAAATGTAAAGCATAAATGATAGAGAATGTGGTCAGACGTACGGAGAAGCACTCTCACACTCACAATCAGTTGAATACTTTGCAATAGCCACCGTGTTGCTGATGCGAGTGTCGTCTGTGGCTGATGCGAGCGTCGTCTGGTGCTGATGCTAGTGTCGTCTGGTGCTGATGCGAGCGTCGTCTGGTGCTGATGCGAGTGTCGTCTGTGGCTGATGCGAGTGTTGTCTGTTGCTGATGCTAGTGTCGTCTGGTGCTGATGCGAGCGTCGTCTGTGGCTGATGCGAGCGTCGTCTGTGGCTGATGAGAGTATCGTCTGGTGTTGATGCGAGTGTCGTCTGTGGCTGATGCGAGCGTCGTCTGGTGCTGATGAGAGTATCGTCTGGTGCTGATGCGAGTATCGTCTGGTGCTAATGAGAGTATCGTCTGGTGCTGATGCGAGTATCGTCTGGTGCTGATGAGAGTATCGTCTGGTGCTGATGATAGTATCGTCTGGTGCTGATGCGAGTGTTGTATGTGGCTGATGCGAGTATCGTCTGGTGCTGATGCGAATATCGTCTGGTTTTGATGCGAGTATCGTCTGATGCTGATGAGAGTATCGTCTGGTGATGATGCGAGTATCGTCTGATGCTGATGAGAGTATCGTCTGGTGCTGATGCGAGTATCGTCTGGTTCTGATGCGAGTATCGCCTGGTGTCTGGTGATGATGCGAGTATCATCTGCTGCTGATGCGAGTATAGTCTGGTGCTGATGCGATTATCGTCTGGTGCTGATGCGAGTATCGTCTGGTGCTGATGCGAGTATAGCCTGGTGTCTGGTGCTGATGCGAGTATCGTCTGCTGCTGATGCGAGTGTCGTCTGGTGACGATGCGAGTATCGTCTGCTGCTGATGCGAGTATAGTCTGGTGCTGATGCGAGTGTCGTCTGGTGCTGATGCGAGTATAGTCTGGTGCTGATGCGAGTATAGTCTGGTGCTGATGCGAGCATAGTCTGGTGCTGATGCGAGTATTGTCTGGTGCCGATGCGAGTGTTGTCTGGTGCTGATGCGAGTATTGTCTGGTGCTGATGCGAGTGTTTAAGTTTAGTTTAAGCTTTATTTATTTTACAACGATTGCGAAGCAAGTTTTAACAACTTATATTATTCACTCTCGTTGGCGCGGATGAAAATGCGGATGTGGTCATTCGTGTGGGACCCGGAGAAAACCCACCTGTCCGATCTAGCGACCACCGTACCGTCTCGCATGTTATGTTGTCTGTGGCTGATGCGAGTGTTGTCTGTGGCTGAAGCGAGTGTTGTCTGTGGTTGATGCGAGTCTCGACTGTGGTTGATGCGAGTGTCGTCTGTGGTTGATGCGAGTGTCGTCTGTGGTTGATGCGAGTGTCGTCTGTGGTTGATGCGAGTGTCGTCTGTGGTTGATGTGAGTGTCGTCTGTGGTTGATGCGAGTGTCGTCTGTGGTTGATGCGACTGTATTCTTCATCCCATATGAGAACTTATGATCGGATACGTATTCGTTGTAACTGGCCCAAGCAAGCTTTAGCATTGACATTCTGTATTTAGTAGTGGCAAACAATAATGGGCATTGTCCTTCAACTTTCTATCAGCAACATACGCTGGGACAGACTTGTGTTCTTTGTATGAAGTTTTGAATGCATGAGTGGTGAATACATCGTATCGTGTTAATTACTTCATTCTAATTTGTTCTACCGGTTTATTTTGTTTATATTAATTTCATGTTATGGTATAAATTACTAGAACTAACTCAGTGGTACACACAAATCTAAACAACGGAAACGGAAATAAATGTAGTTCTATAAACATATTATATTCGCAATATCGTTCAACTTAATGAAGGTCTGGCCGTCCTAAGGCATTGTAAGGTAAGGTATGTGAGCGAGCATTGTAAGGTAAGTGAGCGAGCACTGTAAGGTATGTGAGCGAGCACTGCAAGGTAAGTGATTGAGCACTGCAAGGAAAGTGAGTGAGCATTGTAAGGTATGTGAGCAATGTAAGGTAAGTGAGCGAGCACTGCAAGGTAAGTTAGCGAGCACTGTAGGTAAGTGAGTGAGCACTGTAAGGTAAGTGAGCGAGCACTGCAAGGTAAGTGAGCGAGCACTGCAAGGTAAGTGAGCGAGCATTGTACGGTAAGTGAGTGAGCACTGCAAGTATGTGAGCGAGCACTGCAAGGTAAGTGAGTGAGCACTGCACGGTAAGTGAGCGAGCACTGTAAGGTAAGTGAGTGAGCACTGCAAGGTAAGTGAGCAAGCACTGCAAGGTAAGTGAGCGAGCGCTGCAAGGTAAGTGAGCGAGCACCGAAAGGTAAATGAGTGAGCACTGCAAGGTAAGTGAGCGAGCACTGCAAGGTAAGTGAGCGAGCACTGCAAGGTAAGTGATTGAGCACTGCATGGTAAGTGAGCGAGCACTGCAAGGTAAGTGATTGAGCATAGTAAGGCAAGTGAGCGAGCACTGCAAGGTATGTGAGCGAGCACTGTAATATAAGTGATTGAGCACTGCAAGGTAAGTGAGCGAGCACTGTAATGTAAGTGAGCGAGCACTGCAAGGTAAGTGAGCGAGCACTGTAATGTAAGTGATTGAGCACTGCAAGGTAAGTGAGCGATCACTGTAAGGTAAGTGAGCGAGCACTGCAAGGTATGTGAGCGAGCACTGTAAGGTAAGTGATTGAGCACTGCAATGTAAGTGAGCGAGCAGCGCAAGGTATGTGAGCGAGCACTGTAAGGTACGTGAGCGAGCATTGCAAGGTATGTGAGCCATGTAAGGTAAGTGAGCGAGCACTGCAATGTAAGTTAGCGAGCACTGTAGGTAAGTGAGTGAGCACTGTAAGGTAAGTGAGCGAGCACTGCAAGGTAAGTGAGCGAGCACTGCAAGGTAAGTGAGCGAGCACTGCAAGGTAAGTGAGCGAGCACTGTAAGGTAAGTGAACGAGCACTGTAAGATATATAAGCGAGCACTGTAAGATAAGTGAGCGAGCACTGCAAGGTAAGTGAGCGAGCATTGTACGGTAAGTGAGTGAGCACTGCAAGTATGTGAGCGAGCACTGTAAGGTAAGTGAGTGAGCACTGCAAGGTAAGTGAGCGAGCACTGCAAGGTAAGTGAGCGAGCGCTGCAAGGTAAGTGAGCGAGCACCGAAAGGTAAATGAGTGAGCACTGCAAGGTAAGTGAGCGAGCACTGCAAGGTAAGTGAGCGAGCACTGCAAGGTAAGTGATTGAGCACTGCATGGTAAGTGAGCGAGCACTGCAAGGTAAGTGATTGAGCATAGTAAGGCAAGTGAGCGAGCACTGCAAGGTATGTGAGCGAGCACTGTAATGTAAGTGAGCGAGCACTGCTAGGTAAGTGAGCGAGCACTGTAATGTAAGTGATTGAGCACTGCAAGGTAAGTGAGCGATCACTGTAGGGTAAGTGAGCGAGCACTGTAAGGTAAGTGAGCGAGCACTGCAAGGTATGTGAGCGAGCACTGAAAGGTAAGTGATTGAGCACTGCAATGTAAGTGAGCGAGCAGCGCAAGGTATGTGAGCGAGCACTGTAAGGTACGTGAGCGAGCATTGCAAGGTATGTGAGCAATGTAAGGAAGTGAGCGAGCACTGCAAGGTATGTGAGCGAGCACTGCAAGGTAAGTGAGTGAGCACTGCAAGGTAAATGAGCGAGCACTGCAAGGTAAGTGAGCGAACACTGCAAGGTATGTGAGCGAGCATTGTAAGGTAAGTGATTGAGCACTGCATGGTAAGTGAGCGAGCACTGCAAGGTAAGTGATTGAGCATAGTAAGGCAAGTGAGCGAGCACTGCAAGGTATGTGAGCGAGCACTGTAATGTAAATGAGCGAGCACTGCAAGGTAAGTGAGCGAGCACTGTAATGTAAGTGATTGAGCACTGCAAGGTAAGTGAGCGATCACTGTAAGGTAAGTGAGCGAGCACTGTAAGGTAAGTGAGCGAGCACTGCAAGGTATGTGAGCGAGCACTGTAAGGTAAGTGATTGAGCACTGCAATGTAAGTGAGCGAGCAGCGCAAGGTATGTGAGCGAGCACTGTAAGGTACGTGAGCGAGCATTGCAAGGTATGTGAGCAATGTAAGGAAGTGAGCGAGCACTGCAAGGTATGTGAGCGAGCACTGCAAGGTAAGTGAGTGAGCACTGCAAGGTAAGTGAGCGAGCACTGCAAGGTAAGTGAGCGAACACTGCAAGGTATGTGAGCGAGCATTGTAAGGTATGTGAAAGAGCACTGCAAGGAATGTGAGCGAGCACTGTAAAGTAAGTGAGCGAGCACTGCAAGGTAAGTGAGTGAGCATTGTACGGTAAATGAGCGAGCACTGTAAGGTCAGTGAGCGAGCACTGCAAGGTATGTGAGCAATGTAAGGTAAGTGAGCGAGCACTGCAAGGTATGTGAGCGAGCATTGCAAGGTAAGTGAGCGAGCACTGCAAGGTATGTGAGGGAGCACTGTAAGGTAAGTTAGCGAGCACTGTACGGTAAGTGAGTGAGCATTGTAAGGTAAATGAGCGAGCACTGCAAGGTAAATGAGCGAGCACTGTAAGGTAAGTGAGCGAGCACTGCAAGGTAGGTGAGCAATGTAAGGTAAGTGAGCGAGCACTGCAAGGTATGTGAGCGAGCACTGCAAGGTATGTGAGCGAGCATTATAAGGTAAGTGAGCGAGCACTGTAAGGTAAGTGAGCGAGCACTGTAAGGTAAGTGAGTGAGCATTGTAAGGTAAGTGAGCGAGCACTGCAAGGTAAATGAGCGAGCACTGTAAGGTAAGTGAGCGAGCACTGCAAGGTAAGAGCGACGATCAGAAACAACGCATGCATATACCACGCCTCGCCACTGACCTACACATGCATATACCACGCCTCGCCACTGACCTACGCATGCATATACCACTGACCTACACATGCATATACCACTGACCTACACATGCATATACCACTGACCTACACATGCATATACCACTGACCTACACATGCATATACCACTGACCTACACATGCATATACCACGCCTCGCCACTGAGCTACACATGCATATACCACTGACCTACACGTGCATATACCACGCCTCGCCACTAACCTACACATGCATATACCACGCCTCGCCACTGACCTACACATGCATATACCAAGCCTCGCCACTGACCTACGCATGCATGACATTAATATAGCCAGAAACATAATCATATATACCAATTCGAGATTGTCTACAGATTTACATGTTTGGTGGTTTATACCTGTCAAAAGTAGTAAATATACAGTGACGTCATTGTCAAATGTATCATAAATATTTATAATGCGATCTGTATCGTAAACGTTTCGCCTGGCCGATTACATCTACGATTTGTATTATTTCAAGAAGAAATAACATGCAAACTGAGACTTTACGACTTGAATATGTCTAGGATATAAGCCGAAATCGATCCAATATGTAAACTATTGGACTGTGTGAGGCGCGTTGCACCGAAGACGGTACAAATATTGTACATATTGGATCCATTTGAGGCTTATATCTTACTTAATACACACACTTATATAACACGATCCTATTAATTAAAATTGTTAAGTTCGTACATGTACACGTATGACTTAATATAATACTCTGGCCTTTTGACAGCAGTCCTTTATTAGGCCTAATAAGAATGGACAGCAAATACAAAGGTATGACGCCAGTCACGTCACGATGGTGTTTTAAGTAACGTTACCCGACAACAATGTTATATCCCGTGAACCAGGCACTGTAATAATGACATGGTGTATAATAAAGCGACCTAGTCTTATAAATATTTCATTGAAATAGTTTGCTTAAAGCCTGTAATCGTGAAACACAATGTTGATCGATAGAATGGCAAGGATGGCCTCCTGTTGTAGTACATACTTCATCTCAAGGTTAAACGTGAAGCCAGCAACACGTCTGTCATTATCAACGCAAACTCAGCGGGCAGCGGCACGTGATACATCCCGGACAGAGTCGTGCAACTACTAACCAATGATTAGTAGATACTATTGCCACTTCTCTCACTAATGACCTTCAAACTGTTGATAAGTGGTATGATTTGATCGCTCGTCTATCAATGCAAGCACTAATGTCGTGTATACATATTTATTTCAGGTCCCAGTCTATTCACGTGTATACTGATGCTCCAAATATTCGCAATAAGCATAGGATAGGATAACCTTAAAACGATCATATATGTAAGATATTGGACTGTGTGAGGCGTATATATTGTATCCGTTTACTTAAAGCACACACTTATAAAACACGCTCCTACAAATTAAAATTGTTAATGTCGTACATGTACGCGTATGACTTAATATAATACTCTGGCCTTTTGACAGCAGTCCAATATTAATAATAATGGACTGCAAATACAAAGGTATGACGTTACGACAGTGTTTTAAAATGAAATAATATCATGTATCTCGGAAGACCCGGCTGACCTCCTCGTGGCCATACGCTGCTGCTGCGAGATGTGCCCTGAATGCAGGTGTGTACGTCACATTCGGGGCACATCTCTGGTTGTCGACCTTGCACCGCGCTTCACCGCAGCTGTTTTACGGACAGTGGTGGAGGTATGGACATACCATGGAGAGACATAGACGACAATATGTCAAACTGCCAGATCCGTTTATATGCTGCTGCAGGATGACCAACAGTGAGGAGGGTGGCCCTAAACACGACCCTTTCGAAAGTTTCAACTTTATTTATTTTACAACGATTGCAAAGCAAGTTCTAACAACTTATATTAATCACTCTCGTTGGCGCGGATGAAAGTGTAAATGTGGTAATTCGTGTCCGATCTGGCGATCATCGTACCATCTCACATATTTCCTGGTCCGAAGATCGAACCCGCGTTGCATTGGTGAGAGGCGAGCGCGCTAATCGGACAGCCTTTCGAAGGAATCACCATCACAGGATTTGCAACACCGGACAGAGAGATGTCTACAGAACCGATATCACAGGATTTCCACACCGGACAGGGGGAAGATGTCTACAGAACCGATACCACAGGATGTCCACACCGGACAGGGGGAAGATGTCTACAGAACCGATACCACAGGATGTCCACACCGGACAGGGGGAAGATGTCTACAGAACCGATATCACAGGATGTCCACACTGGACAGGGGGAAGATGTCTACAGAACCGATATCACAGGATGTCCACACTGGACAGGGGGAAGATGTCTACAGAACCGATACCACAGGATGTCCACACTGGACAGAGGGCAGTTGTCTACAGAACAGACGTAGAAACATACTCATGTTAGAGAAAACGTCGCCCACGTGGCTCGGTGGAGGATACTATAAAATCAGTCGCCCACGTGCCTCGGTGGAGGAAACTATAAAATCAGTCGCCCACGTGCCTCGGCGGAGGAGACTATAAAACCAGTCGCCCACGTGCCTCGGCGGAGGAGACTATAAAACCAGTCGCCCACGTGCCTCGGCGGAGGAGACTATAAAACCAGTCGCCCACGTGCCTCGGCGGAGGAGACTATAAAACCAGTCGCCCACGTGGCTCGGCGGAGGAGACTATAAAACCAGTCGCCCACGTGCCTCGGCGGAGGAGACTATAAAATCAGTCGCCCACGTGCCTCGGCGGAGGAGACTATAAAACCAGTCGCCCACGTGCCTCGGCGGAGGAGACTATAAAACCAGTCGCCCACGTGCCTCGGCGGAGGAGACTATAAAACCAGTCGCCCACGTGCCTCGGCGGAGGAGACTATAAAACCAGTCGCCCACGTCATCTAGACGATGGATGCTTCTGGAATTGGTGCGTCTTCTGTATCTTGAACTGTCCTCTAACATATAAAATGACTGGAGATAATTAAAATAAACGTATGAAAAGACCGCTATAATCCAGGGTTATAAATTATAATTCTGGTTGTATAACAGGTTCATGTATCTCATTTCCCATGTCAATACGTAGTATTGGGTTTTCATTGTGCTATTTCATGTTGATTTAGATCTTCGGGGTAGATTGACTTAATTGTTGACAAAACAATTCCCTTGCTCAAATAAAGTCCGTATTGTGCTTCTTATCATTCAACGTTAAACGTTAAAGCGACATTACATCGCAATCAGCAAACAAAAACGTTAAAGCGACATTACATCGCAATCAGCAAACAAAAACGTTAAAGCGACATTACATCGCAATCAGCAAACAAAAACGTTAAAGCGACATTACATCGCAATCAGCAAACAAAAACGTATACGGGTAAATAGAATTGCTACTACATATTCTTCCGAAATAATTAGAACACTAACTTTCAATCAATAAACTATGTTGACGGTCCACAGATTCTCAAAAGTGAAAGTAGGATTTCATATAACGACCAGCCACGCTCCTGAATTGACGTTCGTTTATTATTGGAATATATAAAATAATCTAAATAGTAAATATACATAGAGGCACACTATGAGATATAACTGTAAATCTGTACCATAACATGTTTTTATTCAGGAAACACGAATACACTTTATTGTGCATGCATGTTGATCCGGTTTACATTAGTTTGTTATGTCAACAAACGTCGTATGCGGAGTTTGTTTATTAGTTGAAATACTCAGATTAAAATTATATATATTATACCATATAATCGGAAAATAAATTCTGAAGAAATTTGCCTTTTCACCGATGAAGAGTCGCTTTAACCTTCAGACCTTCTGTTGGTAATTAGGTCAGTCGCTATACATAGCTAATGTTAATCCGTTTTGTGACCGACTATAAATACAATCTCTATTGACTTGCCAGGTTGAGCAGTGGATCCCTTTTAGTTTAGTGTACTATAGACAACCGTTACGAGATAGACTATACGACACTCAGAAGCTGTCCCATATAATAAGCTATACACTATATACACAGAAGAACCAGTGAACATGGCTCGTGGCTAGTGCAGGCGCGCGTAGCCCATGTGGACAACCAAGAACCAGCGAACATGTACCATGTACTATTCCTGGCTAGTGCAGGCGCGTAGCCCATGTGGACAACCAAGAACCAGCGAACATGTACCATGCACTATTCCTGGCTAGTGCAGGCACGTAGCCCATGTGGACAACCAAGAACCAGCGAACATGTACCATGCACTATTCCTGGCTAGTGCAGGTGCGTAGCTCATGTGGACAACCAAGAACCAGCGAACATGTACCATGCACTATTCCTGGCTAGTGCAGGCGCGTAGCCCATCTGGACAACCAAGAGCTGAGAACATGTACCACGCGCTATTCCTGGCTAGTGCAGGCGCGTAGCCCATGTGGACAACCAAGAGCTGAGAACATGTACCACGGGCTATTCCTGGCTAGTGCAGGCGCGTAGCCCATGTGGACAACCAAGAGCTGAGAACATGTACCACGCGCTATTCCTGGCTAGTGCAGGCGCGTAGCCCATGTGGACAACCAAGAGCTGAGAACAAATAAACACACCTTTAGGTATATCACAAAACTCGGCGGTGGGGGTGAATGTCAGTTTATAATACAAGTTATGTATAGGGTATATACATAAACATCTTGGTCACTGCTCGTGGATCGGTCACTGCTCGTGGATCGGTCACTGCTCGGTCACTGCTCGTGGATCGGTCACTGCTCATGGATCGGTCACTGCTCCGTCACTGCTCGTGGATCGGTCACTGCTCGTGGATCGGTCACTGCTCGTGGATCGGTCACTGATCCGTCACTGCTCGTGGATCGGTCACTGCTCGTGGATCGGTCACTGCTCGTGGATCGGTCACTGCTCGGTGACTGCTCGTGGATCGGTCACTGCTCGGTGACTGCTCGTGGATCGGTCACTGCTCGGTGACTGCTCGTGGATCGGTCACTGCTCGGTGACTGCTCGTGGATCGGTCACTGCTCGTGGATCGGTCACTGCTCGTAGATCGGTCACTGTTCGTGGATCGGTCACTGCTCGGTCACTGCTCGTGGATCGGTCACTGCTCGTGGATCGGTCACTGTTCGTGGATCGGTCACTGCTCATGGATCGGTCACTGCTCGTGGATCGGTCACTGCTCGTGGATCGGTCACTGCTCGGTGACTGCTCGTGGATCGGTCACTGCTCGTGGATCGGTCACTGTTCGTGGATCGGTCACTGCTCGTGGATCGGTCAATGCTCGTGGATCGGTCACTGTTCGTGGATCGGTCACTGCTCGTGGATCGGTCACTGCTCGGTCACTGCTCGTGGATCGGTCACTGCTCGTGGATCGGTCACTGCTCGTGGATCGGTCACTGCTCGGTCACTGCTCGTGGATCGGTCACTGCTCGTGGATCGATCACTGTTCGTGGATCGGTCACTGCTCGGTCACTGCTCGTGGATCGGTCACTGCTTGTGGATCGGTCACTGCTCGTGGATCGGTCACTGTTCGTGGATCGGTCACTGTTCGTGGATCGGTCACTGCTCGTGGATCGGTCACTGCTCGTGGATCGGTCACTGTTCTGCGGCACATATCATATCATCTTGGGAAGGGCCGTTTTCTAATGTTGGTTATAACCCTTTTGCTATGTTACACAAATGTATATATGTGCCTTATAATCTGTTAACTTATTTCACATCTGATTCATGCTCGTATGTAATATTGTATTGTCGAATGTATTACATATGCAAATAAAATATGGTTAAATCAAAATATAATATCATTATTATCAGTGAAAGTTGTGGCCGTTACCTCTAAATGATGAACATTATACTTGCTGACAGCAGTTCAACCGTCATGCTCTATGTGACTGTCTGTCTAGTTATCAATCTTTACATACAATGTTCATACACATGCTGCAACGATTTATATCTTATTCTACTAGCTGACAAGCAGCACATCACTCGGGCATGACATGCCGGATTGCATGAGACCCTGGCATGACATAGGGGATGAACTGATTTGCTTTGCTTTGATCAAGCGATCAAGCTGGCTTTGTATATATGCATGCTATATGTATGCATGTTAATGCATGACGATTCAACTAGAAGAAGAATTATAACGTCCTACCTTTCGGTGATATGTGTTATCCAACCGCACGCTATATAACATGTACACACTTCCCGTTCAATCTCGCGTGAAATTGTATCTTAGACCACGTGACACGATTTCCCACCAAAAAAAAGATTATCAGATGATTATCCATTATGACATGAATGAAATACCATTGTTCGGTGTTATTTGCACAAGATTTAAGCTGTTTACACAAGCATCTTGAGCGAAGGTTTACTACACATACTATAGAACTACAAACGTAGTTTGTATCAACTGACTTAATAGGAGCCGTGTATATTGTTTGGATGCGCCCTGCCATTAACTTTGCATGCTGTGTAAATTAAAGGCTATACAAGTTCTAATAATTGTAGCAGACAGCAAATTCCTTAATAAGCTTTTCTTATTTGAAACTGATAACGCTGGAAACGACACCATTCTAATGGAATTGCATGCCTTATATTTTGTTAAACTATTTATTTAACAACGATTGCGAAGCAAGTTTTAACAACTTTTATTAATCACTCTCGTTGGCGCGGATGAAAGCGTAAATGTGGTCATTCCTGTGGGAGGAAACCGGAGTACCCGGAGAAAACCCACCTGTCCGAGCTGGCGACCACCGTACCATCATGTGGCATTGTATGTGTTATTACTGTAGATCACGTGGCATTGTTTGTGTTATTACTGTAGATCACGTGGCACTGTATGTGTTATTACTGTATATCACGTGGCATTGTATGTGTTATTACTGTAGATCACGTGGCATTGTATGTGTTATTACTGTAGATCACGTGGCATTGTATGTGTTATTACTGTAGATCACGTGACATTGTATGTGTTATTACTGTAGATCATGTGGCATTGTATGCGTTATTACTGTAGATCACGTGGCATTGTATGTGTTATTACTGCAGATCACGTGGCATTGTATGTGTTATTACTGTAGATCACGTGGCATTGTATGTGTTATTACTGTAGATCATGTGACATTGTATGTGTTATTACTGTAGATCACGTGGCATTGTATGTGTTATTACTGTAGACCACTTGGCATTGTATGTGTTATTACTGTAGATCACGTGGCATTGTATGTGTTATTACTGTAGATCACGTGGCATTGTATGTGTTATTACTGTAGATCATGTGACATTTTATGTGTTATTACTGTAGATCATGTGACATTGTATGTGTTATTACTGTAGATCACGTGGCATTGTATGTGTTATTACTGTAGATCATGTGGCATTGTATGTGTTATTACTGTAGATCACGTGACATTGTATGTGTTATTACTGTAGATCACGTGGCATTGGTTGTGTTGTTACTGTAGATCACGTGACATTGTATGTGTTATTACTGTAGACCATGTGACATTGTATGTGTTATTACTGTATATCATGTGGCATTGTATGTGTTATTACTGTAGATCACGTGGCATTGTATGTGTTATTACTGTAGATCAGGTGGCGTTGTATGTGTTATTACTGTAGATCATGTGGCATTGTATGTGTAGGTACTGTAGATCACGTGGCATTGTATGTGTTATTACTGTAGATCACGTGGCATTGTATGTGTTATTACTGTATATCACGTGGCGTTGTATGTGTTATTACTGTAGATCATGTGGCGTTGTATGTGTTATTACTGTAGATCACGTGGCATTGTATGTGTTATTACTGTAGATCATGTGACATTGTATGTGTTATTACTGTAGATCATGTGACATTGTATGTGTTATTACTGTATATCATGTGGCATTGTATGTGTTATTACTGTAGATCATGTGACATTGTATGTGTTATTACTGTAGATCATGTGGCATTGTATGTGTTATTACTGTATATCATGTGGCATTGTATGTGTTATTACTGTAGATCACGTGACATTGTGGCATTGTATGTGTTATTACTGTAGAGCACGTGGCATTGTATGTGTTATTACTGTAGATCATGTGACATTGTATGTGTTATTACTGTATTTCATGTGACATTGTATGTGTTATTACTGTAGATCATGTGATATTGTATGTGTTATTACTGTAGATCACGTGACATTGTATGTGTTATTACTGTATATCACGTGGCATTGTATGTGCTATTACTGTAGATCACGTGGCATTGTATGTGTTATTACTGTAGATCACGTGGCATTGTATGTGTTATTACTGTAGATCACGTGGCATTGTTTGTATTATTACAGTAGATCACGTGGCATTGTGACATTGTATGTGTTATTACTGTAGATCACGTGGCATTGTGGCATTGTATGTGTTATTTCCGTAGATCATGTGGCATTGTGGCATTGTATGTGTTATTACTGTAGATCATGTGACATTGTATGTGTTATTACTGTAGATCATGTGACATTGTATGTGTTATTACTGTATATCATGTGGCATTGTATGTGTTATTACTGTAGATCACGTGACATTGTGGCATTGTATGTGTTATTACTGTAGAGCACGTGGCATTGTATGTGTTATTACTGTAGATCATGTGACATTGTATGTGTTATTACTGTAGTTCATGTGACATTGTATGTGTTATTACTGTATATCATGTGGCATTGTATGTGTTATTACTATAGATCACGTGACATTGTGGCATTGTATGTGTTATTACTGTATATCACGTGGCATTGTGGCATTGTATGTGTTATTACTGTAGATCACGTGGCATTGTATATGTTATTACTGTAGATCACGTGGCATTGTGGCATTGTATGTGTTATTACTGTATATCACGTGGCATTGTATGTGTAATTACTGTAGATCACGTGGCATTGTATGTGTTATTACTGTAGATCACGTGGCATTGTATATGTTAATATTGTAGATCACGTGGCATTGTATGTGTTATTACTGTAGATCATGTGGCATTGTATGTGTTATTACTGTAGATCACGTGTCATTGTATATGTTATTACTGTATATCACGTGGCATTGTGGCATTGTATGTGTTATTACTGTAGATCACGTGGCATTGTGGCACTGTATGTGTTAGTACTGTAGATCACGTGGAATGGTGTCATTGTATGTGTTATTACTGTAGATCACGTGGCATTGTGGCATTGTATGTGTTAGTACTGTAGATCACGTGGCATTGTGGCATTGTATGTATTTTTACCGTAGATCACGTGGCATTGTATGTGTTATTGCTGTAGATCATGTGGCATTGTATGTGTTATTACTGTAGATCACGTGGCATTGTGGCATTGTATGTGTTGGTACTGAAGATCACATGGCATTGTGGCATTGTATGTGTTATTACTGTAGATCATGTGGCATTGTATGTGTTATTACTGTAGATCACGTGACATTGTATGTGTTATTACTGTATATCACGTGGCATTGTGGCATTGTATGTGTTATTACTGTAGATCATGTGGCATTGTATGTGTTATTACTGTAGATCATGTGACATTGTATGTGTTATTGCTGTAGATCACGTGACATTGTATGTGTTATTACTGTAGATCACGTGACATTGTATGTGTTATTACTGTAGATCACGTGGCATCGTGGCATTGTATGTGATATTACTGTATATCATGTGGCATTGTGGCATTGTATGTGTTATTACTGTAGATCATGTGACATTGTATGTGTTATTACTGTAGATCACGTGGCATGGTGGCATTGTATGTGTTATTTCCGTAGATCACGTGGCATTGTGGCATTGTATGTGTTATTACTGTAGATCACGTGGCATTGTGGCATTGTATGTGTTAATACTGTAGATCACGTGAATTTGTATGTGTTATTACTGTAGCTCATGTGGCATTGTATGTGTTATTACTGTAGATCACGTGGCATTGTATGTGTTATTACAGTAGATCACGTGATATTGTATGTGTTATTACTGTAGATCACGTGGCATTGTATGTGTTATTACTGTAGATCATGTGGCATTGTATGTGTTATTACTGTAGATCACGTGGCATTGTATGTGTTATTACTGTAGATCATGTGGCATTGTGGCATTGTATGTGTTATTACTGTAGATCACATGGCATTGTATGTGTTATTACTGTAGATCACGTGGCATTGTATGTGTTATTACTGTAGATCACGTGACATTGTATGTGTTATTACTGTAGATCATGTGGCATTGTATGCGTTATTACTGTAGATCACGTGGCATTGTATGTGTTATTACTGTAGATCACGTGACATTGTATGTGTTATTACTGTAGATCACGTGGCATTGTATGTGTTATTACTGTAGATCACGTGACATTGTATGTGTTATTACTGTAGATCATGTGACATTGTATGTGTTATTACTGTAGATCATGTGACATTGTATGTGTTATTACTGTAGATCATGTGACATTGTATGTGTTATTACTGTAGATCACGTGGCATTGTATGTGTTATTACTGTAGATCACGTGGCATTGTATGTGTTATTACTGTAGATCACGTGACATTGTATGTGTTATTACTGTAGATCACGTGGCATTGTATGTGTTATTACTGTAGATCACGTGACATTGTATGTGTTATTACTGTAGATCACGTGGCATTGTATGTGTTATTACTGTAGATCACGTGACATTGTATGTGTTATTACTGTAGATCACGTGGCATTGTATGTGTTATTACTGTAGATCACGTGACATTGTATGTGTTATTACTGTAGATCATGTGAATTTTATGTGTTTTACTGTAGATCATGTGTTACATTGTATGTGTTATTACGTAGATCATGTGGCATTGTATGTGTTATTACTGTAGATCATGTGGCATTGTATGTGTTATTACTGTAGATCACGTGGCATTGTATGTGTTATTACTGTAGATCACGTGACATTGTATGTGTTATTACTGTAGATCACGTGGCATTGTATGTGTTATTACTGTAGATCACGTGGCATTGTATGTGTTATTACTGTAGATCACGTGGCATTGTATGTGTTATTACTGTAGATCACGTGGCATTGTATGTGTTATTACTGTAGATCACGTGGCATTGTGGCATTGTATGTGTTATTACTGTAGATCACGTGGCATTGTATGTGTTATTACTGTAATCACGTGCATTGTACATTTTGTGTTTTACTGTAGATCACGTGGCATTGTATGTGTTATTACTGTAGATCACGTGAGCATTGTATGTGTTATTACTGTAGATCACGTGGCATTGTATGTTATTACTGTAGTCACGTGGCATTGTGACATTGTATGTGTTATTACTGTAGATCACGTGGCATTGTATGTGTTATTACTGTAGATCATGTGGCATTGTATGTGTTATTACTGTAGATCACGTGGCATTGTGGCATTGTATGTGTTATTACTGTAGATCACGTGGCATTGTATGTGTTATTACTGTAGATCACGTGGCATTGTATGTGTTATTACTGTAGATCACGTGGCATTGTATGTGTTATTACTGTAGATCACGTGGCATTGTGGCATTGTATGTGTTATTACTGTAGATCACGTGGCATTGTTTGTGTTATTACTGTAGATCACGTGGCATTGTGACATTGTATGTGTTATTACTGTAGATCACGTGGCATTGTATGTGTTATTACTGTAGATCACGTGGCATTGTGGCATTGTATGTGTTATTACTGTAGATCACGTGGCATTGTTTGTATTATTACTGTAGATCACGTGGCATTGTGACATTGTATGTGTTATTACTGTAGATCACGTGGCATTGTATGTGTTATTACTGTAGATCACGTGGCATTGTATGTGTTATTACTGTAGATCACGTGGCATTGTGGCATTGTATGTGTTATTACTGTATATCATGTGGCATTGTGGCATTGTATGTGTTATTACTGTAGATCATGTGACATTGTATGTGTTATTACTGTAGATCATGTGACATTGTATGTGTTATTACTGTATATCATGTGGCATTGTATGTGTTATTACTGTAGATCACGTGACATTGTGGCATTGTATGTGTTATTACTGTAGAGCACGTGGCATTGTATGTGTTATTACTGTAGATCATGTGACATTGTATGTGTTATTACTGTAGTTCATGTGACATTGTATGTGTTATTACTGTATATCATGTGGCATTGTATGTGTTATTACTATAGATCACGTGACATTGTGGCATTGTATGTGTTATTACTGTATATCACGTGGCATTGTGGCATTGTATGTGTTATTACTGTAGATCACGTGGCATTGTATATGTTATTACTGTAGATCACGTGGCATTGTGGCATTGTATGTGTTATTACTGTATATCACGTGGCATTGTATGTGTAATTACTGTAGATCACGTGGCATTGTATGTGTTATTACTGTAGATCACGTGGCATTGTATATGTTAATATTGTAGATCACGTGGCATTGTATGTGTTATTACTGTAGATCATGTGGCATTGTATGTGTTATTACTGTAGATCACGTGTCATTGTATATGTTATTACTGTATATCACGTGGCATTGTGGCATTGTATGTGTTATTACTGTAGATCACGTGGCATTGTGGCACTGTATGTGTTAGTACTGTAGATCACGTGGAATTGTGGCATTGTATGTGTTATTACTGTAGATCACGTGGCATTGTGGCATTGTATGTGTTAGTACTGTAGATCACGTGGCATTGTGGCATTGTATGTATTTTTACCGTAGATCACGTGGCATTGTATGTGTTATTGCTGTAGATCATGTGGCATTGTATGTGTTATTACTGTAGATCACGTGGCATTGTGGCATTGTATGTGTTATTACTGTAGATCACATGGCATTGTGGCATTGTATGTGTTATTACTGTAGATCATGTGGCATTGTATGTGTTATTACTGTAGATCACGTGACATTGTATGTGTTATTACTGTATATCACGTGGCATTGTGGCATTGTATGTGTTATTACTGTAGATCATGTGACATTGTATGTGTTATTGCTGTAGATCACGTGACATTGTATGTGTTATTACTGTAGATCACGTGACATTGTATGTGTTATTACTGTAGATCACGTGGCATTGTATGTGTTATTACTGTATATCATGTGGCATTGTGGCATTGTATGTGTTATTACTGTAGATCATGTGACATTGTATGTGTTATTACTGTAGATCACGTGACATTGTATGTGTTATTACTGTAGATCACGTGGCATTTGGGCATTGTATGTGTTATTTCTGTAGATCACGTGGCATTGTGGCATTGTATGTGTTATTACTGTAGATCACGTGGCATTGTATGTGTTATTACTGTAGATCACGTGGCATTGTATGTGTTATTACTGTAGATCATGTGGCATTGTATGTGTTATTACTGTAGATCACGTGGCATTGTGGCATTGTATGTGTTATTACTGTAGATCACGTGGCATTGTATGTGTTATTACTGTAGATCACGTGGCATTGTGGCATTGTATGTGTTATTACTGTAGATCACGTGGCATTGTATGTGTTATTACTGTAGATCACGTGGCATTGTGGATTGTATGTGTTATTACTGTAGATCACGTGACATTGTATGTGTTATTA
>CM026398.1:72013788-72061658 GCA_014843695.1 Archivesica marissinica | reverse complement strand
ATTTTCATACGAATAACAATTCTGTATAACTATTCTTTTGTATTATTGGAATTGGGGTAAAAATGGATTTACCCAGCAATTAGGGATGTAATAAAATATAACAATGTTGTATATATGTCAAACATGTCATTTCTTGTCATATTATTAACTTACTAAGTCGTTCTTCTAGTATTAATATGTTGTTAAAATGATATAACTCTATTTATGTATAATATCAGTGTCTGTAAATGCAGATAAAAACCCATCTCCCCCCATCATGTAATAGAATCGACCGACCTCACAGACGAACCCAACAATATTAAACTATTTTAAAATAGTTCCATATACTTTTGTTATATTTGTTTATTTATAATAGTCCGTTAAGTTTAGGAACATCAATCCATGGGGTGAAATGTTAGTGAGTTGTTATTGGGAAAATATGTTTGGTGTTGGGCGTTGTTGGCAAAAAAATCACTACACAGTAATTGTATACATACATGTACAATTTAATAAACAATAGCACCATTTTACGGCGAACAGAATAGACCAGGATTTCATGTTTTGCAGCCTGTGATATAATGTTAGCAACGTTATATGTCTAATAATAATAACAAGTAAGTAATATCGTTTTGATTTAGAAATATTTCTTTATGATACTGGAAGATAGATGTAGTCTGTTTGGTGTAATTATTATTAGAACCTGTTTTTCAATGTTGACCTACTTTCCAGAAATCATAGCATTCACTTGATTCAGTTACATTGAACTGCTTTGTACGTAAAATCCTTTTCTCGACCAGTCAATCAGATCCCGATATATATTTGTCATTTATCAGAGATAACCCATTTATCTTGAAGATCGCAACATATAAATATTGCAACACGTGCGACTATATTAGTTTCCACCAGGTCCTGTTACATAACGGCATTAACAATTTAATGCGTATTATTTATCATAGACTTGAACTGTGGTGGGTGGGGTATTTTGTTAAAACATATTAAAATTGTGTTCCCGTGATACATCATTACATTCCGGTATCAGTATGTTAATATACTATTATTATGTTGTGTTTGTGTATTTATATTTATGTGTTTTTGCATTGTTTAATGCATTTAATGAGTTTGGGTATGTTGGGATCTTTTAAAAACTTTACAATTATGTCCTGGATTTCCCATGGAATTGTTGAAGAAAAATGGGTGGCGTCCTTGTAGTAATATTTAGACTTGAAAAATGTGACCTTTTACTATCCAGGCACAGGCACAAGACACACTTTTTTGCCCTATGGTCATATAGTAAGTAACATTAATATAATATATGACCATAGGCCAAACAATGTTTTTTTGTGTCTTGTGCCTGTGTATCACTAATCCAGGCATTTTTCAAATTCTAAATGCTAAACCTCAATTATATATTTTATGTAGAGATCTTATATATATATTGTATAATTATATATCAGTTAGATATATAGGACTAGCGTCCTTGGTCCATTGGTAGAGCGTCGGATTTGGTATGGAACTGTCCCGGGTTGTATGATCGGTCAGGTCACATATGTAGTGTCATTGTTGGCTGTTGCAAGGCACCTAACACACATTGCTTAGTATTTGTCGGCTAACCCTGACCATGAAAACATGGCTAGGTCCGTGCAAGGGGTTTGATATTAATGGAATATACATACATACAAAAAAGTAAAATGGTGCAGGGATTGAACCCACGACCACCCGCTTGCAAGTTGGCTCTCCTAAGTGGGCATGTGCAGTCTGATGTATAGACTGTGCCGAATCGCTACACTTCTCCCTCCTGTTCTTTGTAAATGTACAGACTGAGGTGCTGATAATTACTCGCAAAATAAAGCTACTCATTGTCCTTTACACCATCAACAACACTAAAGATAACCGATGCCGCTACATTGTAAATACCCCTGGCAAGGCAAACGTTTCTTTCCTATGCTTTAAGCAGAAAATGTCATTCACACGCTATATCTGCAATGACTTCTAATTATACAACAACAACACCAATGTTTATTTAGCAAATCCACATAATATATGCCTTTGACTAACGACAAGGAGTGTAGCAAACATGTTTAACTCCCTGAAAACCTGTGTCCTGGGGGCTTGAACACATGGCTGCCATCTTATAAGCCTTCCACACTTCCAACTGGATTAATCAATTAACTGGGCAGTCTGAAGAACCGACACCATCTAAAGTAATTGCAATGTCATAATAATCACTGATAAGATTAGACAGTTTAGCATTTCATAACTGTCGATTTATATGCAAAACACACCTTTTATTCTACTAGGTTGACATCACAATGTCCAGGAAGTGGAAACACAGCGTGGTAGACTCGGTTCCAGACAACATGCTACATTGCCTCTGTCGCTAACACAATTATGATACAAAGATGATGCAGCGCAATTTATCAATTTGTAATGGATGGGTTCCACCTTGGTTGTGTTGACTTAGACGAGGGAGCGGCTGGGAACCTGTCAAGCCGGAACTGTCCACCAGACTGTATAGATGTGATGACTGAAACCCATCATTATCAAAAAAGGGTAAATTACTGTGCAGACTAGTAATAATTATATCTGCATTTAACTCGGCTCAATAATTTTATAATTTTAGCAGTCAACACTTTATTAATGTGTTTTTCTTGTTTGTAGTTTAGGGGGGTATTCAGGAAATAGTCAAGTGATTTTCATTAGTATTGTGTCATTATTAATCTACACTACTGAAGCACCTCGTTGAAAATTATATTTTTTGATGAATAAACCTGCGTCTTTTGAGTGAAATCTGGCTGGATGCGGTAAACGTTTTGTGAAATTATTATATAACATACATATATACATTTTTAAATTGTGATTTATTTGAGGAACACTTATTATATATATAAAGACTCTGGATAGGCGCTATAATTGGAACATATTTCTTTACAATTGTTGCATATATGGCCACTTTATTGATCAGTGCGAAATCTGACGTCCTACTGAATAGAATCCCTGAACTACCATTTATATATTAGTACCTCCAAACACTTCATATCCCAGTGTTACTATTCCTGAATACTCCCAAAAAGTATATACATCTTAAGTTGTTTCTTCTGTTTTATCTGTGTTTTCTTTGCTCAACATGCTATCAGTTTCCAAATGGAAAATTCAATTTCTCAGCAAGACAAACTAATATTAATTTGTTTTTCAATGAGTAAATACTCAAAAAGGGTGACAGCACTTTAACTGGGCATGGTTTTCGTCGACATATGTATTACCCTGCTCCTGTTAAAACAACTCACTGGTGTACATGTTTTATTATTTTTAGGACATTCCAACCTAGGATGTTAAGTTACAGATTCAAGCTCAATGGCATTCCTTGGATTTCATCATGGTGTAAGTATTTGCCAAAACAATCCACATTTAGTTTATACAAATTTAGTTTAACTTGATTGCGAAACAAGTTCCTACAACTTATATTAACCCTTTCCCCCATAGAAGCACCTCTTGCTGCCATTACCAATACGACATACATTGACAATGTAGTAGCCAAACCAATGTTCATAATGCAAGCCAGAATCTCATGTTTTCCCAGTAATATCTATGGAGTTGGGATAGATATGGTGACTACTTATCCACTGCACTATAATTAAATGGCTGTCGTTTGTATGGAGATATAATAGTATACTAACCTAAATCTCTATGAAGGAAATGGTTAATCCATCGCCACAAGGCAGATAAGACAATAATTATGTGAAATTTAAGTGCATTGCCTTGCAATTGTAACTGCGAATTCCACTTCTACATTCTCTGTAATTTTATTTTCATTATTTAATACCCGTTGTTAGTAGCATCTCTGTATATTTAACACGCATTACTTAATGGTCTCCGTCTGCCCGTCACAAATTTGTGTCCTCTCAAATCTCTTGAACCGCTGGAGGAATCCTATAATCACTTGACATGTATGTTGCTCGAGATGATGTGCAGAGCATATGTTTCAGGCATGTCGGGTAATGTTGATACATGTATGTGTGAAAAATAGGGCTGCCACCTGTACAGATTTTTGTAAACGTGTACACGATCCTTTGTACACAGCATGACATCATTTACACTTTGTTTATTCTCCATGATTATTTCCCGCCCCCAGTATTTCCCGGCCAACCTTGACATGTACTAGGTCTCACAAAATTCAGTGAAACGGTCGATGCTATGATTTTATTACGTCACTAAGCTTCATTATACGATGTCATCAATTAAGATAGTGTACACGGTTACTCAATTAGTACACTTGTATTGCTATTACACGACACGGCTCCGTTTACACGTGTAACCGTGAAAACCCTAGTGAGAAATACTCCTCATGTTAGACACATCAGATTTTGTATGCATTTTAATCATTTGTCTGACCAGTGTCAAACTATTAATATCACAATATCATGGCCTGTAATTGGTGCCTATGGTACCAAAACAGTTTGTAGTGAAACTCAGATTACATATGTTGATGATAATATGAAGAAATTGTCATTAATATGCAACGGATCGACATAACATTTAGTTTCAGTCCTTGTATATACAAGCCTGCCATAATTGAATTGTGCCAATGTCTGAGATTTTTAAAATCACAAAAGTTAGTATGTGAGGAAGATAATTCGAATTCACAAATGGAGCGACAAACAATAAACCTGAAGATCCTGCCGTTGTCACCACTTTCGAATAAGCACTGCTGCATAAAATTATGTAGATTCAAACATAAAAATAGTACGTCCAGGATTATAAACTATTTTCAAATTCTGTACCATAGTGTTAGGTTGATACCCAGAATCAGCCAATCAAAAATGCTTGATATTCATCTTGAGAGTTGAGAATGTTTTATCATTTTGGAACATGTCGTAGCATTTACAATTGTATATGATGGGGAGGGGGAGAGGGGGATTACAATTGACTGATCAGTGATGTGGTATGGTCCACAAGGTAATGATCATCCTGAAAGGTAACGGCCATGATGTGGGATAGGTCATGTTGATTGTAGCAATTACGAAATAGTCATCTCCATGTTTGGCTGAAGTTTATCACAACTTTGTGATTTATTGACAATTTGTTCTCACAATTGATACCATGTTCTTTGCCAGTATTGTCTGCCGTTTTTTCTTAATCGCTTCTCAAAACTTATACTTGATTCCACGAAACTGCCAATTGCCATTCAATATGTCTACCATTTTAAATTCATTTACTATTTCTATTATAATTCCCATAATTTTTGATGATTTTAAGATTTCCAATATGGTTTTTTTGCAAGTACCAGGAACATGTAGATAGGATCCTGGAAATACACATGAAGTCTAGCATTCAACAAACTCAGAGATTGGTCCACATTATAGATTTGTCCGATCAGATCATGTTTCCAAGAACCCACGTTATTGTAGTGCACACATAGTACTCGCAGTAAAGCCACTAAAAATTATAATACCAACATTTTTGTTCCTGTATTTATTTTTGAATTCCAGTGATTTTGACACTACTGCCAGAAAGCCAATGTCAATTACAGTAATCTACAGCTATTGGGCCTGTATATACAATAACAAGAATTTATATATTGTCTTTTACAGGAATACATATTTGCTGCAGATGGTCACAGATGTTCGGTTGTACTGTATCGTTCCGTATGTGAACAGTCAAATGTGTCATAGTGGTTGTCTGTGATGAGACATAGCAAAATAATAAGATGATCATTGTACCATTTATTGTGATTTATGGAAAACACTCGATACAGTGTCTTGAATGTGTTGGAATATTAGTGAAATACATGTCACAATAGAGAGCAATAACATATTTATTTACTGTAGGCTATGCAGGTCAATTTGGTTTAACATTTAAACATACATTCTTGAACACAGTAGTTGAAGTTATACTTCTCTGTAAATTTTCGAATTTCTAACTGTATGAATAGTGTGAGAATAAGTTAGGAATAAGTGACTTCTTCCCAAGATTTCAGCCAAACTTAATCACTGACTGCCTGACCCAAACAGCCATCAATTAATTACATATTTAAATTATGGAGAAATATTTCCCAACCACTTGACCTGTTTACTCCTACAGATTGGCGGTAGTTTCTATGGAAAACAAATGGAAATTACGCACAATGTTCAAAATAGCCGTTATCCATTTTCGATCATTAGTTTATTTCCGTCAATAACCTTTTACGATGTTTAAAGCGGACATCACAATATAGCATCCTCTCATGTAGTTTATAGATGCGTAAATCTTGAAAAACTTTAGCAAGTGTTGAAGAAACTACATACAATGTATATGGTTACCGCTCGTCCGACGTCGTCACAATGAACATGTTCAAGCGTCTTCTCCTCAGCAACCATAGGGTCTATAGTCACCATTTATGATTTAGTATTTACTTGTCATCATGGTACAAATTCTTCCATCTCAAAATATTACAAATTCTTCGGAAAATCTACCACCGACATTTAGTAATCTGATTGATCAATGTATGATATTCATAGTTGTTGCATGACACCCTTGTGTGAACAATGGAGTCAGGTGAGCGATATAGGGCCATCGTGGTCCACTTTATTGTTAATAAACTAGAACATCATAAATATTTGCTCAAGTTGTTAGAAATGTATAATTTCTTATGCAATTGCATATGTATTAAGACTACATGTATATAAATAATGTTCATCAATGTTTTATGATTTGCATCTTTTTGAATATCTGTGTAGAAACATTGCTGTCATATACTATGATGATATTTGTAGTATCTTACTTGCATTAAACATGTTTATTTCTTAATATTGTTATTAAGTGATTCCCTGACGCAAATCCCCAACCCAGGTCACAGATGATAACACAACTGTTGACTATAGAAATTCTTTGTTTTTTTCCACCAGACTGTAGGCCTGCATGTATTTATAAACATGGACAAAATGACTTGGTAGCAACATTTTGTCAATATATATATACTGAGTCAAAAAAGAAACGATACCTGGTGTTTATGTGTCTATAATTTCAACATTTATTAAGAAAATTCTTTGAAAATTCATAAGATGATAGTCCAACATGTTTGAAAGAGGAGCACATAAAGCATAATGAGCCTCCGAAACTGTCTGCGGCGTGATGACGTAATTCGTCGGACAGGGGTCTAATGGAGTTTTCACACAGACGTCAATACCGAGTATGGGCACCATTTGCGTCTCTCACTGCAATGCACCGCCGTCGCATCGAACGGAAGAGTGTCTGAATCTCTTGCTGGTCAATATTTGTCCACTCCTGACGCAAAACATCCCTCAGTTGGTTTAACGTTACCGTCTGACGCGGCGGTCTAACGTATCCCACAAATGTTCTATGGGTGACAAAGCAGGCCACGGCAGCGTTTCAATATTGTTCTGCTCCAATAATGTGGTGGAAATCCGAGCAGTATGACACCTGGCGTTGGAACAGTGTGACGTTTCTGTTGGCGTTAAAGAACGGCACAACAACTGGCGCAAGGATCTCGTCACAGTACCGCTGGGCGTTTAGGTTCCCGTCCACCACTAACAGTTCAGTGCGACTGCCGAAGGTGATACCGCCCCACGCCATAACGCTTCCGCCCCCGAACAGATCGACCTGACGTACACATGAGTCGGCGTAACGTTCACCGCGTCTGATATACCCGCTCTCTGCCATCCGCTCCGTGTTAGGATGGGTCCAACGTATGGCCGATAGGCACGAATGCCACGTTCACCGAGCCGCTTCCTGACTGTTTGTGTACTGATGCGATTGTTGGTCATCCCAGGAGTAACGGCAGCTGTGTGCGTAGCAGGTAGGAACCGGTCACGTAAATGTGACGGTCCTGTTCACGCGTCTTGTATCTTGGACGGTCGTCCACCGATCCATGTGTTCGATAACGTCGAAGTAGACGTGTTATCGTGATCCGCGTAACCCCCGAGTCGATTTGCGACGTCACGCTGACGTAAACCGCCGTCAATCATGCCAATGGCACGCATTCTCTGATTGCGGTTTAGCCTAGGCATTTTGTTAGAGGTAACAATCGGTATGTAAGGTGTTTTTCCTCGATGATAATGCAATACCAGTACAATAAACCGGTTTTCCGATTTGTACATGTCTAGGAAATTGTCTTTGTTGAGGAGCACGTGCAAATCGGAAATTCGGCGTTCCAGGATTATCGGGTGTTTATTTACCTGTGTTTATGGTTGGCTGACGTTGCAATAAGATACCCGGTACTGATGCGTAATAATATATTAAACCTTTCTATGGTTTTATCCGTTTTACGTCATTTTTAGTTTGGTATCGTTTCTTTTTTGACTCAGTATATATGTTTTTATGTCTTAATGTATTTTACCTAACCACTGCTTCCTAATTTTTAATTTCCATTAACTGCTACTTTCTTGTCTAACCTTTCACCCCTATTTACAGGTCGAATATACAAATGTAGGTTTCCCCTACCACCCATCACCACTTATGCAAGTGACCTAGCATATTGAATATACATTAAGATTTAAAGGCATTCTTTAGCTAAATTGGTCTATATACATGTAGTCAGTGCAACAACCCTTTTCTAAAACACTGTCGACATGTTTGCTATATTGTCGTTTCTTGTGCATAACAGTAATCCATGCATAGTTATTCTTAGTATAAATAGTGTGTGTTTTACGTTTATTTATCGTCGTTACCAGTTGCCCATATGAGCGACGCCTCCTGACGAGATTAGTCATTTTAGATTTTGGAGGATAGTGCAATGATACAGACATAGACCCATTCCAGAGTCTCCTCTGGTTCTTTTACGTGCACAGTGTAAAGCACCGACACGAGACCTCGGTTTAACGTCCCATCTGAAAGACTGTTAATTTTATTATGGTCAGACGGGGGATCGAACCTGTGATCCATGGATTACCAGTCGAGCGTGTTACCACTGGATTACAGATCCACCTAAATGGTGTCCACACGTTGGTTGTTTTATATGCCTGTTGTATAGCAACGAGGCGAGTCTCTCGTTTATAGTCCCATCTGAAAGATTTGATATTGAGAGGGTCAGGCTCATCACTTTTAGATGATGTTTATTTTAAACGTTTTAGAAAACTTAGTTGCCCAAATGCGATGGCGATTTTTAAATATGGGGGGTTGAGATGTCTTGCTAATATATACATCCATTCTCTAACCCCTACATTGTTATTTATAGCAGATGAGTATTGCTATGGCAACAATTGTTGTCATAGCTTTTCTTGTAAACATAATTTTGACCGCGAGATATACCTTGAATGTATATATGAGAGAAAATATCTTATTGCGCTGTCTAGATTTCGGGTGTCTGCTCATCATTTATTTATAGAATCAGGTCGATATAGCAATATACCTCGGGAACAACGACTCTGTAAATCATGTAGTATGAAAACACTTGAATCTGAATTCCACTTTTTATTGGTCTGCCCTAACTACAGGGATTTGAGGATAAGGTACTTTAAACCATATTTCTGTCATTGGCCAAGCCTAAATAAGTTTGCCTCATTGTTAAATTCTACCTCTAAAATTGTAATAAATAATTTGTCAAAGTATCTCTACTTTGCAAATAAGATAAGGGTTTCTGTTTGAGTTTGGTCAAAGAACATGATTGTCTATTATGTATTATCTATATTCGTCAAAATCTACTTGTTACATGCAACCGTTTTTCTGAATTTGTATATGACCTTCAGAAAATGGTATCTATATAATAACATGTCTTCTCTGAACATTTGTATATAACACTTTAAACATTGTAATAATGTTTTATGTGAAATAAACTGATTGAATTGAATTGATAATAAATATCGTAACGTTTGTCATTAACGTTAACGCTGTTAAACTGTGAAGAGATCTTTAGAATATAATAGTAATATAAGTGAATTGTGAGAATGCCTCCACCTAAATCTGTGGTATGGAAGTACTTTGAAAGACTTAACAAGATTGTTTCTTGCAAGTTGTGCGATGCCAGTCTGACATTTACTGGTGGCACTACCAACCTGCATACTCATCTGAGGCTGAAGCATCCAGCAGAAGGCCTCACCTCTGATTGACGAGACAGGAAGCATAATCCACGGTAACGGTAACCGAGTACTCGATCGAATACCTTTCCGAGTACTCGAGTACCAAAATCACTACTCGTTGACATCCCTAATATACATATATATATATATATATAGTTACATAGCTTATACACATTTGGTTTAGCTCGATTATGAAATAAGTTCGTATAACTTATATTAATCACTCTCGAGACCTCATTCCTGATGGAATCCATCGCCACGAGGTAGAGAGGAGAGCCAACGTGGAATTTAAATGCATTGCCTAAGGGCACAATCGTAACGGCTCCAGCAGGGCTCGAACTCCAAGTATTTCGCACATGAAGCGAACGCGCATTCACTGCGCTATCACGACTTCCACATACATGTAGTTACATACACACATATATCTTCTAATTTAGTAAATTACTCCGTTCAGTATCGGTAACTTACTAACATTTTTGAAGTGTTTCTATGATAGTTTATGGTGTGGCATCCGTGGTCCAGTGGTAGAGCATCGGATTTGGAATCGGTCAGTCCCGAGTTCGATACATGGTCAGGCCACGTATGCAGTGTTATTGAGCAAGGCACATCACACACATTGCTTACTGGTTAATCACTTAGGTCGGCTAAGCTTGCCCAGGAAAACATGTCTACGTACTCGCAAGGGGCTTGACATTAATGGAACATACATACATACTGTCGAGTAAGCATTAAATGTTGATGAAGTACCAGTGTATGGTTCACGTGAACAAAACGTTGTCCACATAACATGTTACATCGTGAGTGTGGGCCCATCGAGAATACAAGAAACCAGAAGGGTACATGGTCTTCTTCCACCAATAAGAGATGTAGAGTCTCCAAATGACTTAAGTTGTTGGTGCTACTTGAAGTCCCCAAAACAAATAAACAACGATTGTCATTGTATTGTATTCCTTTTCTGATTTAAACTTTAACAAACACATAGACAACATCAGCAAAAAAGCAAGTCAAACATTGGGTTTTCTAAGACGAAACATCAAAGTACACTCAGAAAGGTTAAAATCAACAGCATACAAGACACTGGTAAGGCCCCAGCTTGAGTATAGCTCCACGATTTGGTCACCGTATACGGCAGTTCTCATAGACCAGCTTGAGTCTGTACAGCGCAGAGCTGCCCGCTGGGCCAAACAAGACTACGGCCGAACGTCCAGTGTCACAGAAATGTTGAACTCCCTAAATTGGAGACGCCTTGACCTTCGTCGCATCGACCAAAGATTGGTTATGTTCCACAACATCCTCCATAACCAAGTTGCCATTCAAGCTGAAAACTACCTTACCCCAAATACAAGATCTTCCAGAACATCCCATTCCCAAGCATTCCGACAGATCCAAACAGTGACTGACTACCATAAATATTCCTTCTTTCCAAGAACCATTGTCCACTGGAATGCTTTGCCCCCAGATATTGTCACCTTGTCTGGCCCACAGTTCAGTCTGGCTGCAAGTCGGATTGAACATGTTTCTCCCTAAATAAACCTGCCCTGTTCTTAACCTGTTTTTAACCAACCTAACATCATTCTTTTTATCATCTTTTATTTCATCTCTTACTAACATTCTTGTCAGTTGACGCGCGTCAAAGTCTAAGGTCCCCATCAGGGGTTTGACTAATAGGAAGATAGATAGATAGATTGTTTATATTTGGGTTCAATTAAAATCCAAAATGGTGGAAAAAATGGAAACTCCGGCTCGGATGAAACAATTATTGTCGCCTTTCCTCAGTACTGTCAACAAGACAACACATGAACACACTAAAACGATGTATATCCCGTAATACCAATCACTGATTCATGATATAATAACGATCATTGTGTTTGAATATTCCAATAGCTTTTATTAAACCATTTATCATTTGTTTTCGCGACATAACAAACCACCGAGATGATCCACATTCAGGTCAGACAATTTCCATAGGCCACCATTATAACACACAGTGCCATTAGATTTTCCCCAAAAATAGTTTGGCACAAAAGAGAGTAGTTTTCAACAGAATGGCCTTTGAGCCACAGGAAAATGTCAAATTTCAATGGGGTTGACCAATTGCGGTTTTTTTATTTCCCACTAAAGGCACCCACCCCCTACTCTGAAGGTAATTTGGTGGTGAATGTTGCACTGACACCTGCATTTATAATATGCTGTTTATTTGTCACCAAATAGTCTGCAAATATTTTTAAATATTCCAAAATGCAGCTCATATTGTATTTTAATATTTAGAAGTCATTTTCAATATTTGTGACAATACCTACTCAGCCAATCAGTTCATGTATCAATAACTCTTAAGGGCTTCCCTACACTTTTTCAACCAATCCCAGACCACTATATCAATAACACCGTCTGACCTTCACAAGACCTACAGGTCAGACACCGTTATTGCAATTACCATAGGTCACCATTATAACATACAGTGCCATTATATTTTCCCCCAAAATAGTTTGGCACAAAAGACAGTAGTTTTCAACAGACTGGCCTTTGAGCCACAGGAAAATTTCAATGGGGTTGACCGATTGTGGTTTTTTAAATTTCCCACTAAAGTCACCCACCCCCTACTCTGAAGGTAATTTAGTGGTGAATGTTACACTGACACCTGCATTTATAATATGCTGTTTATTTGTCACCATATTGTCTGCAAATATTTTTAAATATTCCAAAATGCAGCTCATATATTGTATTTTAATATTTAGAAGTCATGTTCACTATTTGTGACAATACCTACTCAGCCAATCAGTTCATGTATCAATAACTCTTAAGGGCTTCCCTACACCTTTTCAACCAATCCCAGACCACTATATCAATAACACCGTCTGACCTACAGTGGGAATCACCGAGATGATCCTAGACATACAGTGAGATGATCCAAGACCTACAGTGGGGATCACTGAGATGATCCAATACCTACAGTGGGGATCACTGAGATGATCCAAGACCTACAGTGGGGATCACTGAGATGATCCAAGACCTACAGTGCATCACTGAGATGATCCAAGACCTACAGTGGGCATCACCGAGATGATCCAAGACCTACAGTGAGATTATCCAAGACCTACAGTGGGCATCACCGAGATGATCCAAGACCTACAGTGAGATGATCCAAGACCTACAGTGAGATGATCCAAGACCTATAGTGGGCATCACTGTTGGACCGCAGAAGACCAACCAGACTAGTCCTAATGTTCAAAATAGTCCAAGACCAAGTCGCAGTCAACAAGACTGTCCGCCTATTACCACTACATTACGTTTGGTACAGTTGACACCCTGAAGGCTCAACTTGCCACCATCTTTATCTAATCTCCAACCAGTCTATAATTTGAATTCTTCACTGTACATACAGTTAACGGTTCCCACTGGCAGTCACCATTGCCACATTTTGCGGAAAAACTAATGTTTTGGCGGAGAAAGGTGATCTTTGCAATGGTCTACAAATGGATAGATTTGTCTAATTTTGAGCAAATTATGAGTAGGTTATTTACACATTTCAAATGATACTGTAACAAGCCTGGTCATCTCAAAAACCTGTATTCATCATCATTATGGACATATTTTTTAGAATTACTGATAAACAAAGAAACATGAAAAGTAATTTCTTTGATCCTCCAAAATACTGTATTTCTAGTATACTGTATGTATGTTCTCATTTTAGAGCGAACAAAGTTGATTCAAATCCACTTGACACCAGTGAGAAAGATGCATCCTTATCAGACGCAAGAAACAGGAAGCAGTTTTACAGCCGAGTGGAAACTTTTTCAGTATCCTTTCATTGTAATGAGAATGCCTTGCCAAACAATATTCTATTAAAATATTGTTAAATAGCTATAGTTATTAGTTCAAATGTATCATTATTTGTCAGAATTTTTGGGAGAAGTGAGAAAGCGCGTGATCGCTTCCTTAAATGGTGTTCTTTAATATACTTCTGCAAAATAGGATTAAAATGCACAGTACAACCATTAAATACAACATTTGAATAGACGGAGTGCTTTATAATGGGCCAGTGTATCTTACTAGACAACATTTTGTTTGAAAATCGTAAAAAACCCAAAACTTTCCACTTTAGACTAATCTAGGCTGTCCGATTAGCGCAGTGGTTAACGCGCTAGCTTCACACCACTGCAACCCGGGTTCGGACAGGTGGGTTTTCTCCGGGTACTCCGGTTTCCTCCCACACGAATGACAACATATATGCTTTCATCCGCGCCAATGAGAGTGATTAATATAAGTTGTTAAAACTTGCTTCTCAATCGTTGTAAAATAAATAAAGTTTAAACCTAAACTAATCACTCTTTGTACATGTCACCGGGGTTATATTTGACTAGCTAAACTTGGTTCAATCCAATATTTATTCGTTCACAGGAGATAAGGAAACAGAAAGCCTGTAATAAAAAGAATATAAACATTCTTTCCAAATCAGGATGCGCATTACACATTCAATCATTGCAAATATACATATTTAGTAAATTTTACAACTTCAAATAAGAATATAACAGGGTTCCCTCTGTCTGAATGTTTGTCTGCGCCACTTCTGTCGCCAATTGAAAAATACTGGAGCCAATTTAAAAAGCTTGTAGCCAACTAAGAGCCCTATAGTTCACAAATAAATATATGAAGCCATATTTTTGACAAAACATGTGCCGAAAAAGAAAAAAAAGAAGAAATATTTTTTTAAAAAGTTGCGCCAAATATTTTCACCAATTCACAAAATTTAGCGCCAATGTTTGTTTTTTGTTGCAATTGGCGCCAATGGCGATCGACAGCAGGAACCCTGTATAAAAACCACACATTACCAGAGTATTGATGGCATTCGCTAATTATATTTAATCAAATTTATTTTAGATGTAAGGATAGGTTTTACAAACTTTTCCTGTTGATTAGTAGAGAAGAAGTGTTAGAGAAATACAACCTATCCTGTTGATTAGTAGAGAAGAAGTGTTAGAGAAATGCAACAATTCAGCGGAAAGTGCACATAATTAGTTCACTCACTCACCTGATCATCACTCACTCACCTGATCATCACACACTATCTCTCACCCCTAATATAATAGACACAATAGTAATGCAGAATACAATAACATAAAATGGACCATACTATATAATTATAATATAACTCAGACCAGTGATTGTATTAGGCCATATAGTGAAAACTATTGGGTGGTACGCTTGTAACGGGGTTATGGAATATATTTAGGTACCATCCATAATTATTTAATATAAAATATGACCTGTGCTACATACATCATCCATAAATAATGGAATGCATCGCCATGCGGGAGTGAGAAGATGCCCAAACCGAACCAATTCACTACTGATACTACACATATTGATAATTCACTACTGACACTACACATATTAATAATTCACTACTGACACTACACATATTAATAATTCACTACTGATACTACACATATTAATAATTCACTACTGATACTACACATATTGATAATTCACTACTGACACTACACATATTAATAATTACTGAATAGTTTTTATACACTGGTACAAGTTTTAAACCTTAACTCAGATAGCCATTAACCTGGTTTGCCAAGCCGTTAGATTTATCTCCCTTGGTATGTGCAAGGTTCGGATGGCAGAATGTAGACACAGATATGCTGCAGTGTGTAAGATGTAAAGCCTTCCTTTGTGGACAGCTTCCAAAGGCAGTAGATACCCAAGTATGTAAGTATCTTATCATAAGCTATAGTTTAAATTAGTATACAGTCACGTCTGTCTTAACCATTTCCCTCATAGAAGCACCTCTTGACACAATTACCAATATGACAAACATTGACAATGTATTACCCAAACCAATGTTCATAATAAAGGCAGGCATCTCATGTAGTCCCAGTAATATCTATGGAGGTGGGATAGATATGGAAACTACTTATCCACTGCATGATAGCTAATTGGCTGTCATTGGCTGAGATATAATAGTATATTAATCTAAATCTCTATATGAAGGAAAGGGTGAAGAAACACTTCATGTCCTGAGGTCAGATGTATAGTAAAAGTTGTGATATGTTATGCTACATGTAGGCGTACGGTGTGTGTGATATGGTATGCTAGGTGTACGGAGTGTGTGATATGGTATGCTAGGTGTACGGAGTGTGTGATATGGTATGCTAGGTGTACGGAGTGTATGATATGGTATGCTAGGTGTACGGAGTGTGTGATATGGTATGCTAGGTGTACGGTGTGTGTGATATGGTATGCTAGGTGTACGGAGTGTGTGATATGGTATGCTACATGTAGGCATACGGTTTGTATGATATGGTATGCTAGGTGTACGGTGTGTATGATATGGTATGCTAGGTGTACGGTGTGTATGATATGGCATGCTAGGTGTACGGTGGGTATAATATGGTATGCTAGGTGTACGGTGTGTGTGTGATATGGTATGCTACATGTAGGTGTACGGAGTGTATGATATGGCATGCTAGGTGTACGGAGTGTGTGATATGGTATGCTAGGTGTACGGAGTGTATGATATGGTATGCTAGGTATACGGAGTGTGTGATATGGTATGCTAGGTGTACGGAGTGTATGATATGGCATGCTAGGTGTACGGAGTGTATGATATGGCATGCTAGGTGTACGGAGTGTATGATATGGCATGCTAGGTGTACAGAGTGTGTGATAAGTTATGCTAGGTGTACGGAGTGTATGATATGGCATGCTAGGTGTACGGAGTGTGTGATATGGCATGCTAGGTGTACGGAGTGTGTGATATGGTATGCTAGGTGTACGGTGTGTGTGATATGGTATGCTAGGTGTATGGAGTGTGTGATATGGTATGCTAGGTGTACGGAGTGTATGATATGGTATGCTAGGTGTACGGTGTGTGTGATATGGTATGCTACATGTAGGTGTACGGTGGTATGATATGGCATGCTAGGTGTACGGAGTGTGTGATATGGTATGCTAGGTGTACGGAGTGTATGATATGGCATGCTAGGTGTACGGAGTGTATGATATGGCATGCTAGGTGTACGGAGTGTATGATATGGCATGCTAGGTGTACGGAGTGTGTGATATGGTATGCTAGGTGTACGGAGTGTATGATATGGCATGCTAGGTGTACAGAGTGTGTGATATGGCATGCTAGGTGTACGGAGTGTGTGATATGGTATGCTAGGTGTACGGAGTGTGTGATATGGTATGCTACATGTAGGCGTACGGTGTGTATGATATGGTATGCTAGGTGTACGGAGTGTGTGATATGGTATGCTAGGTGTACGGAGTGTGTGATATGGTATGCTACATGTATGCGTACGGTGTGTATGATATGGTATGCTAGGTGTACGGAGTGTGTGATATGGTATGCTAGGTGTACGGAGTGTGTGATATGGTATGCTAGGTGTACGGAGTGTGTGATATGGTATGCTAGGTGTACGGAGTGTGTGATATGGTATGCTAGGTGTACGGAGTGTATGATATGGTATGCTAGGTGTACGGAGTGTATGATATGGTATGCTAGGTGTACGGAGTGTGTGATATGGTATGCTAGGTGTACGGAGTGTGTGATATGGACTTGGTGTTGATATGGATGCTAGGTGTACGGGTGTTGATATGGTATGCTAGGTGTACGGAGTGTATGATATGGCATGCTAGGTGTAGGGTATATGGACTAGGTGTACGGAGTGTTGATATGGTATCTAGGTACGTTTGATATGGTGCTAGGTGTGTACGGAGTGTGTGATATGGTATGCTAGGTTACGAGTTTGATATGGCATGCTAGGTGTACGGAGTGTATGATATGGCATGCTAGGTGTACGGAGTGTATGATATGGTATGCTAGGTGTACGGAGTGTGTGATATGGTATGCTAGGTGTACGGAGTGTATGATATGGCATGCTAGGTGTACAGAGTGTATGATATTGCATGCTAAGTGTACGGAGTGTATGATATGGTATGCTAGGTGTACGGAGTGTATGATATGGCATGCTAGGTGTACAGAGTATATGATATGGTATGCTAGGTGTACGGAGTATATGATATGGCATGCTAGGTGTACGGAGTATATGATATGGTATGCTAGGTGTACGGAGTGTATGATATGGCATGCTAGGTGTACGGAGTGTATGATATGGCATGCTAGGTGTACGGAGTATATGATATGGTATGCTAGGTGTACGGAGTGTATGATATGGCATGCTAGGTGTACGGAGTGTGTGATATGGCATGCTAGGTGTACGGAGTGTGTGATATGGTATGCTAGGTGTACGGAGTGTGTGATATGGTATGCTACATGTAGGCGTACAGTGTGTATGATATGGTATGCTAGGTGTACGGAGTGTGTGATATGGTATGCTAGGTGTACGGAGTGTGTGATATGGTATGCTACATGTATGCGTACGGTGTGTATGATATGGTATGCTAGGTGTACGGAGTGTGTGATATGGTATGCTAGGTGTACGGAGTGTGTGATATGGTATGCTAGGTGTACGGAGTGTGTGATATGGTATGCTAGGTGTACGGAGTGTGTGATATGGTATGCTAGGTGTACGGAGTGTGTGATATGGTATGCTAGGTGTACGGAGTGTGTGATATGGTTGCTAGGTGTACGGAGTGTATGATATGGATGCTAGGTGTACGGAGTGTGTGATATGGTATGCTAGGTGTACGGAGTGTTGATATGGTATGCTAGGTGTACGGAGTGTGTGATATGGTATGCTAGGTGTACAGAGTGTATGATATGGCATGCTAGGTGTACGGAGTGTGTGATATGGTATGCTAGGTTTACAGAGTATATGATATGGCATGCTAGGTGTACGGAGTGTGTGATATGGCATGCTAGGTGTACGGAGTGTATGATATGGTATGCTAGGTGTACGGAGTGTGTGATATGGTATGCTAGGTGTACGGAGTGTATGATATGGCATGCTAGGTGTACAGAGTGTATGATATTGCATGCTAAGTGTACGGAGTGTATGATATGGTATGCTAGGTGTACGGAGTGTATGATATGGCATGCTAGGTGTACAGAGTATATGATATGGTATGCTAGGTGTACGGAGTATATGATATGGCATGCTAGGTGTACGGAGTTTGATATGGTATGCTAGGTGTACGGAGTGTATGATATGGCATGCTAGGTGTACGGAGTGTATGATATGGCATGCTAGGTGTACGGAGTGTATGATATGGCATGCTAGGTGTACGGAGTGTGTGATATGGTATGCTAGGTGTACGGAGTGTGTGATATGGCATGCTAGGTGTACGGAGTGTGTGATATGGTATGCTAGGTGTACGGAGTGTGTGATATGGTATGCTACATGTAGGCGTACGGTGTGTATGATATGGTATGCTAGGTGTACGGAGTGTGTGATATGGTATGCTAGGTGTACGGAGTGTGTGATATGGTATGCTACATGTAGGCGTACGGTGTGTATGATATGGTATGCTAGGTGTACGGAGTGTGTGATATGGTATTCTAGGTGTACGGAGTGTGTGATATGGTATGCTAGGTGTACGGAGTGTGTGATATGGTATGCTAGGTGTACGGAGTGTGTTATATGGTATGCTAGGTGTACGGAGTGTGTGATATGGTATGCTAGGTGTACGGAGTGTATGATATGGTATGCTAGGTGTACAGTGTGTATGATATGGCATGCTAGGTGTACGGAGTGTGTGATATGGTATGCTAGGTTTAAAGAGTATATGATATGGCATGCTAGGTGTACGGAGTGTATGATATGGCATGCTAGGTGTACGGAGTGTATGATATGGTATGCTAGGTGTACGGAGTGTGTGATATGGTATGCTAGGTGTATGGAGTGTATGATATGGCATGCTAGGTGTACAGAGTGTATGATATGGCATGCTAAGTGTACGGAGTGTATGGTATGGTATGCTAGGTGTACGGAGTGTATGATATGGCATGCTAGGTGTACAGAGTATATGATATGGTATGCTAGGTGTACGGAGTATATGATATGGCATGCTAGGTGTACGGAGTATATGATATGGTATGCTAGGTGTACGGAGTGTATGATATGGCATGCTAGGTGTACGGAGTGTATGATATGGCATGCTAGGTGTACGGAGTATATGATATGGCATGCTAGGTGTATGGAGTGTATGATATGGCATGCTAGGTGTACGGAGTATATGATATGGCATGCTAGGTGTACGGAGTGTATGATATGGCATGCTAGGTGTACGGAGTATATGATATGGCATGCTAGGTGTACGGAGTGTATGATATGATATGCTAGGTGTACGGAGTGTGTGATATGGTATGCTAGGTGTACGGAGTGTATGATATGGTATGCTAGGTGTACGGAGTGTATGATATGGCATGCTAGGTGTACGGAGTGTGTGATATGGCATGCTAGGTGTACGGAGTGTGTGATATGGCATGCTAGGTGTACGGAGTGTATGATATGGCATGCTAGGTGTACGGTGTGTATGATATGGCATGCTAGGTGTACAGAGTGTGTGATATAACATGCTGTGTGTACAGAGTGTATGATATAACATGTAGTGTGTACAGAGTGTATGATATAACATGCTGTGTGTACAGAGTGTATGGTATAACATGCTGTGTGTACAGAGTGTATGGTATAACATGCTGTGTGTACAGAGTGTATGATATAACATGTAGTGTGTACAGAGTGTATGGTATAACATGCTGTGTGTACATAGTGTATGATATAACATGCTGTGTGTACAGAGTGTATGGTATAACATGCTGTGTGTACAGAGTGTATGATATAACATGTAGTGTGTACATAGTGTATGATATAACATGTAGTGTGTACAGAGTGTATGATATAACATGCTGTGTGTACAGAGTGTATGGTATAACATGTAGTGTGTACAGAGTGTATGATATAACATGCTGTGTGTACATAGTGTATGATATAACATGCTGTGTGTACAGAGTGTATGATATAACATGCTGTGTGTACAGAGTGTATGATATAACATGCTGTGTGTACAGAGTGTATGGTATAACATGTAGTGTGTACAGAGTGTATGATATAACATGCTGTGTGTACAGAGTGTATGGTATAACATGCTGTGTGTACAGAGTGTATGATATAACATGCTGTGTGTACAGAGTGTATGATATAACATGCTGTGTGTACAGAGTGTATGGTATAACATGCTGTGTGTACAGAGTGTATGATATAACATGTAGTGTGTACAGAGTGTATGATATAACATGCTGTGTGTACAGAGTGTATGGTATAACATGCTGTGTGTACAGAGTGTATGGTATAACATGCTGTGTGTACAGAGTGTATGGTATAACATGCTGTGTGTACAGAGTGTATGATATAACATGCTGTGTGTAAGAGTGTATGGTATAACATGTAGTGTGTATAACAGACAAATGCTTTATCTGTCAATCATAATTGTAAATCTGTAATACTCCTTATTATATCTGCAGACCGGGATAGTTGCAATAAGCTAGAGAGGAGTTTGAAGGAATCACATGAACAGCTATGTAAATGGTCTACAAACCCTTGTCCAGGTATGTAGTGTCCTATGTAAATGAACCTGTATAGAGTTAATCCTGTGTTAAGCAGCCAGCCAAGGGAATTACAGAAAGTGGCTGCTTAGCACAGGTGGCTACTTAATGGAGGGTAAATGTATAATAAAACAACGTATCTAGAAACTGGATGCTTACCGTAATACAGGTTGGCTGTTTAATGGAGGTCACCGCTAACACAGGTTTGACTGTATGTAAAACTGGTTCTTCGTTGTAATTGGAGAGCAGATATATCCTTGTCTTCTCCATCTACGAAACTTGTTGTCCGTTGAGCGGTTATATCCTTGTCTTCTCCATCTACAAAACTTGTTGTCCGTTGAGCGGATATATCCTTGTCTTCTCCATCTACGAAACTTGTTGTCCGTTGAGCGGATATATCCTTGTCTTCTCCATCTACAAAACTTGTTGTCCGTTGAGCAGATATATCCTTGTCTTCTCCATCTACGATAATTACACTAACTGGTGCTGCTCAATCTCTGCCTCGTTAAACGACAAACACTTCCTGGATGTCAGTGCTGCTCAATCTCCGCCACGTTAAACACTTCCCGGATGTCAGTGCTGCTCAATCTCCGCCTAGTTAAACGACAAACACTTCCCGGATGTCAGTGCTGCTCAATCTCCGCCACGTTAAACGACAAACACTTCCCGGATGTCAGTGCTGCTCAATCTCCGCCTCGTTAAACGATAAACACTTCCCAGTCGTCAGTGTTGCTTTTGTTTTTATGCATAATCAAAATTTAGAAACTGCCAAGGTTCCCACTCTCTGACATTTTGTCTGTGCCACTTCTGACACCAATTGAAAACAACTGGAGCCAATTTGAAAAACTTGGAGCCAAACTAAAAGCCATATAGTTCACAGATAAATATTTGAAGCCATGTATTTAGCAAAATAATATTTTTTAAAGTTGCACTAAATATATTCGCCATTCACAAATTTATGGCCAGTATTTATGGCCTGACTATGTAACCTGCGCTAAGCAGCCAGTCAAGGGAGGTAGAGAGAGAGTCTGCTTAAAAAGGTCAAGTAAATAATAAAATACTGTATTAGAAATAGAGTTTGCACCTGTATCATTAGTGTTGATTTGCTGGCTACCTTCAGAGTCTCTATATTCCATTGCACCTGTATCATTAGTGTTGATTTGCTGGCTACCTTCAGAGTCTCTATATTCCATTGCACCTGTATCATTAGTGTTGATTTGCGGGCTACCTTCAGAATCTCTATATTCCATTGCACCTGTATCATTAGTGTTGATTTGCTGGCTACCTTCAGAGTCTCTATATTCCATTGCACCTGTATCATTAGTGTTGATTTGCTGGCTACCTACAGAATCTCTATATTCCATTGCACTTGTATCATTAGTGTTGATTTGCTGGCTACCTTCAGAATCTCTATATTCCATTGCACCTGTATCATTAGTGTTGATTTGCTGGCTACCTTCAGAGTCTCTATATTCCATTGCACCTGTATCAGTATCTGATTTCACATTTATCTTCTGGTCATATCTCCATGTTCTGTTGCACCAGTATCATGGCTGATTTCACATTTATCTTCTGGTCATATCTCCATGTTCTGTTGCACCAGTATCATGGCTGATTCCACATTTATCTTCTGGTCATATCTCCATGTTCTGTTGCACCAGTATCATGGCTGATTCCACATTTATTTCATAGTCATATCTCCATGTTCTGTTGCACCAGTATCATGGCTGATTTCACATTTATTTCCTAGTCATATCTCCATGTTCTGTTGCACCAGTATCATGGCTGATTTCACATTTATTTCCTAGTCATATCTCCATGTTCTGTTGCACCAGTATCATGGCTGATTTCACATTTATTTCCTAGTCATATCTCCATGTTCTGTTGCACCAGTATCATGGCTGATTTCACATTTATTTCCTAGTCATATCTCCATGTTCTGTTGCACCAGTATCATGGCTGATTTCACATTTATTTCCTAGTCATATCTCCATGTTCTGTTGCACCAGTATCATGGCTGATTTCACATTTATTTCCTAGTCATATCTCCATGTTCTGTTGCACCAGTATCATGGCTGATTTCACATTTATTTCCTAGTCATATCTCCATGTTCTGTTGCACCAGTATCATGGCTGATTTCACATTTATTTCCTAGTCATATCTCCATGTTCTGTTGCACCAGTATCATGGCTGATTTCACATTTATTTCCTAGTCATATCTCCATGTTCCGTACCACGACAAGGACGAGCTGTCAAACATTTATTTCCTAGTCAGATCTCCCTTCAGTGTGCAAGAATCATCAGATTCCAAATCTATTTTAGACAAGCTGTGTTTGTTGACCAGTCTGTGGTAGATTTGACAGTCTGTGTTTACTAGACAGTCTGTGTTTGTAGACCAGTATCATGGTATATTTGACATGTGTTTACTAGACAGTCTGTGTTTGTAGATACAGTCTGTGGTAGACTAGACAGTCTTTTGACTAGAGTCATATCTCCGTGTTTGTAGAAAGGACAAGGACAGTCTGTCAAACAGTCTCTGGTTCAGAGTGGTCTCTCTTCAGTGTGCTAGAATTCCATCTGTTTTGTAGAAGTCTGTGGAGTAGAAAGGTTACAAGCTGTGTTTGTAGACTTTGACAGTCTGTGTTTGTAGATTTTGACAGTCTGTGTTTGTAGACTAGACAGTCTGTGTTTGTAGACTAGACAGTCTGTGTTTGTAGTGTTTGTAGACTAGACAGTCTGTGTTTGTAGACTAGACAGTCTGTGTTTGTAGACTAGACAGTCTGTGTTTGTAGACTAGACAGTCTGTGTTTGTAGACTAGACAGTCTGTGTTTGTAGACTAGACAGTCTGTGTATGTAGACTAGACAGTCTGTGTTTGTAGACTAGACAGTCTGTGTATGTAGACTAGACAGTCTGTGTTTGTAGACTAGACAGTCTGTGTATGTAGACTAGACAGTCTGTGTTTGTAGACTAGACAGTCTGTGTTTGTAGACTAGACAGTCTGTGTATGTAGACTAGACAGTCTGTGTTTGTAGACTAGACAGTCTGTGTTTGTAGACTAGACAGTCTGTGTTTGTAGACTAGACAGTGTCTGTGTTTGTAGACTAGACAGTCTGTGTTTATAAACTGATGCAATTTTAGCCATGAAACTATTAATGTTGATATCCAGTTTTACACTATTATCTACTATTAATGTTGATATCCAGTTTTACACTATTATCCACTATTAAAGTTGATATCCAGTTTTACACTATTATCCACTGTTAATGTTGATATCCAGTTTTACACTATTATCCACTGTTAATGTTGATATCCAGTTTTACACTAGTATCCACTGTTAATGTTGATATCCAGTTTTACACTAGTATCCACTGTTAATGTTGATATCCAGTTTTACACTATTATCCACTATTAATGTTGATATCCAGTTTTACACTATTATCTACTATTAATGTTGATATCCAGTTTTACACTATTATCCACTATTAAAGTTGATATCCAGTTTTACACTATTATCCACTGTTAATGTTGATATCCAGTTTTACACTATTATCCACTGTTAATGTTGATATCCAGTTTTACACTAGTATCCACTGTTAATGTTGATATCCAGTTTTACACTAGTATCCACTGTTAATGTTGATATCCAGTTTTACACTATTATCCACTATTAATGTTGATATCCAGTTTTACACTATTATCTACTATTAATGTTGATATCCAGTTTTACACTATTATCCACTATTAATGTTGATATCCAGTTTTACACTATTATCCACTATTGCAAGATTGAAATTGTTGCGATTCTGATTGTTTCAGCAGATTTAACTGCAAAATGATTCTACTCTCTGAGTATCTAATGTAATTATTATAAATAAAGTTTGTTCCAACACTATAGGAACATGTACAGTGAAACGACTTTACCCAACACTATAGGAGCATGTACAGTGAAATGTCTTTACCCAACACTATAGGAGCATGTACAGGAAAACGACTTTACCCAACACTAGGAGCATGTACAGTGAAACTACTTTACCCAACACTATAGGAGCATGTACAGTGAAATGACTTTACCCAACACTATAGGAGCATGTACAGTGAAATGTCTTTACCCAACACTATAGGAGCATGTACAGTGAAATGTCTTTACCCAACACTATAGGAGCATGTACAGTGAAATGTCTTTACCCAACACTATAGGAGCATGTACAGGAAAACGACTTTACCCAACACTATAGGAGCATGTACAGTGAAACGAATTTACCCAACACTATAGGAGCATGTACAGGAAAACGACTTTACCCAACACTATAGGAGCATGTACAGGAAAACGACTTTACCCAACACTATAGGAGCATGTACAGGAAAACGACTTTACCCAACACTATAGGAGCATGTACAGTGAAACGACTTTACCCAACACTATAGGAGCATGTACAGTGAAATGTCTTTACCCAACACTATAGGAGCATGTACAGTGAAATGTCTTTACCCAACACTATAGGAGCATGTACAGTGAAATGTCTTTACCCAACACTATAGGAGCATGTACAGGAAAACGACTTTACCCAACACTATAGGAGCATGTACAGTGAAATGACTTTACCCAACACTATAAGAGCATGTACAGGAAAACGACTTTACCCAACATTAGGAGCATGTACAGTGAAACTACTTTACCCAACACTATAGGAGCATGTACAGTGAAACGACTTTACCCAACACTATAGGAGCATGTACAGTGAAATGTCTTTACCCAACACTATAGGAGCATGTACAGTGAAATGTCTTTACCCAACACTATAGGAGCATGTACAGTGAAATGTCTTTACCCAACACTATAGGAGCATGTACAGGAAAACGACTTTACCCAACACTATAGGAGCATGTACAGTGAAATGACTTTACCCAACACTATAGGAGCATGTACAGTGAAACGACTTTACCCAATACTATAGGAACATGTACAGTGAAATGACTTTACCCAACACTATAGGAGCATGTACAGTGAAACGACTTTACCCAACACTATAGGAGCATGTACAGTGAAACTACTTTACCCAACACTATAGGAGCATGTACAGTGAAATGACTTTACCCAACACTATAGGAGCATGTACAGTGAAATGACTTTACCCAACACTATAGGAGCATGTACAGTGAAACGACTTTACGCAACACTATAGGAGCATGTACAGACATAACGACTTTACCCAACACTATAGGAGCATGTACAGTGAAACGACTTTACCCAACACTATAGGAGCATGTACAGTGAAACGACTTTACCCAACACTATAGGAGCATGTACAGTGAAACGACTTTACCCAACACTATAGGAGCATGTACAGTAAAACGACTTTACCCAACACTATAGGAGCATGTACAGTGAAACGACTTTACCAAACACTATAGGAGCATGTACAGGAAAACGACTTTACCCAACACTATAGGAGCATGTACAGTGAAACGACTTTACCCAACACTAGGAGCATGTACAGTGAAACTACTTTACCCAACACTATAGGAGCATGTACAGTGAAATGACTTTACCCAACACTATAGGAGCATGTACAGTGAAATGTCTTTACCCAACACTATAGGAGCATGTACAGTGAAATGTCTTTACCCAACACTATAGGAGCATGTACAGGAAAACGACTTTACCCAACACTAGGAGCATGTACAGTGAAACTACTTTACCCAACACTATAGGAGCATGTACAGACAAACGACTTTACCCAACACTATAGGAGCATGTACAGTGAAACGACTTTACCCAACACTATAGGAGCATGTACAGTGAAACGACTTTACCCAACACTATAGGAGCATGTACAGTAAAACGACTTTACCCAACACTATAGGAGCATGTACAGTGAAACGACTTTACCCAACACTATAGGAGCATGTACAGTGAAACGACTTTACCCAACACTATAGGAGCATGTACAGGAAAACGACTTTACCCAACACTATAGGAGCATGTACAGGAAAACGACTTTACCCAACACTATAGGAGCATGTACAGTAAAACGACTTTACCCAACACTATAGGAGCATGTACAGTAAAACGACTTTACCCAACACTATAGGAGCATGTACAGTGAAACGACTTTACCCAACACTATAGGAGCATGTACAGTAAAACGACTTTACCCAACACTATAGGAGCATGTACAGTGAAACGACTTTACCCAACACTATAGGAGCATGTACAGTGAAACGTCTTTACCCAACACTATAGGAGCATGTACAGGAAACGACTTTACCCAACACTATAGGAGCATGTACAGGAAACACTTTACCCAACACTATAGGAGCATGTACAGTGAAATGACTTTACCCAACACTATAGGAGCATGTACAGGAAAACGACTTTACCCAACATTAGGAGCATGTACAGTGAAACTACTTTACCCAACACTATAGGAGCATGTACAGTGAAACGACTTTACCCAACACTATAGGAGCATGTACAGTAAAACGACTTTACCCAACACTATAGGAGCATGTACAGTGAAACGACTTTACCCAACACTATAGGAGCATGTACAGTGAAACGACTTTACCCAACACTATAGGAGCATGTACAGTAAAACGACTTTACCCAACACTATAGGAGCATGTACAGGAAAACGACTTTACCCAACACTATAGGAGCATGTACAGTGAAACGACTTTACCCAACACTATAGGAGCATGTACAGGAAAACGACTTTACCCAACACTATAGGAGCATGTACAGTGAAACGACTTTACCCAACACTATAGGAGCATGTACAGTGAAACGACTTTACCCAACACTATAGGAGCATGTACAGTGAAATGACTTTACCCAACACTATAGGAGCATGTACAGTGAAACGACTTTACCCAACACTATAGGAGCATGTACAGTGAAATGACTTTACCCAACACTATAGGAGCATGTACAGGAAAACGACTTTACCCAACACTATAGGAGCATGTACAGTGAAACGACTTTACCCAACACTATAGGAGCATGTACAGTGAAACGACTTTACCCAACACTATAGGAGCATGTACAGTGAAACGACTTTACCCAACACTATAGGAGCATGTACAGTGAAACGACTTTACCCAACACTATAGGAGCATGTACAGTGAAACGACTTTACCCAACACTATAGGAGCATGTACAGTGAAACGACTTTACCCAACACTATAGGAGCATGTACAGTGAAACGACTTTACCCAACACTATAGGAGCATGTACAGTGAAACGACTTTACCCAACACTATAGGAGCATGTACAGTGAAACGACTTTACCCAACACTATAGGAGCATGTACAGTGAAACGACTTTACCCAACACTATAGGAGCATGTACAGTGAAACGACTTTACCCAACACTATAGGAGCATGTACAGTGAAACGACTTTACCCAACACTATAGGAGCATGTACAGTGAAACGACTTTACCCAACACTATAGGAGCATGTACAGTAAAACGACTTTACCCAACACTATAGGAGCATGTACAGTGAAACGACTTTACCCAACACTATAGGAGCATGTACAGTGAAACGACTTTACCCAACACTATAGGAGCATGTACAGTGAAACGACTTTACCCAACACTATAGGAGCATGTACAGTGAAACGACTTTACCCAACACTATAGGAGCATGTACAGTGAAACGACTTTACCCAACACTATAGGAGCATGTACAGGAAAACGACTTTACCCAACACTATAGGAGCATGTACAGTGAAACGACTTTACCCAACACTATAGGAGCATGTACAGTGAAATGACTTTACCCAACACTATAGGAGCATGTACAGTGAAACGACTTTACCCAACACTATAGGAGCATGTACAGTGAAACGACTTTACCCAACACTATAGGAGCATGTACAGTAAAACGACTTTACCCAACACTATAGGAGCATGTACAGTGAAACGACTTTACCCAACACTATAGGAGCATGTACAGTGAAACGACTTTACCCAACACTATAGGAGCATGTACAGTGAAACGACTTTACCCAACACTATAGGAGCATGTACAGTGAAACGACTTTACCCAACACTATAGGAGCATGTACAGTGAAATGTCTTTACCCAACACTATAGGAGCATGTACAGTGAAATGTCTTTACCCAACACTATAGGAGCATGTACAGGAAAACGACTTTACCCAACACTAGGAGCATGTACAGTGAAACTACTTTACCCAACACTATAGGAGCATGTACAGTGAAACGACTTTACCCAACACTATAGGAGCATGTACAGTGAAATGACTTTACCCAACACTATAGGAGCATGTACAGTGAAACGACTTTACCCAACACTAGGAGCATGTACAGTGAAACTACTTTACCCAACACTATAGGAGCATGTACAGTGAAATGACTTTACCCAACACTATAGGAGCATGTACAGTGAAATGTCTTTACCCAACACTATAGGAGCATGTACAGTGAAATGTCTTTACCCAACACTATAGGAGCATGTACAGGAAAACGACTTTACCCAACACTAGGAGCATGTACAGTGAAACTACTTTACCCAACACTATAGGAGCATGTACAGTGAAACGACTTTACCCAACACTATAGGAGCATGTACAGTGAAATGTCTTTACCCAACACTATAGGAGCATGTACAGTGAAACGACTTTACCCAACACTATAGGAGCATGTACAGTGAAACGACTTTACCCAACACTATAGGAGCATGTACAGTGAAACGACTTTACCCAACACTATAGGAGCATGTACAGTGAAACGACTTTACCCAACACTATAGGAGCATGTACAGTGAAATGACTTTACCCAACACTATAGGAGCATGTACAGTGAAACGACTTTACCCAACACTATAGGAGCATGTACAGTGAAACGACTTTACCCAACACTATAGGAGCATGTACAGTGAAATGACTTTACCCAACACTATAGGAGCATGTACAGTGAAACGACTTTACCCAACACTATAGGAGCATGTACAGACAAACGACTTTACCCAACACTATAGGAGCATGTACAGTGAAACGACTTTACCCAACACTATAGGAGCATGTACAGTGAAACGACTTTACCCAACACTATAGGAGCATGTACAGTAAAACGACTTTACCCAACACTATAGGAGCATGTACAGTGAAACGACTTTATCAAACACTATAGGAGCATGTACAGGAAAACGACTTTACCCAACACTATAGGAGCATGTACAGGAAAACGACTTTACCCAACACTATAGGAGCATGTACAGTAAAACGACTTTACCCAACTATAGGAGCATGTACAGTGAAACGACTTTAACCAACACTATAGGAGCATGTACAGTAAAACGACTTTACCCAACACTATAGGAGCATGTACAGGAAAACGACTTTACCCAACACTATAGGAGCATGTACAGTGAAACGTCTTTACCCAACACTATAGGAGCATGTACAGGAAAACGACTTTACCCAACACTATAGGAGAATGTACAGTGAAACGACTTTACCCAACACTATAGGAGCATGTACAGTAAAACGACTTTACCCAACACTATAGGAGCATGTACAGTGAAATGACTTTACCCAACACTATAGGAGCATGTACAGGAAAACGACTTTACCCAACACTATAGGAGCATGTACAGGAAAATGACTTTACCCAACACTATAGGAGCATGTACAGGAAAACGACTTTACCCAACACTATAGGAGCATGTACAGTGAAACGACTTTACCCAACACTATAGGAGCATGTACAGTGAAACGACTTTACCCAACACTATAGGAGCATGTACAGTGAAACGACTTTACCCAACACTATAGGAGCATGTACAGTGAAACGACTTTACCCAACACTATAGGAGCATGTACAGTGAAACGACTTTACCCAACACTATAGGAGCATGTACAGTGAAACGACTTTACCCAACACTATAGGAGCATGTACAGTGAAACTACTTTACCCAACACTATAGGAGCATGTACAGTGAAACGACTTTACCCAACACTATAGGAGCATGTACAGTGAAACGACTTTACCCAACACTATAGGAGCATGTACAGTGAAACGACTTTACCCAACACTATAGGAGCATGTACAGTGAAACGACTTTACCCAACACTATAGGAGCATGTACAGTAAAACGACTTTACCCAACACTATAGGAGCATGTACAGTAAAACGACTTTACCCAACACTATAGGAGCATGTACAGTGAAACGAATTTACCCAACACTATAGGAGCATGTACAGGAAAACGACTTTACCCAACACTATAGGAGCATGTACAGGAAAACGACTTTACCCAACACTATAGGAGCATGTACAGGAAAACGACTTTACCCAACACTATAGGAGCATGTACAGTAAAACGACTTTACCCAACACTATAGGAGCATGTACAGTGAAACGACTTTACCCGACACTATAGGAGCATGTACAGTGAAATGTCTTTACCCAACACTATAGGAGCATGTACAGGAAAACGACTTTACCCAACACTAGGAGCATGTACAGTGAAACTACTTTACCCAACACTATAGGAGCATGTACAGTGAAATGACTTTACCCAACACTATAGGAGCATGTACAGTGAAATGTCTTTACCCAACACTATAGGAGCATGTACAGTGAAATGTCTTTACCCAACACTATAGGAGCATGTACAGTGAAATGTCTTTACCCAACACTATAGGAGCATGTACAGGAAAACGACTTTACCCAACACTATAGGAGCATGTACAGTGAAACGACTTTACCCAACACTATAGGAGCATGTACAGTGAAATGTCTTTACCCAACACTATAAGAGCATGTACAGTGAAACGACTTTACCCAACACTAGGAGCATGTACAGTGAAACTACTTTACCCAACACTATAGGAGCATGTACAGTGAAACGACTTTACCCAACACTATAGGAGCATGTACAGTGAAATGTCTTTACCCAACACTATAGGAGCATGTACAGTGAAATGTCTTTACCCAACACTATAAGAGCATGTACAGTGAAATGTCTTTACCCAACACTATAGGAGCATGTACAGGAAAACGACTTTACCCAACACTATAGGAGCATGTACAGTGAAATGACTTTACCCAACACTATAAGAGCATGTACAGGAAAACGACTTTACCCAACATTAGGAGCATGTACAGTGAAACTACTTTACCCAACACTATAGGAGCATGTACAGTGAAACGACTTTACCCAACACTATAGGAGCATGTACAGTGAAATGTCTTTACCCAACACTATAGGAGCATGTACAGTGAAATGTCTTTACCCAACACTATAGGAGCATGTACAGGAAAACGACTTTACCCAACACTATAGGAGCATGTACAGTGAAATGACTTTACCCAACACTATAAGAGCATGTACAGGAAAACGACTTTACCCAACATTAGGAGCATGTACAGTGAAACTACTTTACCCAACACTATAGGAGCATGTACAGTGAAACGACTTTACCCAACACTATAGGAGCATGTACAGTGAAATGTCTTTACCCAACACTATAGGAGCATGTACAGTGAAACGACTTTACGCAACACTATAGGAGCATGTACAGACATACGACTTTACCAACACTATAGGAGCATGTACAGTGAAACGACTTTACCCAACACTATAGGAGCATGTACAGTGAAACGACTTTACCCAACACTATAGGAGCATGTACAGTGAAACGACTTTACCCAACACTATAGGAGCATGTACAGTAAAACGACTTTACCCAACACTATAGGAGCATGTACAGTGAAACGACTTTACCAAACACTATAGGAGCATGTACAGGAAACGACTTTACCCAACACTATAGGAGCATGTACAGTGAAACGACTTTACCCAACACTAGGAGCATGTACAGTGAAACTACTTTACCCAACACTATAGGAGCATGTACAGTGAAATGTCTTTACCCAACACTATAGGAGCATGTACAGTGAAATGTCTTTACCCAACACTATAGGAGCATGTACAGGAAAACGACTTTACCCAACACTAGGAGCATGTACAGTGAAACTACTTTACCCAACACTATAGGAGCATGTACAGTGAAACGACTTTACCCAACACTATAGGAGCATGTACAGTGAAATGTCTTTACCCAACACTATAGGAGCATGTACAGGAAAACGACTTTACCCAACACTAGGAGCATGTACAGTGAAACTACTTTACCCAACACTATAGGAGCATGTACAGTGAAACGACTTTACCCAACACTATAGGAGCATGTACAGTGAAATGTCTTTACCCAACACTATAGGAGCATGTACAGTGAAATGTCTTTACCCAACACTATAGGAGCATGTACAGGAAAACGACTTTACCCAACACTATAGGAGCATGTACAGTGAAATGACTTTACCCAACACTATAGGAGCATGTACAGTGCAACGACTTTACCCAACACTATAGGAACATGTACAGTGAAATGGCTTTACCCAACACTATAGGAGCATGTACAGTGAAACGACTTTACCCAACACTATAGGAGCATGTACAGTGAAACTACTTTACCCAACACTATAGGAGCATGTACAGTGAAATGACTTTACCCAACACTATAGGAGCATGTACAGTGAAATGACTTTACCCAACACTATAGGAGCATGTACAGTGAAACGACTTTACCCAACACTATAGGAGCATGTACAGACATAACGACTTTACCCAACACTATAGGAGCATGTACAGTGAAACGACTTTACCCAACACTATAGGAGCATGTACAGTGAAACGACTTTACCCAACACTATAGGAGCATGTACAGTGAAACTACTTTACCCAACACTATAGGAGCATGTACAGTGAAACGACTTTACCCAACACTATAGGAGCATGTACAGTGAAACGACTTTACCCAACACTATAGGAGCATGTACAGTGAAACTACTTTACCCAACACTATAGGAGCATGTACAGTGAAATGACTTTATCCAACACTATAGGAGCATGTACAGTGAAACGACTTTATCCAACACTATAGGAGCATGTACAGACATAACGACTTTACCCAACACTATAGGAGCATGTACAGTGAAACGACTTTACCCAACACTATAGGAGCATGTACAGTGAAACGACTTTACCCAACACTATAGGAGCATGTACAGTGAAACGACTTTACCCAACACTATAGGAGCATGTACAGTAAAACGACTTTACCCAACACTATAGGAGCATGTACAGTGAAATGACTTTACCCAACACTATAGGAGCATGTACAGTGAAATGTCTTTACCCAACACTATAGGAGCATGTACAGTGAAACGAATTTACCCAACACTATAGGAGCATGTACAGGAAAACGACTTTACCCAACACTATAGGAGCATGTACAGGAAAACGACTTTACCCAACACTATAGGAGCATGTACAGTAAAACGACTTTACCCAACACTATAGGAGCATGTACAGTGAAACGACTTTACCCAACACTATAGGAGCATGTACAGTAAAACAACTTTACCCAACACTATAGGAGCATGTACAGGAAAAACGACTTTACCCAACACTATAGGAGCATGTACAGTGAAATGTCTTTACCCAACACTACAGTAGATTTTATGTTCCAACATACAGTAGATTCTATGTACAACATGCAGTAGATTCTATGTACAACATACAGTAGATTCTATGTACAACATACAGTAGATTCTATGTACAACATACAGTATATTCTATGTACAACATACAGTATATTCTATGTACAACATACTGTAGATTCTATGTACAACATACGGTAGATTCTATGTACAACATACAGTAGATTCTATGTACAACATACAGTAGATTCTATGTACAACATACAGTAGATTCTATGTACAACATACAGTAGATTCTATGTACAACATACAGTATATTCTATGTACAACATACAGTAGATTCTATGTACAACATACTGTAGATTCTATGTACAACATACGGTAGATTCTATGTACAACATACTGTAGATTCTATGTACAACATACAGTAGATTCTATGTACAACATACGGTAGATTCTATGTACAACATACAGTAGATTCTATTATGACATTCAAGTAAAGACGATACTCAACATTAATATGTGTTTGCAGAGTGTCATGGAAAAAGCTTTCCAATGTTATGTAGAAGAGATCCGACATAGTGATAGTGAGAAGAGAGATGTGTCAACCGAAGTTGGTGTGTGTGCCCTCTGTGGATGGCTGTACAGGTAACACTGGTGACATTTATTGGTGTGTGCCCTCTGTGGATGGCTGTACAGGTAACACTGGTGACATTTATTGGTGTGTGCCCTCTGTGGATGGCTGTACATGTAACACTGGTGACATTTATTGGTGTGTGCCCTCTGTGGATGGCTGTACAGGTAACACTTGTGACATTTATTGATTGTTCACTGAAGGTTTGTAATACCCTGTCAACTGTTTTTTTAATTAGTTCAGAATTTGTTAGGTGATTTAAACCACACAATCTAAACAAACATAGGCCTATGTAGGTCTGTCGCAGTAATGTATGATGTAATAGAGACGGTTAGATCAAGCCCGGTGACTATAGTACACCTGTCACTGTGACCATGCCCTCCATACAACAGATTCCTGGTGACTATAGTACACCTGTCACTGTGACCATACCCTCCATACAATAGAATCCTGGTGACTATAGTACACCTGTCACTGTGACCATGCATGCCCTCCATACAATAGAATCCTGGTGACTATATAGTACACCTGTCACTGTGACCATGCATACCCTCCATGCAATAGAATCCTGGTGACTATAGTACACCTGTCACTGTGACCATGCATGCCCTCCATACAATAGAATCCTGGTGACTATAGTACACCTGTCACTGTAACCATACCATCCATACAATAGAAACCTGGTGACTATAGTACACCTGTCACTGTGACCATACCATCCATACAATAGAATCCTGGTGACTATAGTACACCTGTCACTGGGACCATGCATACCCTCCATACAATAGAATCCTGGTGACTATAGTACACCTGTCACTGTGACCATGCATGCCCTCCATACAATAGAATCCTGGTGACTATAGTACACCTGTCACTGTGACCATGCATGCCCTCCATACAATAGAATCCTGGTGACTATAGTACACCTGTCACTGTGACCATGCCCTCCATACAATAGAATCCTGGTGACTATAGTACACCTGTCACTGGGACCATGCATGCCCTCCATACAATAGAATCCTGGTGACTATAGTACACCTGTCACTGTGACCATGCCCTCCATACAATAGAATCCTGGTGACTATAGTACACCTGTCACTGTGACCATGCATGCCCTCCATACAAAAGAATCCTGGTGACTATAGTACACCTGTCACTGTAACCATACCATCCATACAATAGACACCTGGTGACTATAGTACACCTGTCACTGTGACCATACCATCCATACAATAGAATCCTGGTGACTATAGTACACCTGTCACTGTGACCATACCCTCCATACAATAGAATCCTGGTGACTATAGTACACCTGTCACTGTGACCATGCATGCCCTCCATACAATAGAATCCTGGTGACTATAGTACACATGTCACTGTGACCATGCCCTCCATACAATAGAATCCTGGTGACTATAGTACACCTGTCACTGTGACCATGCCCTCCATACAATAGAATCCTGGTGACTATAGTACACCTGTCACTGTGACCATGCATACCCTCCATACAATAGAATCCTGGTGACTATAATACACCTGTCACTGTGACCATACCCTCTATACAATATAATCCTGGTGACTATAGTACACCTGTCACTGTGACCATGCGTACCCTCCATACAATAGAATCCTGGTGACTATAGTACACCTGTCACTGTGACCATGCATGCCCTCCATACAATAGAATCCTGGTGACTATAGTACACATGTCACTGTGACCATGCATGCCCTCCATACAATAGAATCCTGGTGACTATAGTACACCTGTCACTGTGACCATGCATACCCTCCATGCAATAGAATCCTGGTGACTATAGTACACCTGTCACTGTGACCATGCATGCCCTCCATACAATAGAATCCTGGTGACTATAGTACACCTGTCACTGTGACCATGCATGCCCTCCATACAATATAATCCTGGTGACTATAGTACACCTGTCACTGTGACCATGCATACCCTCCATACAATAGAATCCTGGTGACTATAGTACACCTGTCGCTGTGACCATACCATCCATACAATAGAATCCTGGTGACTATAGTACACCTGTCACTGGGACCATGCATACCCTCCATACAATAGAATCCTGGTGACTATAGTACACCTGTCACTGTGACCATGCATGCCCTCCATACAATAGAATCCTGGTGACTATAGTACACATGTCACTGTGACCATGCATGCCCTCCATACAATAGAATCCTGGTGACTATAGTACACATGTCACTGTGACCATGCCCTCCATACAATATAATCCTGGTGACTATAGTACACCTGTCACTGTGACCATACCCTCCATGCAATAGAATCCTGGTGACTATAGTACACATGTCACTGTGACCATGCATACCCTCCATACAATAGAATCCTGGTGACTATAGTACACCTGTCACTGTGACCATGCGTACCCTCCATACAATAGAATCCTGGTGACTATAGTACACCTGTCACTGTGACCATGCGTACCCTCCATACAATAGAATCCTGGTGACTATAGTACACCTGTCACTGTGACCATGCGTACCCTCCATACAATAGAATCCTGGTGACTATAGTACACCTGTCACTGTGACCATGCATGCCCTCCATACAATAGAATCCTGGTGACTATAGTACACCTGTCACTGTGACCATGCATACCCTCCATGCAATAGAATCCTGGTGACTATAGTACACCTGTCACTGTGACCATGCATGCCCTCCATACAATATAATCCTGGTGACTATAGTACACCTGTCACTGTGACCATGCATGCCCTCCATACAATAGAATCCTGGTGACTATAGTACACCTGTCACTGTGACCATGCATACCCTCCATACAATAGAATCCTGGTGACTATAGTACACCTGTCACTGTGACCATGCATGCCCTCCATACAATAGAATCCTGGTGACTATAGTACACCTGTCACTGTGACCATGCATGCCCTCCATACAATAGAATACTGGTGACTATAGTACACCTGTCACTGTAACCATACCATCCATACAATAGAATCCTGGTGACTATAGTACACCTGTCACTGTGACCATGCATGCCCTCCATACAATAGAATCCTGGTGACTATAGTACACCTGTCATACCCTCCATGCAATAGAATCCTTGTGACTATAGTACACCTGTCACTGTGACCATACCCTCCATGCAATAGAATCCTGGTGACTATAGTACACCTGTCACTGACCATGCCCTCCATACAATAGAATCCTGGTGACTATAGTACACCTGTCACTGTGACCATGCATACCCTCCATACAATAGAATCCTGGTGACTATAATACACCTGTCACTGTGACCATACCCTCTATACAATAGAATCCTGGTGACTATAGTACACCTGTCACTGTGACCATGCATGCTCTCCATACAATAGAATCCTGGTGACTATAGTACACCTGTCACTGTGACCATGCATACCCTCCATGCAATAGAATCCTGGTGACTATAGTACACCTGTCACTGTGACCATGCATGCCCTCCATACAATAGAATCCTGGTGACTATAGTACACCTGTCACTGTGACCATGCATGCCCTCCATACAATAGAATCCTGGTGACTATAGTACACCTGTCGCTGTGACCATACCATCCATACAATAGAATCCTGGTGACTATAGTACACCTGTCACTGGGACCATGCATACCCTCCATACAATAGAATCCTGGTGACTATAGTACACCTGTCACTGTGACCATGCTTGCCCTCCATACAATAGAATCCTGGTGACTATAGTACACATGTCACTGTGACCATGCATGCCCTCCATACAATAGAATCCTGGTGACTATAGTACACATGTCACTGTGACCATGCCCTCCATACAATAGAATCCTGGTGACTATAGTACACCTGTCACTGTGACCATACCCTCCATACAATAGAATCCTGGTGACTATAGTACACCTGTCATACCCTCCATGCAATAGAATCCTGGTGACTATAGTACACCTGTCACTGTGACCATACCCTCCATGCAATAGAATCCTGGTGACTATAGTACACCTGTCACTGACCATACCCTCCATACAATAGAATCCTGGTGACTATAGTACACCTGTCACTGTGACCATGCATGCCCTCCATACAATAGAATCCTGGTGACTATAGTACACCTGTCACTGTGACCATGCATGCCCTCCATACAATAGAATCCTGGTGACTATAGTACACCTGTCACTGTGACCATACCCTCCATACAATAGAATCCTGGTGACTATAGTACACCTGTCATACCCTCCATGCAATAGAATCCTGGTGACTATAGTACACCTGTCACTGTGACCATACCCTCCATACAATAGAATCCTGGTGACTATAGTACACCTGTCACTGTGACCATACCCTCCATACAATAGAATCCTGGTGACTATAGTACACCTGTCACTGTGACCATACCCTCCATACAATAGAATCCTGGTGACTATAGTACACCTGTCACTGTGACCATGCATGCCCTCCATACAATAGAATCCTGGTGACTATAGTACACCTGTCACTGTGACCATACCCTCCATACAATAAGAATCCTGGTGACTATAGTACACCTGTCACTGTGACCATGCATGCCCTCCATACAATAGAATCCTGGTGACTATAGTACACCTGTCACTGTACCATACCCTCCATACAATAAATCCTGGTGACTATAGTACACCTGTCACTGTGACCATACCATCCATACAATAGAATCCTGGTGACTATAGTACACCTGTCACTGTGACCATGCATGCCCTCCATACAATAGAATCCTGGTGACTATAGTACACCTGTCACTGTGACCATGCCCTCCATACAATAGAATCCTGGTGACTATAGTACACCTGTCACTGTGACCATGCCCTCCATACAATAGAATCCTGGTGACTATAGTACACCTGTCACTGTGACCATGCATACCCTCCATACAATAGAATCCTGGTGACTATAGTACACCTGTCACTGTGACCATACCCTCCATGCAATAGAATCCTGGTGACTATAGTACACCTGTCACTGTGACCATGCATGCCCTCCATACAATAGAATCCTGGTGACTATAGTACACCTGTCACTGTGACCATGCATGCCCTCCATACAATAGAATCCTGGTGACTATAGTACACCTGTCACTGTGACCATACCCTCCATACAATAGAATCCTGGTGACTATAGTACACCTGTCACTGTGACCATGCATACCCTCCATACAATAGAATCCTGGTGACTATAGTACACCTGTCACTGTGACCATGCATACCCTCCATGCAATAGAATCCTGGTGACTATAGTACACCTGTCACTGTGACCATGCATACCCTCCATACAATAGAATCCTGGTGACTATAGTACACCTGTCACTGTGACCATGCATGCCCTCCATACAATATAATCCTGGTGACTATAGTACACCCGTCACTGTGACCATGCATGCCCTCCATGTAATAGAATCCTGGTGACTATAGTACACCTGTCACTGTGACCATGCATACCCTCCATACAATAGAATCCTGGTGACTATAGTACACCTGTCACTGACCATGCATACCCTCCATGTAATAGAATCCTGGTGACTATAGTACACCTGTCACTGTGACCATGCATACCCTCCATACAATAGAATCCTGGTGACTATAGTACACCTGTCACTGTGACCATGCATGCCCTCCATACAATATAATCCTGGTGACTATAGTACACCCGTCACTGTGACCATGCATGCCCTCCATGTAATAGAATCCTGGTGACTATAGTACACCTGTCACTGTGACCATGCATACCCTCCATACAATAGAATCCTGGTGACTATAGTACACCTGTCACTGTGACCATGCATGCCCTCCATACAATAGAATCCTGGTGACTATAGTACACCTGTCACTGTGACCATGCATGCCCTCCATACAATAGAATACTGGTGACTATAGTACACCTGTCACTGTAACCATACCATCCATACAATAGAATCCTGGTGACTATAGTACACCTGTCACTGTGACCATGCATGCCCTCCATACAATAGAATCCTGGTGACTATAGTACACCTGTCATACCCTCCATGCAATAGAATCCTTGTGACTATAGTACACCTGTCACTGTGACCATACCCTCCATGCAATAGAATCCTGGTGACTATAGTACACCTGTCACTGACCATGCCCTCCATACAATAGAATCCTGGTGACTATAGTACACCTGTCACTGTGACCATGCATACCCTCCATACAATAGAATCCTGGTGACTATAATACACCTGTCACTGTGACCATACCCTCTATACAATAGAATCCTGGTGACTATAGTACACCTGTCACTGTGACCATGCATGCTCTCCATACAATAGAATCCTGGTGACTATAGTACACCTGTCACTGTGACCATGCATACCCTCCATGCAATAGAATCCTGGTGACTATAGTACACCTGTCACTGTGACCATGCATGCCCTCCATACAATAGAATCCTGGTGACTATAGTACACCTGTCACTGTGACCATGCATGCCCTCCATACAATAGAATCCTGGTGACTATAGTACACCTGTCGCTGTGACCATACCATCCATACAATAGAATCCTGGTGACTATAGTACACCTGTCACTGGGACCATGCATACCCTCCATACAATAGAATCCTGGTGACTATAGTACACCTGTCACTGTGACCATGCTTGCCCTCCATACAATAGAATCCTGGTGACTATAGTACACATGTCACTGTGACCATGCATGCCCTCCATACAATAGAATCCTGGTGACTATAGTACACATGTCACTGTGACCATGCCCTCCATACAATAGAATCCTGGTGACTATAGTACACCTGTCACTGTGACCATACCCTCCATACAATAGAATCCTGGTGACTATAGTACACCTGTCACTGTGACCATGCATGCCCTCCATACAATAGAATCCTGGTGACTATAGTACACCTGTCACTGTGACCATACCCTCCATACAATAGAATCCTGGTGACTATAGTACACCTGTCACTGTGACCATGCCCTCCATACAATAGAATCCTGGTGACTATAGTACACCTGTCACTGTGACCATGCATACCCTCCATACAATAGAATCCTGGTGACTATAGTACACCTGTCACTGTGACCATGCATGCCCTCCATACAATAGAATCCTGGTGACTATAGTACACCTGTCACTGTGACCATGCATGCCCTCCATACAATAGAATCCTGGTGACTATAGTACACCTGTCACTGTGACCATGCATGCCCTCCATACAATAGAATCCTGGTGACTATAGTACACCTGTCACTGTGACCATGCATGCCCTCCATACAATAGAATCCTGGTGACTATAGTACACCTGTCACTGTGACCATACCCTCCATACAATAGAATCCTGGTGACTATAGTACACCTGTCACTGTGACCATGCATGCCCTCCATGCAATAGAATCCTGGTGACTATAGTACACCTGTCACTGTGACCATGCATGCCCTCCATACAATAGAATCCTGGTGACTATAGTACACCTGTCACTGTGACCATGCATGCCCTCCATACAATAGAATCCTGGTGACTATAGTACACCTGTCACTGTGACCATGCATGCCCTCCATACAATAGAATCCTGGTGACTATAGTACACATGTCACTGTGACCATACCCTCCATACAATAGAATCCTGGTGACTATAGTACACCTGTCACTGTGACCATACCCTCCATACAATAGAATCCTGGTGACTATAGTACACCTGTCACTGTGACCATGCATGCCCTCCATACAATAGAATCCTGGTGACTATAGTACACCTGTCACTGTGACCATACCCTCCATACAATAGAATCCTGGTGACTATAGTACACCTGTCATACCCTCCATGCAATAGAATCCTGGTGACTATAGTACACCTGTCACTGTGACCATACCCTCCATGCAATAGAATCCTGGTGACTATAGTACACCTGTCACTGACCATACCCTCCATACAATAGAATCCTGGTGACTATAGTACACCTGTCACTGTGACCATGCATGCCCTCCATACAATAGAATCCTGGTGACTATAGTACACCTGTCACTGTGACCATGCATGCCCTCCATACAATAGAATCCTGGTGACTATAGTACACCTGTCACTGTGACCATACCCTCCATACAATAGAATCCTGGTGACTATAGTACACCTGTCACTGTGACCATACCCTCCATGCAATAGAATCCTGGTGACTATAGTACACCTGTCACTGTGACCATGCATGCCCTCCATACAATAGAATCCTGGTGACTATAGTACACCTGTCACTGTGACCATGCATGCCCTCCATGCAATAGAATCCTGGTGACTATAGTACACCTGTCACTGTGACCATGCATGCCCTCCATATAATCCTGGTGACTATAGTACACCCGTCACTGTGACCATGCATGCCCTCCATGAAATAGAATCCTGGTGACTATAGTACACCTGTCACTGTGACCATACCCTCCATACAATATAATCCTGGTGACTATAGTACACCTGTCACTGTGACCATACCATCCATGCAATAGAATCCTGGTGACTATAGTACACATGTCACTGTGACCATACCCTCCATACAATAGAATCCTGGTGACTATAGTACAACTGTCACTGTGACCATACCCTCCATACAATAGAATCCTGGTGACTATAGTACACCTGTCACTGTGACCATGCATGCCCTCCATACAATAGAATCCTGGTGACTATAGTACACCTGTCACTGTGACCATACCCTCCATACAATAGAATCCTGGTGACTATAGTTCACCTGTCACTGTGACCATACCATCCATGCAATAGAATCCAGGTGACTATAGTACACCTGTCACTGTGACCATGCATGCCCTCCATACAATAGAATCCTGGTGACTATAGTACACATGTCACTGTGACCATGCCCTCCATACAATAGAATCCTGGTGACTATAGTACACCTGTCACTGTGACCATACCCTCCATGCAATAGAATCCTGGTGACTATAGTACACCTGTCACTGTGACCATGCATACCCTCCATACAATAGAATCCTGCTGACTATAGTACACCTGTCACTGTGACCATGCATGCCCTCCATACAATATAATCCTGGTGACTATAGTACACCCGTCACTGTGACCATGCATGCCCTCCATGCAATAGAATCCTGGTGACTATAGTACACCTGTCACTGTGACCATGCATGCCCTCCATACAATAGAATCCTGGTGACTATAGTACACCTGTCACTGTGACCATGCATGCCCTCCATACAATAGAATCCTGGTGACTATAGTACACCTGTCACTGTGACCATACCCTCCATATAATAGAATCCTGGTGACTATAGTACACCTGTCACTGTGACCATGCGTACCCTCCATACAATAGAATCCTGGTGACTATAGTACACCTGTCACTGTGACCATGCGTACCCTCCATACAATAGAATCCTGGTGACTATAGTACACCTGTCACTGTGACCATGCGTACCCTCCATACAATAGAATCCTAGTGACTATAGTACACCTGTCACTGTGACCATGCATGCCCTCCATACAATAGAATCCTGGTGACTATAGTACACCTGTCACTGTGACCATGCATACCCGCCATGCAATAGAATCCTGGTGACTATAGTACACCTGTCACTGTGACCATGCATGCCCTCCATACAATATAATCCTGGTGACTATAGTACACCTGTCACTGTGACCATGCATGCCCTCCATACAATAGAATCCTGGTGACTATAGTACACCTGTCACTGTAACCATACCATCCATACAATAGAATCCTGGTGACTATAGTACACCTGTCACTGGGACCATGCATACCCTCCATACAATATAATCCTGGTGACTATAGTACACCTGTCACTGTGACCATGCATGCCCTCCATACAATAGAATCCTGGTGACTATAGTACACCTGTCACTGTGACCATGCCCTCCATACAATAGAATCCTGGTGACTATAGTACACCTGTCACTGTGACCATGCCCTCCATACATTAGAATCCTGGTGACTATAGTACACCTGTCACTGTGACCATACCCTCCATACAATAGAATCCTGGTGACTATAGTACACCTGTCACTGTGACCATGCATGCCCTCCATACAATAGAATCCTGGTGACTATAGTACACTTGTCACTGTGACCATACCCTCCATACAATAGAATCCTGGTGACTATAGTACACCTGTCACTGTGACCATGCATGCCCTCCATACAATAGAATTCTGGTGACTATAGTACACCTGTCACTGTGACCATGCATGCCCTCCATACAATATAATCCTGGTGACTATAGTACACCTGTCACTGTGACCATGCCCTCCATACATTAGAATCCTGGTGACTATAGTACACCTGTCACTGTGACCATACCATCCATGCAATAGAATCCTGGTGACTATAGTACACCTGTCACTGTGACCATGCATGCCCTCCATACAATATAATCCTGGTGACTATAGTACACCTGTCACTGTGACCATCATGCCCTCCATACAATAGAATCCTGGTGACTATAGTACACCTGTCACTGTGACCATGCATGCCCTCCATACAATATAATCCTGGTGACTATTGTACACCCGTCACTGTGACCATGCATGCCCTCCATACAATAGAATCCTGGTGACTATAGTACACCTGTCACTGTGACCATGCATGCCCTCCATGTAATAGAATCCTGGTGACTATAGTACACCTGTCACTGTGACCATGCATGCCCTCCATACAATAGAATCCTGGTGACTATAGTACACTTGTCACTGTGACCATACCCTCCATACAATAGAATCCTGGTGACTATAGTACACCTGTCACTGTGACCATGTGTACCCTCCATACAATAGAATCCTGGTGACTATAGTACACCTGTCACTGTGACCATGCATGCCCTCCATACAATAGAATCCTGGTGACTATAGTACACCTGTCACTGTGACCATGCATGCCCTCCATACAATATAATCCTGGTGACTATAGTACACCTGTCACTGTGACCATGCCCTCCATACATTAGAATCCTGGTGACTATAGTACACCTGTCACTGTGACCATACCATCCATGCAATAGAATCCTGGTGACTATAGTACACCTGTCACTGTGACCATGCATGCCCTCCATACAATATAATCCTGGTGACTATAGTACACCTGTCACTGTGACCATACCCTCTATACAATAGAATCCTGGTGACTATAGTACACCTGTCACTGTGACCATGCATGCCCTCCATGCAATAGAATCCTGGTGACTATAGTACACCTGTCACTGTGACCATGCATGCCCTCCATACAATAGAATCCTGGTGACTATAGTACACCTGTCACTGTGACCATGCATGCCCTCCATACAATAGAATCCTGGTGACTATAGTACACCTGTCACTGTGACCATACCCTCCATACAATAGAATCCTGGTGACTATAGTACACCTGTCACTGTGACCATGCGTACCCTCCATACAATAGAATCCTGGTGACTATAGTACACCTGTCACTGTGACCATGCATACCCTCCATACAATAGAATCCTGGTGACTATAGTACACCTGTCACTGTGACCATGCATGCCCTCCATACAATAGAATCCTGGTGACTATAGTACACCTGTCACTGTGACCATGCATACCCTCCATACAATAGAATCCTGGTGACTATAGTACACCTGTCACTGTGACCATGCATACCCTCCATACAATAGAATCCTGGTGACTATAGTACACCTGTCACTGTGACCATGCATACCCTCCATGCAATAGAATCCTGGTGACTATAGTACACCTGTCACTGTGACCATGCATGCCCTCCATACAATAGAATCCTGGTGACTATAGTACACCTGTCACTGTGACCATGCATGCCCTCCATACAATAGAATCCTGGTGACTATAGTACACCTGTCACTGTGACCATACCCTCCATACAATATAATCCTGGTGACTATAGTACACCTGTCACTGTGACCATGCGTACCCTCCATACAATAGAATCCTGGTGACTATAGTACACCTGTCACTGTGGCCATGCGTACCCTCCATACAATAGAATCCTAGTGACTATAGTACACCTGTCACTGTGACCATGCATGCCCTCCATACAATAGAATCCTGGTGACTATAGTACACCTGTCACTGTGACCATGCATGCCCTCCATACAATAGAATCCTGGTGACTATAGTACACCTGTCACTGTGACCATGCATACC